>JAYJKW010000188.1:30000-35000 GCA_035084275.1 Hydrolagus colliei
GCCTTGCCACCGGCCGGCTACCATCGTCAAAAAGCTCATCGGTTCCGCAAAGATTAAGGTACTTCGTGCCAGCGAACAAAAAGGACGACACTCGTTGTGTTGCTTCCAAGCACACCTTCCATCAACAGCGCGTCCACCCACCACAGTGGGGGAAGAGAGGAACTTTTGTGCCTGAACACCAGTAAGTAAAACCGGCCCGCACAAAGCCCTCCCACATCGCGCGTGACAGCCAAATCGATCAGTAAAGGGACAGCACCACGCCGCCGTGGCCTGTCGTCAAAACTCTCTTGTCGAAAGAGATTAAATTCAAAATAAGCAATTAAATGCATGGATGCAGTATCATTTTGCCTCACGCCAGGCTGGGGTGGCGACAGTTCGGCAGCCCATTTCACTCTGACACAGCCGAACTTGAAAATCACGATGGTCTTTATAAGTTTTTCTCACCTCCTCTAAATTACCCCGACACGTCGCAAGACCACCGTCGGGAAAAGGGTCACATCACCCTCCATTGGGAAAAAACACCCTGCACACGCAAGCCGCTTGCTACCCGAGCACGGTTCAAGCCTGCAAAGTCGATCCCTTAGGAGCTCCGCAAGCAGCTACTGTTTCACACTCTGGACCACCTCCCTGGAAAGGGTCACCAAGAAAGAAAGCGGGAAATCCGCTCACCAAAGCCGAAATTAGCAAGCAATCAACGGCCGGAAACTCCAAATCCGATCCGATGGTGACTACGGAAATAATAAAGAACGGTTAAAACAACGAAACGACCATCGGCAAACGTACCGGGAGGTGCTCCCGTTCACGGCAAACCAAACCATTGGTTCTACCGTGTTTTCAGAACCGAAGCGTTTCACCGGGAAAATCCGGATAGCATGCCGAGAAATGAGCCTCGGAATCGAACACCAGGCCAACATTACCCGCTGTATTCAAACTTTCATATCTCGAGGCCACAATGTGGTAGCCACCCGGCGAAAAGGGCAGCGGGCTCGACAGACCATCGGGCACACCACGGCAGCAGCACATTTGCCGTTTCTGGCAAAGTGTCCTTCGGGGGGTTCGTAAACCAGATGGCTTAGAAAAAACGACCAAGTTTGGTTAGGAGGGTTCATTAACCAAACCGATTGCAGAAACGACTAAGTGTCGTTCGGGGGGTTCGTAAACCAAATTGCTTAGCAAAAACGACCAAGTTTGGTTGGGAGGGTTCATTAACCAAAACGATTGCAGAAACGACTAAGTGTCGTTCGGGGGGTTCGTAAACCAAATTGCTGAGCAAAAACGACCAAGTTTGCTTCGGTGGGTTCATTAACCAAACCGATTGCAGAAACGACGAAGTGTCGTTCGGGGGGGTTCGTAAACCAAATTGCTGAGCAAAAACGACCAAGTTTGCTTCGGTGGGTTCATTAACCAAACCGATTGCAGAAACGACGAAGTGTCGTTCGGGGGGTTCGTAAACCAAATTGCTTAGCAAAAACGACGAAATATGTTTCGGAGGGTTCATAAACCAAAGCCCTTGAAGAATCGACTAAGTGTCGTTCGGGGGGTTCGTAAACCAAATTGTTTAGCAAAAACGACGAAATTTGTTTCGGAGGGTTCATAAACCAAAGCAATTGCAGAAACGACTAAGTGTCGTTCGTGGGGTTCGTAAACCACATTGCTGAGCAAAAACGACGAAATTTGTTAAGGAGGGTTCATAAACCAAAGCCCTTGCAGAATCGACTAAGTATCGTTCGGGGGGTTCGTAAACCAAATTGCTCAGCAAAAACGACGAAATTTGTTTCGGAGGGTTCATAAACCAAAGCCCTTGCAGAAACGACTAAGTATCGTTCGGGGGGTTCGTAAACCAAATTGCTTTGGAAAAACGACCGTTTGGATCGGAGGGTTCATAAACCAAAGCCCTTGCAGAAACGACTAAGTATCGTTCGGGGGGTTCGTAAACCAAATTTCTTAGCAAAAACGACGAAATTTGTTAAGGAGGGTTCATAAACCAAAGCCCTTGCAGAAAGGACTAAGTATCGTTCGGGGGGTTCGTAAACCAAATTGCTTTGGAAAAACGACCGTTTGGTTCGGAGGGTTCATAAACCAAAGCCCTTGCAGAAACGACTAAGTATCGTTCGAGGGGGTTCGTAAACCAAATTGCTTAGCAAAAACGACGAAATTTGTTAAGGAGGGTTCATAAACCAAAGCCCTTGCAGAAAGGACTAAGTATCGTTCGGGGGGTTCGTAAACCAAATTGCTTTGGAAAAACGACCGTTTGGTTCGGAGGGTTCATAAACCAAAGCCCTTGCAGAAACGACTAAGTATCGTTCGGGGGGTTCGTAAACCAAATTGCTTTGGAAAAACGACCGTTTGGATCGGAGGGTTCATAAACCAAAGCCCTTGCAGAAACGACTAAGTATCGTTCGGGGGGTTCGTAAACCAAATTGCTGAGCAAAAACGACCAAGTTTGCTTCGGTGGGTTCATTAACCAAACCGATTGCAGAAACGACGAAGTGTCGTTCGGGGGGTTCGTAAACCAAATTGCTTAGCAAAAACGACGAAATATGTTTCGGAGGGTTCATAAACCAAAGCCCTTGAAGAATCGACTAAGTGTCGTTCGGGGGGTTCGTAAACCAAATTGTTTAGCAAAAACGACGAAATTTGTTTCGGAGGGTTCATAAACCAAAGCAATTGCAGAAACGACTAAGTGTCGTTCGTGGGGTTCGTAAACCACATTGCTGAGCAAAAACGACGAAATTTGTTAAGGAGGGTTCATAAACCAAAGCCCTTGCAGAATCGACTAAGTATCGTTCGGGGGGTTCGTAAACCAAATTGCTCAGCAAAAACGACGAAATTTGTTTCGGAGGGTTCATAAACCAAAGCCCTTGCAGAAACGACTAAGTATCGTTCGGGGGGTTCGTAAACCAAATTGCTTTGGAAAAACGACCGTTTGGATCGGAGGGTTCATAAACCAAAGCCCTTGCAGAAACGACTAAGTATCGTTCGGGGGGTTCGTAAACCAAATTTCTTAGGAAAAACGACCGTTTGGTTCGGAGGGTTCATAAACCAAAGCCCTTGCAGAAACGACGTAGTATCGTTCGGGGGGTTCGTATACCAAATTGCTTAGCAAAAACGACGAAATTTGTTTCGGAGGGTTCATAAACCAAAGCAATTGCAGAAACGACTGTGTCGTTCGGGGGGTTCGTAAACCAAATTGCTTAGCAAAAACGACGAAATTTGTTAAGGAGGGTTCATAAACCAAAGCCCTTGCAGAAACGACTAAGTATCGTTCGGGGGGTTCGTAAACCAAATTGCTTTGGAAAAACGACCGTTTGGTTCGGAGGGTTCATAAACCAAAGCCCTTGCAGAAACGACTAAGTATCGTTTGGGGGGTTCGTAAACCAAATTGCTTAGCAAAAACGACGAAATATGGATCGGAGGGTTCATAAACCAACGCCCTTGCAGAAACGACTAAGTATCGTTCGGGGGGTTCGTAAACCACATTGCTTAGCAAAAACGACGAAATTTGTTAAGGAGGGTTCATAAACCAAAGCCCTTGCAGAATCGACTAAGTATCGTTCGGGGGGTTCGTAAACCAAATTGCTCAGCAAAAACGACGAAATTTGTTTCGGAGGGTTCATAAACCAAAGCCCTTGCAGAAACGACGAAGTATCGTTCGGGGGGTTCGTAAACCAAATTGCTTAGCAAAAACGACGAAATTTGTTTCGGAGGGTTCATAAACCAAAGCAATTGCAGAAACGACTAAGTGTCGTTCGGGGGGTTCGTAAACCACATTGCTTAGCAAAAACGACGAAATTTGTAAAGGAGGGTTCATAAACCAAAGCCCTTGCAGAATCGACTAAGTATCGTTCGGGGGGTTCGTAAACCAAATTGCTTTGGAAAAACGACCGTTTGGATCGGAGGGTTCATAAACCAAAGCCCTTGCAGAAACGACTAAGTATCGTTCGGGGGGTTCGTAAACCAAATTGCTTAGCAAAGACGACGAAATTTGTTTCGGAGGGTTCATAAACCAAAGCCCTTGCAGAAACGACTAAGTATCGTTCGGGGGGTTCGTAAACCAAATTGCTTAGGAAAAACAACCGTTTGGTTCGGAGGGTTCGTAAACCAAAGCCCTTGCAGAAACGACGTAGTATCGTTCGGGGGGTTCGTAAACCAAATTGCTTACC
Organism: Hydrolagus colliei; assembly: GCA_035084275.1. Taxonomy (NCBI): domain Eukaryota; kingdom Metazoa; phylum Chordata; class Chondrichthyes; order Chimaeriformes; family Chimaeridae; genus Hydrolagus; species Hydrolagus colliei. The sequence continues at coordinate 34,164 of JAYJKW010000188.1, forward strand.
AAAAACGACGAAATTTGTTTCGGAGGGTTCATAAACCAAAGCAATTGCAGAAACGACTGTGTCGTTCGGGGGGTTCGTAAACCAAATTGCTTAGCAAAAACGACGAAATTTGTTTCGGAGGGTTCATAAACCAAAGCAATTGCAGAAACGACTAAGTGTCGTTCGGGGGGTTCGTAAACCTCATTGCTTAGCAAAAACGACGAAATTTGTTAAGGAGGGTTCATAAACCAAAGCCCTTGCAGAATCGACTAAGTATCGTTCGGGGGGTTCGTAAACCAAATTGCTCAGCAAAAACGACGAAATTTGTTTCGGAGGGTTCATAAACCAAAGCAATTGCAGAAACGACTAAGTGTCGTTCGGGGGGTTCGTAAACCACATTGCTTAGCAAAAACGACGAAATTTGGTAAGGAGGGTTCATAAACCAAAGCCCTTGCAGAATCGACTAAGTATCGTTCGGGGGGTTCGTAAACCAAATTGCTCAGCAAAAACGACGAAATTTGTTTCGAAGGGTTCATAAACCAAAGCCCTTGCAGAAACGACTAAGTATCGTTCGGGGGGTTCGTAAACCAAATTGCTTTGGAAAAACGACCGTTTGGATCGGAGGGTTGATAAACCAAAGCCCTTGCAGAAACGACTAAGTATCGTTCGGGGGGTTCGTAAACCAAATTGCTTAGCAAAGACGACGAAATTTGTTTCGGAGGGTTCATAAACCAAAGCCCTTGCAGAAACGACTAAGTATCGTTCGGGGGGTTCGTAAACCAAATTGCTTAGGAAAAACAACCGTTTGGTTCGGAGGGTTCGTAAACCAAAGTCCTTGCAGAAACGACGTAGTATCGT
>JAYJKW010000284.1:0-38284 GCA_035084275.1 Hydrolagus colliei
GGTGAGAGAGGTGACAGAGGAACAACAGACAGAGTGTTTTCAAAGTGAGAGCACAGGGTGTGCTTAGGTGTTAAAATGTTAATGGCTACCCTCCATGTATTTCTTTTGTTGATGAATCTCATAAGAATTAAAGAGACTCGGTCTGTTTGTCTCCAGTAATTTTCTGCTCGTTTAAAGTGATGGCTACTGTTCCTGTGTTTCTTTAATGGCTATCCTGTGAACACCAAGTGTGTTAACCACTTGGTTCTTTTGTCAGCAGAAATGCTCTGTCTGTTTAAACCGGTGTTATTTCTGTTTAAACTGGTGTTATTTCCACTGTCTAGGGAACAAGTCCTTAAGCTCGTCTGAGATATTTACTACGCATTGTTTGTATGGAGATTTAAATTAAATTAAATTAAATTATACTCTCTCCGGTTCCCCCTACTGGTATTAAAAGTTTCAGCTTTAAGTTTGTTTCAAAAGAGGAATCCTATGGCCTATTCTAGCTATTGTGAGAAAATTAAATAGGTTATGCTGCTTAAAAATAGGTGACTTTGTTAAAAAAATCTAACCCGCGTTTTTTTGGGGGGGGGAAAAAGGAAGGTAAGGGATTCTGTTGTTGCCTCGGACTTCCCTGTGCTGGGAATGTCGGCCTGGGTACACATTCAATCCTGGCCCGCTCGTAATTTGTGATCCCACTTTTCTGGCAGCACGAATGATTCTCTCAAACTTTCTTTTAGAAAAGTTGTACACAGTAGCAGCCACGTTCTTGGCTTATTTCCTGTGTTACACCTGTCTTGGTTTTATCATCGGGAAACACTCGTGGCACTTGTAGGGGTTAGGTTTTTTAAATTTCGGGGATCATTGGTACACATATGCTTGTGTTTTCTTGCCCGTGCCCTGTGCTGGGCCTTGTCAAATTACGTTAGGGCTCATGAATGTGTTGAGGGTTTTTTTTAAGAAAACAATATTGTTTTTTTTAAAAATGAGGGAGAAATATTTTTTTTGGGGGGGTTTTAGGGGGGGGAAAAAATTAGGCATACTTAGGGTTCTTGTTTTAGGGTTAGGGTAAGTTTTTTAGGGGTTAGCGGTTAGTAATTAGGAGTTATTTTCGGTGCTATTGAAATTGTGGTTACTTGGGGTGTTATTGTAAGGTGGGGTTCGGTTAGTTGGGGTGTGGTAGGGGGATGGGTGGGGGTGGGGTGGGGTGTGTGTAGAGGGGGTGGGTTTCTACCCATTCTGATAATATGTTGTCTAGCCCTATCTGCTGTTGAGATTCTAAATTTATGTTTAAGGGCCTTCCTTGCCCAGGAGGTTGCCACTGTGAGGGCTTCCTCCACTCGATCAATCTGTCCTATTGATATAATCTCATTGTTTAATTGAATTACACTATCTTCATAATGTTTGATTAGGGTATTGCGGGTCTCTTTTGCCCACCTCTCTGCATTCCTGTTTAATTTGCAGAGGGTCTCTTTTGAAGGCATAGCCGGTTTAATAAATTCTGTTAATTTCTCTACTTGGTTCCGAATTCCCTTCGGGGGGGTGTCTTTATTCTTTAGAATAATTAAATGATGGTATGTCTGCATCAATCTAAAAAAGGCCCTCACTGTCCTTGTGAATGTGTCCTGGTGTGTGTTATTTTGAGACCCACCCAAGTCACTCAGATACGTTCGGTTACATTTCTGTAACTTGCATTAAGTCCGTATCATGTTGTGAGAAATGAGTGGGGTGTGGAAAGATGTATAAAGGAGAGAGAGGTAAGCTTACTCCGGGGGGTTCGGGTCTTTGCTAGGAACCTTGATTGGGTTATCCGAGGATCCCGGTTCCGCGGCCTACTCTCGTGGCTTTCGACTTTCCCCTGCCCGGGTAGCTGGAAAAGAGGCTAAACAAAAGGGGTGGGTTTAAGGGGAAAAAAAGCTAAACAAAGGGGGTGGGTTTAAGGGGAAAAAAAGTAAAGAGTGAAAAAAAAGTAATTATTAGGGAGGAAAAAGAATTATTAATTAATGACAGAGTGGAAAAAAAAGGAAAAGGAAAACCAGAAATCCACTACACAAAATATACCGAGGGTCGAGGTCTAACGATCCCAACTCGGCAATACCGGCTCTCTGCGGTTTAAAACGCCCACCTGAGCCACACCGGCTCTCTGTGGTTTAAAGCGTTTTCTGTGCTGGAAACTGGAAAGGAGGAGAAATAATTATTGAATAAAAGAATTCTTAATCAATAACCATTAAAGAAATTAAAACTGGAAAAGAGGAGAAATAATTATTAAATAATTATTAAATAAGAAAAAAAATTCTTAATTAATAACTATTAAGGAAGTTAAAACTGGAAAGGAGGAAAAGTAATTATTAAAAAGAATTATTAACTAATAAGAGTGGAAAAAAAAGGGGGGAAAAAAGAGAACAAAGAATCCACTACACAAAATATACCGAGGGTCGAGGTCTAACGATCCCAACTCGGTAACACCGGCTCTCTGCGGTTTAAAACGCCCACCTCAGCCACACCGGCTCTCTGTGGTTTAAAGCGCTTTCTGTGCTGGAAACTGGAAAGGAGGAGAAATAATTATTAAAGAGGAAAAAGAATTCTTAATTGATAACCATTAAAGAAGGAAAATAATTATTAATTGAAAACTCCCCCGACGTTTCGCCAATACCTGTGGCTTTTTCAAGGAGGTTTTTCAGAAATGATTCTTAATTTACTAAACATTTATATCTGGGTGAGAGAGGTGACAGAGGAACAACAGACAGAGTGTTTTCAAAGTGAGAGCACAGGGTGTGCTTAGGTGTTAAAATGTTAATGGCTACCCTCCATGTATTTCTTTTGTTGATGAATCTCATAAGAATTAAAGAGACTCGGTCTGTTTGTCTCCAGTAATTTTCTGCTCGTTTAAAGTGATGGCTACTGTTCCTGTGTTTCTTTAATGGCTATCCTGTGAACACCAAGTGTGTTAACCACTTGGTTCTTTTGTCAGCAGAAATGCTCTGTCTGTTTAAACCGGTGTTATTTCTGTTTAAACTGGTGTTATTTCCACTGTCTAGGGAACAAGTCCTTAAGCTCGTCTGAGATATTTACTACGCATTGTTTGTATGGAGATTTAAATTAAATTAAATTAAATTATACTCTCTCCGGTTCCCCCTACTGGTATTAAAAGTTTCAGCTTTAAGTTTGTTTCAAAAGAGGAATCCTATGGCCTATTCTAGCTATTGTGAGAAAATTAAATAGGTTATGCTGCTTAAAAATAGGTGACTTTGTTAAAAAAATCTAACCCGCGTTTTTTTGGGGGGGGGAAAAAGGAAGGTAAGGGATTCTGTTGTTGCCTCGGACTTCCCTGTGCTGGGAATGTCGGCCTGGGTACACATTCAATCCTGGCCCGCTCGTAATTTGTGATCCCACTTTTCTGGCAGCACGAATGATTCTCTCAAACTTTCTTTTAGAAAAGTTGTACACAGTAGCAGCCACGTTCTTGGCTTATTTCCTGTGTTACACCTGTCTTGGTTTTATCATCGGGAAACACTCGTGGCACTTGTAGGGGTTAGGTTTTTTAAATTTCGGGGATCATTGGTACACATATGCTTGTGTTTTCTTGCCCGTGCCCTGTGCTGGGCCTTGTCAAATTACGTTAGGGCTCATGAATGTGTTGAGGGTTTTTTTTAAGAAAACAATATTGTTTTTTTTAAAAATGAGGGAGAAATATTTTTTTTGGGGGGGTTTTAGGGGGGGGAAAAAATTAGGCATACTTAGGGTTCTTGTTTTAGGGTTAGGGTAAGTTTTTTAGGGGTTAGCGGTTAGTAATTAGGAGTTATTTTCGGTGCTATTGAAATTGTGGTTACTTGGGGTGTTATTGTAAGGTGGGGTTCGGTTAGTTGGGGTGTGGTAGGGGGATGGGTGGGGGTGGGGTGGGGTGTGTGTAGAGGGGGTGGGTTTCTACCCATTCTGATAATATGTTGTCTAGCCCTATCTGCTGTTGAGATTCTAAATTTATGTTTAAGGGCCTTCCTTGCCCAGGAGGTTGCCACTGTGAGGGCTTCCTCCACTCGATCAATCTGTCCTATTGATATAATCTCATTGTTTAATTGAATTACACTATCTTCATAATGTTTGATTAGGGTATTGCGGGTCTCTTTTGCCCACCTCTCTGCATTCCTGTTTAATTTGCAGAGGGTCTCTTTTGAAGGCATAGCCGGTTTAATAAATTCTGTTAATTTCTCTACTTGGTTCCGAATTCCCTTCGGGGGGGTGTCTTTATTCTTTAGAATAATTAAATGATGGTATGTCTGCATCAATCTAAAAAAGGCCCTCACTGTCCTTGTGAATGTGTCCTGGTGTGTGTTATTTTGAGACCCACCCAAGTCACTCAGATACGTTCGGTTACATTTCTGTAACTTGCATTAAGTCCGTATCATGTTGTGAGAAATGAGTGGGGTGTGGAAAGATGTATAAAGGAGAGAGAGGTAAGCTTACTCCGGGGGGTTCGGGTCTTTGCTAGGAACCTTGATTGGGTTATCCGAGGATCCCGGTTCCGCGGCCTACTCTCGTGGCTTTCGACTTTCCCCTGCCCGGGTAGCTGGAAAAGAGGCTAAACAAAAGGGGTGGGTTTAAGGGGAAAAAAAGCTAAACAAAGGGGGTGGGTTTAAGGGGAAAAAAAGTAAAGAGTGAAAAAAAAGTAATTATTAGGGAGGAAAAAGAATTATTAATTAATGACAGAGTGGAAAAAAAAGGAAAAGGAAAACCAGAAATCCACTACACAAAATATACCGAGGGTCGAGGTCTAACGATCCCAACTCGGCAATACCGGCTCTCTGCGGTTTAAAACGCCCACCTGAGCCACACCGGCTCTCTGTGGTTTAAAGCGTTTTCTGTGCTGGAAACTGGAAAGGAGGAGAAATAATTATTGAATAAAAGAATTCTTAATCAATAACCATTAAAGAAATTAAAACTGGAAAAGAGGAGAAATAATTATTAAATAATTATTAAATAAGAAAAAAAATTCTTAATTAATAACTATTAAGGAAGTTAAAACTGGAAAGGAGGAAAAGTAATTATTAAAAAGAATTATTAACTAATAAGAGTGGAAAAAAAAGGGGGGAAAAAAGAGAACAAAGAATCCACTACACAAAATATACCGAGGGTCGAGGTCTAACGATCCCAACTCGGTAACACCGGCTCTCTGCGGTTTAAAACGCCCACCTCAGCCACACCGGCTCTCTGTGGTTTAAAGCGCTTTCTGTGCTGGAAACTGGAAAGGAGGAGAAATAATTATTAAAGAGGAAAAAGAATTCTTAATTGATAACCATTAAAGAAGGAAAATAATTATTAATTGAAAACTCCCCCGACGTTTCGCCAATACCTGTGGCTTTTTCAAGGAGGTTTTTCAGAAATGATTCTTAATTTACTAAACATTTATATCTGGGTGAGAGAGGTGACAGAGGAACAACAGACAGAGTGTTTTCAAAGTGAGAGCACAGGGTGTGCTTAGGTGTTAAAATGTTAATGGCTACCCTCCATGTATTTCTTTTGTTGATGAATCTCATAAGAATTAAAGAGACTCGGTCTGTTTGTCTCCAGTAATTTTCTGCTCGTTTAAAGTGATGGCTACTGTTCCTGTGTTTCTTTAATGGCTATCCTGTGAACACCAAGTGTGTTAACCACTTGGTTCTTTTGTCAGCAGAAATGCTCTGTCTGTTTAAACCGGTGTTATTTCTGTTTAAACTGGTGTTATTTCCACTGTCTAGGGAACAAGTCCTTAAGCTCGTCTGAGATATTTACTACGCATTGTTTGTATGGAGATTTAAATTAAATTAAATTAAATTATACTCTCTCCGGTTCCCCCTACTGGTATTAAAAGTTTCAGCTTTAAGTTTGTTTCAAAAGAGGAATCCTATGGCCTATTCTAGCTATTGTGAGAAAATTAAATAGGTTATGCTGCTTAAAAATAGGTGACTTTGTTAAAAAAATCTAACCCGCGTTTTTTTGGGGGGGGGAAAAAGGAAGGTAAGGGATTCTGTTGTTGCCTCGGACTTCCCTGTGCTGGGAATGTCGGCCTGGGTACACATTCAATCCTGGCCCGCTCGTAATTTGTGATCCCACTTTTCTGGCAGCACGAATGATTCTCTCAAACTTTCTTTTAGAAAAGTTGTACACAGTAGCAGCCACGTTCTTGGCTTATTTCCTGTGTTACACCTGTCTTGGTTTTATCATCGGGAAACACTCGTGGCACTTGTAGGGGTTAGGTTTTTTAAATTTCGGGGATCATTGGTACACATATGCTTGTGTTTTCTTGCCCGTGCCCTGTGCTGGGCCTTGTCAAATTACGTTAGGGCTCATGAATGTGTTGAGGGTTTTTTTTAAGAAAACAATATTGTTTTTTTTAAAAATGAGGGAGAAATATTTTTTTTGGGGGGGTTTTAGGGGGGGGAAAAAATTAGGCATACTTAGGGTTCTTGTTTTAGGGTTAGGGTAAGTTTTTTAGGGGTTAGCGGTTAGTAATTAGGAGTTATTTTCGGTGCTATTGAAATTGTGGTTACTTGGGGTGTTATTGTAAGGTGGGGTTCGGTTAGTTGGGGTGTGGTAGGGGGATGGGTGGGGGTGGGGTGGGGTGTGTGTAGAGGGGGTGGGTTTCTACCCATTCTGATAATATGTTGTCTAGCCCTATCTGCTGTTGAGATTCTAAATTTATGTTTAAGGGCCTTCCTTGCCCAGGAGGTTGCCACTGTGAGGGCTTCCTCCACTCGATCAATCTGTCCTATTGATATAATCTCATTGTTTAATTGAATTACACTATCTTCATAATGTTTGATTAGGGTATTGCGGGTCTCTTTTGCCCACCTCTCTGCATTCCTGTTTAATTTGCAGAGGGTCTCTTTTGAAGGCATAGCCGGTTTAATAAATTCTGTTAATTTCTCTACTTGGTTCCGAATTCCCTTCGGGGGGGTGTCTTTATTCTTTAGAATAATTAAATGATGGTATGTCTGCATCAATCTAAAAAAGGCCCTCACTGTCCTTGTGAATGTGTCCTGGTGTGTGTTATTTTGAGACCCACCCAAGTCACTCAGATACGTTCGGTTACATTTCTGTAACTTGCATTAAGTCCGTATCATGTTGTGAGAAATGAGTGGGGTGTGGAAAGATGTATAAAGGAGAGAGAGGTAAGCTTACTCCGGGGGGTTCGGGTCTTTGCTAGGAACCTTGATTGGGTTATCCGAGGATCCCGGTTCCGCGGCCTACTCTCGTGGCTTTCGACTTTCCCCTGCCCGGGTAGCTGGAAAAGAGGCTAAACAAAAGGGGTGGGTTTAAGGGGAAAAAAAGCTAAACAAAGGGGGTGGGTTTAAGGGGAAAAAAAGTAAAGAGTGAAAAAAAAGTAATTATTAGGGAGGAAAAAGAATTATTAATTAATGACAGAGTGGAAAAAAAAGGAAAAGGAAAACCAGAAATCCACTACACAAAATATACCGAGGGTCGAGGTCTAACGATCCCAACTCGGCAATACCGGCTCTCTGCGGTTTAAAACGCCCACCTGAGCCACACCGGCTCTCTGTGGTTTAAAGCGTTTTCTGTGCTGGAAACTGGAAAGGAGGAGAAATAATTATTGAATAAAAGAATTCTTAATCAATAACCATTAAAGAAATTAAAACTGGAAAAGAGGAGAAATAATTATTAAATAATTATTAAATAAGAAAAAAAATTCTTAATTAATAACTATTAAGGAAGTTAAAACTGGAAAGGAGGAAAAGTAATTATTAAAAAGAATTATTAACTAATAAGAGTGGAAAAAAAAGGGGGGAAAAAAGAGAACAAAGAATCCACTACACAAAATATACCGAGGGTCGAGGTCTAACGATCCCAACTCGGTAACACCGGCTCTCTGCGGTTTAAAACGCCCACCTCAGCCACACCGGCTCTCTGTGGTTTAAAGCGCTTTCTGTGCTGGAAACTGGAAAGGAGGAGAAATAATTATTAAAGAGGAAAAAGAATTCTTAATTGATAACCATTAAAGAAGGAAAATAATTATTAATTGAAAACTCCCCCGACGTTTCGCCAATACCTGTGGCTTTTTCAAGGAGGTTTTTCAGAAATGATTCTTAATTTACTAAACATTTATATCTGGGTGAGAGAGGTGACAGAGGAACAACAGACAGAGTGTTTTCAAAGTGAGAGCACAGGGTGTGCTTAGGTGTTAAAATGTTAATGGCTACCCTCCATGTATTTCTTTTGTTGATGAATCTCATAAGAATTAAAGAGACTCGGTCTGTTTGTCTCCAGTAATTTTCTGCTCGTTTAAAGTGATGGCTACTGTTCCTGTGTTTCTTTAATGGCTATCCTGTGAACACCAAGTGTGTTAACCACTTGGTTCTTTTGTCAGCAGAAATGCTCTGTCTGTTTAAACCGGTGTTATTTCTGTTTAAACTGGTGTTATTTCCACTGTCTAGGGAACAAGTCCTTAAGCTCGTCTGAGATATTTACTACGCATTGTTTGTATGGAGATTTAAATTAAATTAAATTAAATTATACTCTCTCCGGTTCCCCCTACTGGTATTAAAAGTTTCAGCTTTAAGTTTGTTTCAAAAGAGGAATCCTATGGCCTATTCTAGCTATTGTGAGAAAATTAAATAGGTTATGCTGCTTAAAAATAGGTGACTTTGTTAAAAAAATCTAACCCGCGTTTTTTTGGGGGGGGGAAAAAGGAAGGTAAGGGATTCTGTTGTTGCCTCGGACTTCCCTGTGCTGGGAATGTCGGCCTGGGTACACATTCAATCCTGGCCCGCTCGTAATTTGTGATCCCACTTTTCTGGCAGCACGAATGATTCTCTCAAACTTTCTTTTAGAAAAGTTGTACACAGTAGCAGCCACGTTCTTGGCTTATTTCCTGTGTTACACCTGTCTTGGTTTTATCATCGGGAAACACTCGTGGCACTTGTAGGGGTTAGGTTTTTTAAATTTCGGGGATCATTGGTACACATATGCTTGTGTTTTCTTGCCCGTGCCCTGTGCTGGGCCTTGTCAAATTACGTTAGGGCTCATGAATGTGTTGAGGGTTTTTTTTAAGAAAACAATATTGTTTTTTTTAAAAATGAGGGAGAAATATTTTTTTTGGGGGGGTTTTAGGGGGGGGAAAAAATTAGGCATACTTAGGGTTCTTGTTTTAGGGTTAGGGTAAGTTTTTTAGGGGTTAGCGGTTAGTAATTAGGAGTTATTTTCGGTGCTATTGAAATTGTGGTTACTTGGGGTGTTATTGTAAGGTGGGGTTCGGTTAGTTGGGGTGTGGTAGGGGGATGGGTGGGGGTGGGGTGGGGTGTGTGTAGAGGGGGTGGGTTTCTACCCATTCTGATAATATGTTGTCTAGCCCTATCTGCTGTTGAGATTCTAAATTTATGTTTAAGGGCCTTCCTTGCCCAGGAGGTTGCCACTGTGAGGGCTTCCTCCACTCGATCAATCTGTCCTATTGATATAATCTCATTGTTTAATTGAATTACACTATCTTCATAATGTTTGATTAGGGTATTGCGGGTCTCTTTTGCCCACCTCTCTGCATTCCTGTTTAATTTGCAGAGGGTCTCTTTTGAAGGCATAGCCGGTTTAATAAATTCTGTTAATTTCTCTACTTGGTTCCGAATTCCCTTCGGGGGGGTGTCTTTATTCTTTAGAATAATTAAATGATGGTATGTCTGCATCAATCTAAAAAAGGCCCTCACTGTCCTTGTGAATGTGTCCTGGTGTGTGTTATTTTGAGACCCACCCAAGTCACTCAGATACGTTCGGTTACATTTCTGTAACTTGCATTAAGTCCGTATCATGTTGTGAGAAATGAGTGGGGTGTGGAAAGATGTATAAAGGAGAGAGAGGTAAGCTTACTCCGGGGGGTTCGGGTCTTTGCTAGGAACCTTGATTGGGTTATCCGAGGATCCCGGTTCCGCGGCCTACTCTCGTGGCTTTCGACTTTCCCCTGCCCGGGTAGCTGGAAAAGAGGCTAAACAAAAGGGGTGGGTTTAAGGGGAAAAAAAGCTAAACAAAGGGGGTGGGTTTAAGGGGAAAAAAAGTAAAGAGTGAAAAAAAAGTAATTATTAGGGAGGAAAAAGAATTATTAATTAATGACAGAGTGGAAAAAAAAGGAAAAGGAAAACCAGAAATCCACTACACAAAATATACCGAGGGTCGAGGTCTAACGATCCCAACTCGGCAATACCGGCTCTCTGCGGTTTAAAACGCCCACCTGAGCCACACCGGCTCTCTGTGGTTTAAAGCGTTTTCTGTGCTGGAAACTGGAAAGGAGGAGAAATAATTATTGAATAAAAGAATTCTTAATCAATAACCATTAAAGAAATTAAAACTGGAAAAGAGGAGAAATAATTATTAAATAATTATTAAATAAGAAAAAAAATTCTTAATTAATAACTATTAAGGAAGTTAAAACTGGAAAGGAGGAAAAGTAATTATTAAAAAGAATTATTAACTAATAAGAGTGGAAAAAAAAGGGGGGAAAAAAGAGAACAAAGAATCCACTACACAAAATATACCGAGGGTCGAGGTCTAACGATCCCAACTCGGTAACACCGGCTCTCTGCGGTTTAAAACGCCCACCTCAGCCACACCGGCTCTCTGTGGTTTAAAGCGCTTTCTGTGCTGGAAACTGGAAAGGAGGAGAAATAATTATTAAAGAGGAAAAAGAATTCTTAATTGATAACCATTAAAGAAGGAAAATAATTATTAATTGAAAACTCCCCCGACGTTTCGCCAATACCTGTGGCTTTTTCAAGGAGGTTTTTCAGAAATGATTCTTAATTTACTAAACATTTATATCTGGGTGAGAGAGGTGACAGAGGAACAACAGACAGAGTGTTTTCAAAGTGAGAGCACAGGGTGTGCTTAGGTGTTAAAATGTTAATGGCTACCCTCCATGTATTTCTTTTGTTGATGAATCTCATAAGAATTAAAGAGACTCGGTCTGTTTGTCTCCAGTAATTTTCTGCTCGTTTAAAGTGATGGCTACTGTTCCTGTGTTTCTTTAATGGCTATCCTGTGAACACCAAGTGTGTTAACCACTTGGTTCTTTTGTCAGCAGAAATGCTCTGTCTGTTTAAACCGGTGTTATTTCTGTTTAAACTGGTGTTATTTCCACTGTCTAGGGAACAAGTCCTTAAGCTCGTCTGAGATATTTACTACGCATTGTTTGTATGGAGATTTAAATTAAATTAAATTAAATTATACTCTCTCCGGTTCCCCCTACTGGTATTAAAAGTTTCAGCTTTAAGTTTGTTTCAAAAGAGGAATCCTATGGCCTATTCTAGCTATTGTGAGAAAATTAAATAGGTTATGCTGCTTAAAAATAGGTGACTTTGTTAAAAAAATCTAACCCGCGTTTTTTTGGGGGGGGGAAAAAGGAAGGTAAGGGATTCTGTTGTTGCCTCGGACTTCCCTGTGCTGGGAATGTCGGCCTGGGTACACATTCAATCCTGGCCCGCTCGTAATTTGTGATCCCACTTTTCTGGCAGCACGAATGATTCTCTCAAACTTTCTTTTAGAAAAGTTGTACACAGTAGCAGCCACGTTCTTGGCTTATTTCCTGTGTTACACCTGTCTTGGTTTTATCATCGGGAAACACTCGTGGCACTTGTAGGGGTTAGGTTTTTTAAATTTCGGGGATCATTGGTACACATATGCTTGTGTTTTCTTGCCCGTGCCCTGTGCTGGGCCTTGTCAAATTACGTTAGGGCTCATGAATGTGTTGAGGGTTTTTTTTAAGAAAACAATATTGTTTTTTTTAAAAATGAGGGAGAAATATTTTTTTTGGGGGGGTTTTAGGGGGGGGAAAAAATTAGGCATACTTAGGGTTCTTGTTTTAGGGTTAGGGTAAGTTTTTTAGGGGTTAGCGGTTAGTAATTAGGAGTTATTTTCGGTGCTATTGAAATTGTGGTTACTTGGGGTGTTATTGTAAGGTGGGGTTCGGTTAGTTGGGGTGTGGTAGGGGGATGGGTGGGGGTGGGGTGGGGTGTGTGTAGAGGGGGTGGGTTTCTACCCATTCTGATAATATGTTGTCTAGCCCTATCTGCTGTTGAGATTCTAAATTTATGTTTAAGGGCCTTCCTTGCCCAGGAGGTTGCCACTGTGAGGGCTTCCTCCACTCGATCAATCTGTCCTATTGATATAATCTCATTGTTTAATTGAATTACACTATCTTCATAATGTTTGATTAGGGTATTGCGGGTCTCTTTTGCCCACCTCTCTGCATTCCTGTTTAATTTGCAGAGGGTCTCTTTTGAAGGCATAGCCGGTTTAATAAATTCTGTTAATTTCTCTACTTGGTTCCGAATTCCCTTCGGGGGGGTGTCTTTATTCTTTAGAATAATTAAATGATGGTATGTCTGCATCAATCTAAAAAAGGCCCTCACTGTCCTTGTGAATGTGTCCTGGTGTGTGTTATTTTGAGACCCACCCAAGTCACTCAGATACGTTCGGTTACATTTCTGTAACTTGCATTAAGTCCGTATCATGTTGTGAGAAATGAGTGGGGTGTGGAAAGATGTATAAAGGAGAGAGAGGTAAGCTTACTCCGGGGGGTTCGGGTCTTTGCTAGGAACCTTGATTGGGTTATCCGAGGATCCCGGTTCCGCGGCCTACTCTCGTGGCTTTCGACTTTCCCCTGCCCGGGTAGCTGGAAAAGAGGCTAAACAAAAGGGGTGGGTTTAAGGGGAAAAAAAGCTAAACAAAGGGGGTGGGTTTAAGGGGAAAAAAAGTAAAGAGTGAAAAAAAAGTAATTATTAGGGAGGAAAAAGAATTATTAATTAATGACAGAGTGGAAAAAAAAGGAAAAGGAAAACCAGAAATCCACTACACAAAATATACCGAGGGTCGAGGTCTAACGATCCCAACTCGGCAATACCGGCTCTCTGCGGTTTAAAACGCCCACCTGAGCCACACCGGCTCTCTGTGGTTTAAAGCGTTTTCTGTGCTGGAAACTGGAAAGGAGGAGAAATAATTATTGAATAAAAGAATTCTTAATCAATAACCATTAAAGAAATTAAAACTGGAAAAGAGGAGAAATAATTATTAAATAATTATTAAATAAGAAAAAAAATTCTTAATTAATAACTATTAAGGAAGTTAAAACTGGAAAGGAGGAAAAGTAATTATTAAAAAGAATTATTAACTAATAAGAGTGGAAAAAAAAGGGGGGAAAAAAGAGAACAAAGAATCCACTACACAAAATATACCGAGGGTCGAGGTCTAACGATCCCAACTCGGTAACACCGGCTCTCTGCGGTTTAAAACGCCCACCTCAGCCACACCGGCTCTCTGTGGTTTAAAGCGCTTTCTGTGCTGGAAACTGGAAAGGAGGAGAAATAATTATTAAAGAGGAAAAAGAATTCTTAATTGATAACCATTAAAGAAGGAAAATAATTATTAATTGAAAACTCCCCCGACGTTTCGCCAATACCTGTGGCTTTTTCAAGGAGGTTTTTCAGAAATGATTCTTAATTTACTAAACATTTATATCTGGGTGAGAGAGGTGACAGAGGAACAACAGACAGAGTGTTTTCAAAGTGAGAGCACAGGGTGTGCTTAGGTGTTAAAATGTTAATGGCTACCCTCCATGTATTTCTTTTGTTGATGAATCTCATAAGAATTAAAGAGACTCGGTCTGTTTGTCTCCAGTAATTTTCTGCTCGTTTAAAGTGATGGCTACTGTTCCTGTGTTTCTTTAATGGCTATCCTGTGAACACCAAGTGTGTTAACCACTTGGTTCTTTTGTCAGCAGAAATGCTCTGTCTGTTTAAACCGGTGTTATTTCTGTTTAAACTGGTGTTATTTCCACTGTCTAGGGAACAAGTCCTTAAGCTCGTCTGAGATATTTACTACGCATTGTTTGTATGGAGATTTAAATTAAATTAAATTAAATTATACTCTCTCCGGTTCCCCCTACTGGTATTAAAAGTTTCAGCTTTAAGTTTGTTTCAAAAGAGGAATCCTATGGCCTATTCTAGCTATTGTGAGAAAATTAAATAGGTTATGCTGCTTAAAAATAGGTGACTTTGTTAAAAAAATCTAACCCGCGTTTTTTTGGGGGGGGGAAAAAGGAAGGTAAGGGATTCTGTTGTTGCCTCGGACTTCCCTGTGCTGGGAATGTCGGCCTGGGTACACATTCAATCCTGGCCCGCTCGTAATTTGTGATCCCACTTTTCTGGCAGCACGAATGATTCTCTCAAACTTTCTTTTAGAAAAGTTGTACACAGTAGCAGCCACGTTCTTGGCTTATTTCCTGTGTTACACCTGTCTTGGTTTTATCATCGGGAAACACTCGTGGCACTTGTAGGGGTTAGGTTTTTTAAATTTCGGGGATCATTGGTACACATATGCTTGTGTTTTCTTGCCCGTGCCCTGTGCTGGGCCTTGTCAAATTACGTTAGGGCTCATGAATGTGTTGAGGGTTTTTTTTAAGAAAACAATATTGTTTTTTTTAAAAATGAGGGAGAAATATTTTTTTTGGGGGGGTTTTAGGGGGGGGAAAAAATTAGGCATACTTAGGGTTCTTGTTTTAGGGTTAGGGTAAGTTTTTTAGGGGTTAGCGGTTAGTAATTAGGAGTTATTTTCGGTGCTATTGAAATTGTGGTTACTTGGGGTGTTATTGTAAGGTGGGGTTCGGTTAGTTGGGGTGTGGTAGGGGGATGGGTGGGGGTGGGGTGGGGTGTGTGTAGAGGGGGTGGGTTTCTACCCATTCTGATAATATGTTGTCTAGCCCTATCTGCTGTTGAGATTCTAAATTTATGTTTAAGGGCCTTCCTTGCCCAGGAGGTTGCCACTGTGAGGGCTTCCTCCAATCGATCAATCTGTCCTATTGATATAATCTCATTGTTTAATTGAATTACACTATCTTCATAATGTTTGATTAGGGTATTGCGGGTCTCTTTTGCCCACCTCTCTGCATTCCTGTTTAATTTGCAGAGGGTCTCTTTTGAAGGCATAGCCGGTTTAATAAATTCTGTTAATTTCTCTACTTGGTTCCGAATTCCCTTCGGGGGGGTGTCTTTATTCTTTAGAATAATTAAATGATGGTATGTCTGCATCAATCTAAAAAAGGCCCTCACTGTCCTTGTGAATGTGTCCTGGTGTGTGTTATTTTGAGACCCACCCAAGTCACTCAGATACGTTCGGTTACATTTCTGTAACTTGCATTAAGTCCGTATCATGTTGTGAGAAATGAGTGGGGTGTGGAAAGATGTATAAAGGAGAGAGAGGTAAGCTTACTCCGGGGGGTTCGGGTCTTTGCTAGGAACCTTGATTGGGTTATCCGAGGATCCCGGTTCCGCGGCCTACTCTCGTGGCTTTCGACTTTCCCCTGCCCGGGTAGCTGGAAAAGAGGCTAAACAAAAGGGGTGGGTTTAAGGGGAAAAAAAGCTAAACAAAGGGGGTGGGTTTAAGGGGAAAAAAAGTAAAGAGTGAAAAAAAAGTAATTATTAGGGAGGAAAAAGAATTATTAATTAATGACAGAGTGGAAAAAAAAGGAAAAGGAAAACCAGAAATCCACTACACAAAATATACCGAGGGTCGAGGTCTAACGATCCCAACTCGGCAATACCGGCTCTCTGCGGTTTAAAACGCCCACCTGAGCCACACCGGCTCTCTGTGGTTTAAAGCGTTTTCTGTGCTGGAAACTGGAAAGGAGGAGAAATAATTATTGAATAAAAGAATTCTTAATCAATAACCATTAAAGAAATTAAAACTGGAAAAGAGGAGAAATAATTATTAAATAATTATTAAATAAGAAAAAAAATTCTTAATTAATAACTATTAAGGAAGTTAAAACTGGAAAGGAGGAAAAGTAATTATTAAAAAGAATTATTAACTAATAAGAGTGGAAAAAAAAGGGGGGAAAAAAGAGAACAAAGAATCCACTACACAAAATATACCGAGGGTCGAGGTCTAACGATCCCAACTCGGTAACACCGGCTCTCTGCGGTTTAAAACGCCCACCTCAGCCACACCGGCTCTCTGTGGTTTAAAGCGCTTTCTGTGCTGGAAACTGGAAAGGAGGAGAAATAATTATTAAAGAGGAAAAAGAATTCTTAATTGATAACCATTAAAGAAGGAAAATAATTATTAATTGAAAACTCCCCCGACGTTTCGCCAATACCTGTGGCTTTTTCAAGGAGGTTTTTCAGAAATGATTCTTAATTTACTAAACATTTATATCTGGGTGAGAGAGGTGACAGAGGAACAACAGACAGAGTGTTTTCAAAGTGAGAGCACAGGGTGTGCTTAGGTGTTAAAATGTTAATGGCTACCCTCCATGTATTTCTTTTGTTGATGAATCTCATAAGAATTAAAGAGACTCGGTCTGTTTGTCTCCAGTAATTTTCTGCTCGTTTAAAGTGATGGCTACTGTTCCTGTGTTTCTTTAATGGCTATCCTGTGAACACCAAGTGTGTTAACCACTTGGTTCTTTTGTCAGCAGAAATGCTCTGTCTGTTTAAACCGGTGTTATTTCTGTTTAAACTGGTGTTATTTCCACTGTCTAGGGAACAAGTCCTTAAGCTCGTCTGAGATATTTACTACGCATTGTTTGTATGGAGATTTAAATTAAATTAAATTAAATTATACTCTCTCCGGTTCCCCCTACTGGTATTAAAAGTTTCAGCTTTAAGTTTGTTTCAAAAGAGGAATCCTATGGCCTATTCTAGCTATTGTGAGAAAATTAAATAGGTTATGCTGCTTAAAAATAGGTGACTTTGTTAAAAAAATCTAACCCGCGTTTTTTTGGGGGGGGGAAAAAGGAAGGTAAGGGATTCTGTTGTTGCCTCGGACTTCCCTGTGCTGGGAATGTCGGCCTGGGTACACATTCAATCCTGGCCCGCTCGTAATTTGTGATCCCACTTTTCTGGCAGCACGAATGATTCTCTCAAACTTTCTTTTAGAAAAGTTGTACACAGTAGCAGCCACGTTCTTGGCTTATTTCCTGTGTTACACCTGTCTTGGTTTTATCATCGGGAAACACTCGTGGCACTTGTAGGGGTTAGGTTTTTTAAATTTCGGGGATCATTGGTACACATATGCTTGTGTTTTCTTGCCCGTGCCCTGTGCTGGGCCTTGTCAAATTACGTTAGGGCTCATGAATGTGTTGAGGGTTTTTTTTAAGAAAACAATATTGTTTTTTTTAAAAATGAGGGAGAAATATTTTTTTTGGGGGGGTTTTAGGGGGGGGAAAAAATTAGGCATACTTAGGGTTCTTGTTTTAGGGTTAGGGTAAGTTTTTTAGGGGTTAGCGGTTAGTAATTAGGAGTTATTTTCGGTGCTATTGAAATTGTGGTTACTTGGGGTGTTATTGTAAGGTGGGGTTCGGTTAGTTGGGGTGTGGTAGGGGGATGGGTGGGGGTGGGGTGGGGTGTGTGTAGAGGGGGTGGGTTTCTACCCATTCTGATAATATGTTGTCTAGCCCTATCTGCTGTTGAGATTCTAAATTTATGTTTAAGGGCCTTCCTTGCCCAGGAGGTTGCCACTGTGAGGGCTTCCTCCACTCGATCAATCTGTCCTATTGATATAATCTCATTGTTTAATTGAATTACACTATCTTCATAATGTTTGATTAGGGTATTGCGGGTCTCTTTTGCCCACCTCTCTGCATTCCTGTTTAATTTGCAGAGGGTCTCTTTTGAAGGCATAGCCGGTTTAATAAATTCTGTTAATTTCTCTACTTGGTTCCGAATTCCCTTCGGGGGGGTGTCTTTATTCTTTAGAATAATTAAATGATGGTATGTCTGCATCAATCTAAAAAAGGCCCTCACTGTCCTTGTGAATGTGTCCTGGTGTGTGTTATTTTGAGACCCACCCAAGTCACTCAGATACGTTCGGTTACATTTCTGTAACTTGCATTAAGTCCGTATCATGTTGTGAGAAATGAGTGGGGTGTGGAAAGATGTATAAAGGAGAGAGAGGTAAGCTTACTCCGGGGGGTTCGGGTCTTTGCTAGGAACCTTGATTGGGTTATCCGAGGATCCCGGTTCCGCGGCCTACTCTCGTGGCTTTCGACTTTCCCCTGCCCGGGTAGCTGGAAAAGAGGCTAAACAAAAGGGGTGGGTTTAAGGGGAAAAAAAGCTAAACAAAGGGGGTGGGTTTAAGGGGAAAAAAAGTAAAGAGTGAAAAAAAAGTAATTATTAGGGAGGAAAAAGAATTATTAATTAATGACAGAGTGGAAAAAAAAGGAAAAGGAAAACCAGAAATCCACTACACAAAATATACCGAGGGTCGAGGTCTAACGATCCCAACTCGGCAATACCGGCTCTCTGCGGTTTAAAACGCCCACCTGAGCCACACCGGCTCTCTGTGGTTTAAAGCGTTTTCTGTGCTGGAAACTGGAAAGGAGGAGAAATAATTATTGAATAAAAGAATTCTTAATCAATAACCATTAAAGAAATTAAAACTGGAAAAGAGGAGAAATAATTATTAAATAATTATTAAATAAGAAAAAAAATTCTTAATTAATAACTATTAAGGAAGTTAAAACTGGAAAGGAGGAAAAGTAATTATTAAAAAGAATTATTAACTAATAAGAGTGGAAAAAAAAGGGGGGAAAAAAGAGAACAAAGAATCCACTACACAAAATATACCGAGGGTCGAGGTCTAACGATCCCAACTCGGTAACACCGGCTCTCTGCGGTTTAAAACGCCCACCTCAGCCACACCGGCTCTCTGTGGTTTAAAGCGCTTTCTGTGCTGGAAACTGGAAAGGAGGAGAAATAATTATTAAAGAGGAAAAAGAATTCTTAATTGATAACCATTAAAGAAGGAAAATAATTATTAATTGAAAACTCCCCCGACGTTTCGCCAATACCTGTGGCTTTTTCAAGGAGGTTTTTCAGAAATGATTCTTAATTTACTAAACATTTATATCTGGGTGAGAGAGGTGACAGAGGAACAACAGACAGAGTGTTTTCAAAGTGAGAGCACAGGGTGTGCTTAGGTGTTAAAATGTTAATGGCTACCCTCCATGTATTTCTTTTGTTGATGAATCTCATAAGAATTAAAGAGACTCGGTCTGTTTGTCTCCAGTAATTTTCTGCTCGTTTAAAGTGATGGCTACTGTTCCTGTGTTTCTTTAATGGCTATCCTGTGAACACCAAGTGTGTTAACCACTTGGTTCTTTTGTCAGCAGAAATGCTCTGTCTGTTTAAACCGGTGTTATTTCTGTTTAAACTGGTGTTATTTCCACTGTCTAGGGAACAAGTCCTTAAGCTCGTCTGAGATATTTACTACGCATTGTTTGTATGGAGATTTAAATTAAATTAAATTAAATTATACTCTCTCCGGTTCCCCCTACTGGTATTAAAAGTTTCAGCTTTAAGTTTGTTTCAAAAGAGGAATCCTATGGCCTATTCTAGCTATTGTGAGAAAATTAAATAGGTTATGCTGCTTAAAAATAGGTGACTTTGTTAAAAAAATCTAACCCGCGTTTTTTTGGGGGGGGGAAAAAGGAAGGTAAGGGATTCTGTTGTTGCCTCGGACTTCCCTGTGCTGGGAATGTCGGCCTGGGTACACATTCAATCCTGGCCCGCTCGTAATTTGTGATCCCACTTTTCTGGCAGCACGAATGATTCTCTCAAACTTTCTTTTAGAAAAGTTGTACACAGTAGCAGCCACGTTCTTGGCTTATTTCCTGTGTTACACCTGTCTTGGTTTTATCATCGGGAAACACTCGTGGCACTTGTAGGGGTTAGGTTTTTTAAATTTCGGGGATCATTGGTACACATATGCTTGTGTTTTCTTGCCCGTGCCCTGTGCTGGGCCTTGTCAAATTACGTTAGGGCTCATGAATGTGTTGAGGGTTTTTTTTAAGAAAACAATATTGTTTTTTTTAAAAATGAGGGAGAAATATTTTTTTTGGGGGGGTTTTAGGGGGGGGAAAAAATTAGGCATACTTAGGGTTCTTGTTTTAGGGTTAGGGTAAGTTTTTTAGGGGTTAGCGGTTAGTAATTAGGAGTTATTTTCGGTGCTATTGAAATTGTGGTTACTTGGGGTGTTATTGTAAGGTGGGGTTCGGTTAGTTGGGGTGTGGTAGGGGGATGGGTGGGGGTGGGGTGGGGTGTGTGTAGAGGGGGTGGGTTTCTACCCATTCTGATAATATGTTGTCTAGCCCTATCTGCTGTTGAGATTCTAAATTTATGTTTAAGGGCCTTCCTTGCCCAGGAGGTTGCCACTGTGAGGGCTTCCTCCACTCGATCAATCTGTCCTATTGATATAATCTCATTGTTTAATTGAATTACACTATCTTCATAATGTTTGATTAGGGTATTGCGGGTCTCTTTTGCCCACCTCTCTGCATTCCTGTTTAATTTGCAGAGGGTCTCTTTTGAAGGCATAGCCGGTTTAATAAATTCTGTTAATTTCTCTACTTGGTTCCGAATTCCCTTCGGGGGGGTGTCTTTATTCTTTAGAATAATTAAATGATGGTATGTCTGCATCAATCTAAAAAAGGCCCTCACTGTCCTTGTGAATGTGTCCTGGTGTGTGTTATTTTGAGACCCACCCAAGTCACTCAGATACGTTCGGTTACATTTCTGTAACTTGCATTAAGTCCGTATCATGTTGTGAGAAATGAGTGGGGTGTGGAAAGATGTATAAAGGAGAGAGAGGTAAGCTTACTCCGGGGGGTTCGGGTCTTTGCTAGGAACCTTGATTGGGTTATCCGAGGATCCCGGTTCCGCGGCCTACTCTCGTGGCTTTCGACTTTCCCCTGCCCGGGTAGCTGGAAAAGAGGCTAAACAAAAGGGGTGGGTTTAAGGGGAAAAAAAGCTAAACAAAGGGGGTGGGTTTAAGGGGAAAAAAAGTAAAGAGTGAAAAAAAAGTAATTATTAGGGAGGAAAAAGAATTATTAATTAATGACAGAGTGGAAAAAAAAGGAAAAGGAAAACCAGAAATCCACTACACAAAATATACCGAGGGTCGAGGTCTAACGATCCCAACTCGGCAATACCGGCTCTCTGCGGTTTAAAACGCCCACCTGAGCCACACCGGCTCTCTGTGGTTTAAAGCGTTTTCTGTGCTGGAAACTGGAAAGGAGGAGAAATAATTATTGAATAAAAGAATTCTTAATCAATAACCATTAAAGAAATTAAAACTGGAAAAGAGGAGAAATAATTATTAAATAATTATTAAATAAGAAAAAAAATTCTTAATTAATAACTATTAAGGAAGTTAAAACTGGAAAGGAGGAAAAGTAATTATTAAAAAGAATTATTAACTAATAAGAGTGGAAAAAAAAGGGGGGAAAAAAGAGAACAAAGAATCCACTACACAAAATATACCGAGGGTCGAGGTCTAACGATCCCAACTCGGTAACACCGGCTCTCTGCGGTTTAAAACGCCCACCTCAGCCACACCGGCTCTCTGTGGTTTAAAGCGCTTTCTGTGCTGGAAACTGGAAAGGAGGAGAAATAATTATTAAAGAGGAAAAAGAATTCTTAATTGATAACCATTAAAGAAGGAAAATAATTATTAATTGAAAACTCCCCCGACGTTTCGCCAATACCTGTGGCTTTTTCAAGGAGGTTTTTCAGAAATGATTCTTAATTTACTAAACATTTATATCTGGGTGAGAGAGGTGACAGAGGAACAACAGACAGAGTGTTTTCAAAGTGAGAGCACAGGGTGTGCTTAGGTGTTAAAATGTTAATGGCTACCCTCCATGTATTTCTTTTGTTGATGAATCTCATAAGAATTAAAGAGACTCGGTCTGTTTGTCTCCAGTAATTTTCTGCTCGTTTAAAGTGATGGCTACTGTTCCTGTGTTTCTTTAATGGCTATCCTGTGAACACCAAGTGTGTTAACCACTTGGTTCTTTTGTCAGCAGAAATGCTCTGTCTGTTTAAACCGGTGTTATTTCTGTTTAAACTGGTGTTATTTCCACTGTCTAGGGAACAAGTCCTTAAGCTCGTCTGAGATATTTACTACGCATTGTTTGTATGGAGATTTAAATTAAATTAAATTAAATTATACTCTCTCCGGTTCCCCCTACTGGTATTAAAAGTTTCAGCTTTAAGTTTGTTTCAAAAGAGGAATCCTATGGCCTATTCTAGCTATTGTGAGAAAATTAAATAGGTTATGCTGCTTAAAAATAGGTGACTTTGTTAAAAAAATCTAACCCGCGTTTTTTTGGGGGGGGGAAAAAGGAAGGTAAGGGATTCTGTTGTTGCCTCGGACTTCCCTGTGCTGGGAATGTCGGCCTGGGTACACATTCAATCCTGGCCCGCTCGTAATTTGTGATCCCACTTTTCTGGCAGCACGAATGATTCTCTCAAACTTTCTTTTAGAAAAGTTGTACACAGTAGCAGCCACGTTCTTGGCTTATTTCCTGTGTTACACCTGTCTTGGTTTTATCATCGGGAAACACTCGTGGCACTTGTAGGGGTTAGGTTTTTTAAATTTCGGGGATCATTGGTACACATATGCTTGTGTTTTCTTGCCCGTGCCCTGTGCTGGGCCTTGTCAAATTACGTTAGGGCTCATGAATGTGTTGAGGGTTTTTTTTAAGAAAACAATATTGTTTTTTTTAAAAATGAGGGAGAAATATTTTTTTTGGGGGGGTTTTAGGGGGGGGAAAAAATTAGGCATACTTAGGGTTCTTGTTTTAGGGTTAGGGTAAGTTTTTTAGGGGTTAGCGGTTAGTAATTAGGAGTTATTTTCGGTGCTATTGAAATTGTGGTTACTTGGGGTGTTATTGTAAGGTGGGGTTCGGTTAGTTGGGGTGTGGTAGGGGGATGGGTGGGGGTGGGGTGGGGTGTGTGTAGAGGGGGTGGGTTTCTACCCATTCTGATAATATGTTGTCTAGCCCTATCTGCTGTTGAGATTCTAAATTTATGTTTAAGGGCCTTCCTTGCCCAGGAGGTTGCCACTGTGAGGGCTTCCTCCACTCGATCAATCTGTCCTATTGATATAATCTCATTGTTTAATTGAATTACACTATCTTCATAATGTTTGATTAGGGTATTGCGGGTCTCTTTTGCCCACCTCTCTGCATTCCTGTTTAATTTGCAGAGGGTCTCTTTTGAAGGCATAGCCGGTTTAATAAATTCTGTTAATTTCTCTACTTGGTTCCGAATTCCCTTCGGGGGGGTGTCTTTATTCTTTAGAATAATTAAATGATGGTATGTCTGCATCAATCTAAAAAAGGCCCTCACTGTCCTTGTGAATGTGTCCTGGTGTGTGTTATTTTGAGACCCACCCAAGTCACTCAGATACGTTCGGTTACATTTCTGTAACTTGCATTAAGTCCGTATCATGTTGTGAGAAATGAGTGGGGTGTGGAAAGATGTATAAAGGAGAGAGAGGTAAGCTTACTCCGGGGGGTTCGGGTCTTTGCTAGGAACCTTGATTGGGTTATCCGAGGATCCCGGTTCCGCGGCCTACTCTCGTGGCTTTCGACTTTCCCCTGCCCGGGTAGCTGGAAAAGAGGCTAAACAAAAGGGGTGGGTTTAAGGGGAAAAAAAGCTAAACAAAGGGGGTGGGTTTAAGGGGAAAAAAAGTAAAGAGTGAAAAAAAAGTAATTATTAGGGAGGAAAAAGAATTATTAATTAATGACAGAGTGGAAAAAAAAGGAAAAGGAAAACCAGAAATCCACTACACAAAATATACCGAGGGTCGAGGTCTAACGATCCCAACTCGGCAATACCGGCTCTCTGCGGTTTAAAACGCCCACCTGAGCCACACCGGCTCTCTGTGGTTTAAAGCGTTTTCTGTGCTGGAAACTGGAAAGGAGGAGAAATAATTATTGAATAAAAGAATTCTTAATCAATAACCATTAAAGAAATTAAAACTGGAAAAGAGGAGAAATAATTATTAAATAATTATTAAATAAGAAAAAAAATTCTTAATTAATAACTATTAAGGAAGTTAAAACTGGAAAGGAGGAAAAGTAATTATTAAAAAGAATTATTAACTAATAAGAGTGGAAAAAAAAGGGGGGAAAAAAGAGAACAAAGAATCCACTACACAAAATATACCGAGGGTCGAGGTCTAACGATCCCAACTCGGTAACACCGGCTCTCTGCGGTTTAAAACGCCCACCTCAGCCACACCGGCTCTCTGTGGTTTAAAGCGCTTTCTGTGCTGGAAACTGGAAAGGAGGAGAAATAATTATTAAAGAGGAAAAAGAATTCTTAATTGATAACCATTAAAGAAGGAAAATAATTATTAATTGAAAACTCCCCCGACGTTTCGCCAATACCTGTGGCTTTTTCAAGGAGGTTTTTCAGAAATGATTCTTAATTTACTAAACATTTATATCTGGGTGAGAGAGGTGACAGAGGAACAACAGACAGAGTGTTTTCAAAGTGAGAGCACAGGGTGTGCTTAGGTGTTAAAATGTTAATGGCTACCCTCCATGTATTTCTTTTGTTGATGAATCTCATAAGAATTAAAGAGACTCGGTCTGTTTGTCTCCAGTAATTTTCTGCTCGTTTAAAGTGATGGCTACTGTTCCTGTGTTTCTTTAATGGCTATCCTGTGAACACCAAGTGTGTTAACCACTTGGTTCTTTTGTCAGCAGAAATGCTCTGTCTGTTTAAACCGGTGTTATTTCTGTTTAAACTGGTGTTATTTCCACTGTCTAGGGAACAAGTCCTTAAGCTCGTCTGAGATATTTACTACGCATTGTTTGTATGGAGATTTAAATTAAATTAAATTAAATTATACTCTCTCCGGTTCCCCCTACTGGTATTAAAAGTTTCAGCTTTAAGTTTGTTTCAAAAGAGGAATCCTATGGCCTATTCTAGCTATTGTGAGAAAATTAAATAGGTTATGCTGCTTAAAAATAGGTGACTTTGTTAAAAAAATCTAACCCGCGTTTTTTTGGGGGGGGGAAAAAGGAAGGTAAGGGATTCTGTTGTTGCCTCGGACTTCCCTGTGCTGGGAATGTCGGCCTGGGTACACATTCAATCCTGGCCCGCTCGTAATTTGTGATCCCACTTTTCTGGCAGCACGAATGATTCTCTCAAACTTTCTTTTAGAAAAGTTGTACACAGTAGCAGCCACGTTCTTGGCTTATTTCCTGTGTTACACCTGTCTTGGTTTTATCATCGGGAAACACTCGTGGCACTTGTAGGGGTTAGGTTTTTTAAATTTCGGGGATCATTGGTACACATATGCTTGTGTTTTCTTGCCCGTGCCCTGTGCTGGGCCTTGTCAAATTACGTTAGGGCTCATGAATGTGTTGAGGGTTTTTTTTAAGAAAACAATATTGTTTTTTTTAAAAATGAGGGAGAAATATTTTTTTTGGGGGGGTTTTAGGGGGGGGAAAAAATTAGGCATACTTAGGGTTCTTGTTTTAGGGTTAGGGTAAGTTTTTTAGGGGTTAGCGGTTAGTAATTAGGAGTTATTTTCGGTGCTATTGAAATTGTGGTTACTTGGGGTGTTATTGTAAGGTGGGGTTCGGTTAGTTGGGGTGTGGTAGGGGGATGGGTGGGGGTGGGGTGGGGTGTGTGTAGAGGGGGTGGGTTTCTACCCATTCTGATAATATGTTGTCTAGCCCTATCTGCTGTTGAGATTCTAAATTTATGTTTAAGGGCCTTCCTTGCCCAGGAGGTTGCCACTGTGAGGGCTTCCTCCACTCGATCAATCTGTCCTATTGATATAATCTCATTGTTTAATTGAATTACACTATCTTCATAATGTTTGATTAGGGTATTGCGGGTCTCTTTTGCCCACCTCTCTGCATTCCTGTTTAATTTGCAGAGGGTCTCTTTTGAAGGCATAGCCGGTTTAATAAATTCTGTTAATTTCTCTACTTGGTTCCGAATTCCCTTCGGGGGGGTGTCTTTATTCTTTAGAATAATTAAATGATGGTATGTCTGCATCAATCTAAAAAAGGCCCTCACTGTCCTTGTGAATGTGTCCTGGTGTGTGTTATTTTGAGACCCACCCAAGTCACTCAGATACGTTCGGTTACATTTCTGTAACTTGCATTAAGTCCGTATCATGTTGTGAGAAATGAGTGGGGTGTGGAAAGATGTATAAAGGAGAGAGAGGTAAGCTTACTCCGGGGGGTTCGGGTCTTTGCTAGGAACCTTGATTGGGTTATCCGAGGATCCCGGTTCCGCGGCCTACTCTCGTGGCTTTCGACTTTCCCCTGCCCGGGTAGCTGGAAAAGAGGCTAAACAAAAGGGGTGGGTTTAAGGGGAAAAAAAGCTAAACAAAGGGGGTGGGTTTAAGGGGAAAAAAAGTAAAGAGTGAAAAAAAAGTAATTATTAGGGAGGAAAAAGAATTATTAATTAATGACAGAGTGGAAAAAAAAGGAAAAGGAAAACCAGAAATCCACTACACAAAATATACCGAGGGTCGAGGTCTAACGATCCCAACTCGGCAATACCGGCTCTCTGCGGTTTAAAACGCCCACCTGAGCCACACCGGCTCTCTGTGGTTTAAAGCGTTTTCTGTGCTGGAAACTGGAAAGGAGGAGAAATAATTATTGAATAAAAGAATTCTTAATCAATAACCATTAAAGAAATTAAAACTGGAAAAGAGGAGAAATAATTATTAAATAATTATTAAATAAGAAAAAAAATTCTTAATTAATAACTATTAAGGAAGTTAAAACTGGAAAGGAGGAAAAGTAATTATTAAAAAGAATTATTAACTAATAAGAGTGGAAAAAAAAGGGGGGAAAAAAGAGAACAAAGAATCCACTACACAAAATATACCGAGGGTCGAGGTCTAACGATCCCAACTCGGTAACACCGGCTCTCTGCGGTTTAAAACGCCCACCTCAGCCACACCGGCTCTCTGTGGTTTAAAGCGCTTTCTGTGCTGGAAACTGGAAAGGAGGAGAAATAATTATTAAAGAGGAAAAAGAATTCTTAATTGATAACCATTAAAGAAGGAAAATAATTATTAATTGAAAACTCCCCCGACGTTTCGCCAATACCTGTGGCTTTTTCAAGGAGGTTTTTCAGAAATGATTCTTAATTTACTAAACATTTATATCTGGGTGAGAGAGGTGACAGAGGAACAACAGACAGAGTGTTTTCAAAGTGAGAGCACAGGGTGTGCTTAGGTGTTAAAATGTTAATGGCTACCCTCCATGTATTTCTTTTGTTGATGAATCTCATAAGAATTAAAGAGACTCGGTCTGTTTGTCTCCAGTAATTTTCTGCTCGTTTAAAGTGATGGCTACTGTTCCTGTGTTTCTTTAATGGCTATCCTGTGAACACCAAGTGTGTTAACCACTTGGTTCTTTTGTCAGCAGAAATGCTCTGTCTGTTTAAACCGGTGTTATTTCTGTTTAAACTGGTGTTATTTCCACTGTCTAGGGAACAAGTCCTTAAGCTCGTCTGAGATATTTACTACGCATTGTTTGTATGGAGATTTAAATTAAATTAAATTAAATTATACTCTCTCCGGTTCCCCCTACTGGTATTAAAAGTTTCAGCTTTAAGTTTGTTTCAAAAGAGGAATCCTATGGCCTATTCTAGCTATTGTGAGAAAATTAAATAGGTTATGCTGCTTAAAAATAGGTGACTTTGTTAAAAAAATCTAACCCGCGTTTTTTTGGGGGGGGGAAAAAGGAAGGTAAGGGATTCTGTTGTTGCCTCGGACTTCCCTGTGCTGGGAATGTCGGCCTGGGTACACATTCAATCCTGGCCCGCTCGTAATTTGTGATCCCACTTTTCTGGCAGCACGAATGATTCTCTCAAACTTTCTTTTAGAAAAGTTGTACACAGTAGCAGCCACGTTCTTGGCTTATTTCCTGTGTTACACCTGTCTTGGTTTTATCATCGGGAAACACTCGTGGCACTTGTAGGGGTTAGGTTTTTTAAATTTCGGGGATCATTGGTACACATATGCTTGTGTTTTCTTGCCCGTGCCCTGTGCTGGGCCTTGTCAAATTACGTTAGGGCTCATGAATGTGTTGAGGGTTTTTTTTAAGAAAACAATATTGTTTTTTTTAAAAATGAGGGAGAAATATTTTTTTTGGGGGGGTTTTAGGGGGGGGAAAAAATTAGGCATACTTAGGGTTCTTGTTTTAGGGTTAGGGTAAGTTTTTTAGGGGTTAGCGGTTAGTAATTAGGAGTTATTTTCGGTGCTATTGAAATTGTGGTTACTTGGGGTGTTATTGTAAGGTGGGGTTCGGTTAGTTGGGGTGTGGTAGGGGGATGGGTGGGGGTGGGGTGGGGTGTGTGTAGAGGGGGTGGGTTTCTACCCATTCTGATAATATGTTGTCTAGCCCTATCTGCTGTTGAGATTCTAAATTTATGTTTAAGGGCCTTCCTTGCCCAGGAGGTTGCCACTGTGAGGGCTTCCTCCACTCGATCAATCTGTCCTATTGATATAATCTCATTGTTTAATTGAATTACACTATCTTCATAATGTTTGATTAGGGTATTGCGGGTCTCTTTTGCCCACCTCTCTGCATTCCTGTTTAATTTGCAGAGGGTCTCTTTTGAAGGCATAGCCGGTTTAATAAATTCTGTTAATTTCTCTACTTGGTTCCGAATTCCCTTCGGGGGGGTGTCTTTATTCTTTAGAATAATTAAATGATGGTATGTCTGCATCAATCTAAAAAAGGCCCTCACTGTCCTTGTGAATGTGTCCTGGTGTGTGTTATTTTGAGACCCACCCAAGTCACTCAGATACGTTCGGTTACATTTCTGTAACTTGCATTAAGTCCGTATCATGTTGTGAGAAATGAGTGGGGTGTGGAAAGATGTATAAAGGAGAGAGAGGTAAGCTTACTCCGGGGGGTTCGGGTCTTTGCTAGGAACCTTGATTGGGTTATCCGAGGATCCCGGTTCCGCGGCCTACTCTCGTGGCTTTCGACTTTCCCCTGCCCGGGTAGCTGGAAAAGAGGCTAAACAAAAGGGGTGGGTTTAAGGGGAAAAAAAGCTAAACAAAGGGGGTGGGTTTAAGGGGAAAAAAAGTAAAGAGTGAAAAAAAAGTAATTATTAGGGAGGAAAAAGAATTATTAATTAATGACAGAGTGGAAAAAAAAGGAAAAGGAAAACCAGAAATCCACTACACAAAATATACCGAGGGTCGAGGTCTAACGATCCCAACTCGGCAATACCGGCTCTCTGCGGTTTAAAACGCCCACCTGAGCCACACCGGCTCTCTGTGGTTTAAAGCGTTTTCTGTGCTGGAAACTGGAAAGGAGGAGAAATAATTATTGAATAAAAGAATTCTTAATCAATAACCATTAAAGAAATTAAAACTGGAAAAGAGGAGAAATAATTATTAAATAATTATTAAATAAGAAAAAAAATTCTTAATTAATAACTATTAAGGAAGTTAAAACTGGAAAGGAGGAAAAGTAATTATTAAAAAGAATTATTAACTAATAAGAGTGGAAAAAAAAGGGGGGAAAAAAGAGAACAAAGAATCCACTACACAAAATATACCGAGGGTCGAGGTCTAACGATCCCAACTCGGTAACACCGGCTCTCTGCGGTTTAAAACGCCCACCTCAGCCACACCGGCTCTCTGTGGTTTAAAGCGCTTTCTGTGCTGGAAACTGGAAAGGAGGAGAAATAATTATTAAAGAGGAAAAAGAATTCTTAATTGATAACCATTAAAGAAGGAAAATAATTATTAATTGAAAACTCCCCCGACGTTTCGCCAATACCTGTGGCTTTTTCAAGGAGGTTTTTCAGAAATGATTCTTAATTTACTAAACATTTATATCTGGGTGAGAGAGGTGACAGAGGAACAACAGACAGAGTGTTTTCAAAGTGAGAGCACAGGGTGTGCTTAGGTGTTAAAATGTTAATGGCTACCCTCCATGTATTTCTTTTGTTGATGAATCTCATAAGAATTAAAGAGACTCGGTCTGTTTGTCTCCAGTAATTTTCTGCTCGTTTAAAGTGATGGCTACTGTTCCTGTGTTTCTTTAATGGCTATCCTGTGAACACCAAGTGTGTTAACCACTTGGTTCTTTTGTCAGCAGAAATGCTCTGTCTGTTTAAACCGGTGTTATTTCTGTTTAAACTGGTGTTATTTCCACTGTCTAGGGAACAAGTCCTTAAGCTCGTCTGAGATATTTACTACGCATTGTTTGTATGGAGATTTAAATTAAATTAAATTAAATTATACTCTCTCCGGTTCCCCCTACTGGTATTAAAAGTTTCAGCTTTAAGTTTGTTTCAAAAGAGGAATCCTATGGCCTATTCTAGCTATTGTGAGAAAATTAAATAGGTTATGCTGCTTAAAAATAGGTGACTTTGTTAAAAAAATCTAACCCGCGTTTTTTTGGGGGGGGGAAAAAGGAAGGTAAGGGATTCTGTTGTTGCCTCGGACTTCCCTGTGCTGGGAATGTCGGCCTGGGTACACATTCAATCCTGGCCCGCTCGTAATTTGTGATCCCACTTTTCTGGCAGCACGAATGATTCTCTCAAACTTTCTTTTAGAAAAGTTGTACACAGTAGCAGCCACGTTCTTGGCTTATTTCCTGTGTTACACCTGTCTTGGTTTTATCATCGGGAAACACTCGTGGCACTTGTAGGGGTTAGGTTTTTTAAATTTCGGGGATCATTGGTACACATATGCTTGTGTTTTCTTGCCCGTGCCCTGTGCTGGGCCTTGTCAAATTACGTTAGGGCTCATGAATGTGTTGAGGGTTTTTTTTAAGAAAACAATATTGTTTTTTTTAAAAATGAGGGAGAAATATTTTTTTTGGGGGGGTTTTAGGGGGGGGAAAAAATTAGGCATACTTAGGGTTCTTGTTTTAGGGTTAGGGTAAGTTTTTTAGGGGTTAGCGGTTAGTAATTAGGAGTTATTTTCGGTGCTATTGAAATTGTGGTTACTTGGGGTGTTATTGTAAGGTGGGGTTCGGTTAGTTGGGGTGTGGTAGGGGGATGGGTGGGGGTGGGGTGGGGTGTGTGTAGAGGGGGTGGGTTTCTACCCATTCTGATAATATGTTGTCTAGCCCTATCTGCTGTTGAGATTCTAAATTTATGTTTAAGGGCCTTCCTTGCCCAGGAGGTTGCCACTGTGAGGGCTTCCTCCACTCGATCAATCTGTCCTATTGATATAATCTCATTGTTTAATTGAATTACACTATCTTCATAATGTTTGATTAGGGTATTGCGGGTCTCTTTTGCCCACCTCTCTGCATTCCTGTTTAATTTGCAGAGGGTCTCTTTTGAAGGCATAGCCGGTTTAATAAATTCTGTTAATTTCTCTACTTGGTTCCGAATTCCCTTCGGGGGGGTGTCTTTATTCTTTAGAATAATTAAATGATGGTATGTCTGCATCAATCTAAAAAAGGCCCTCACTGTCCTTGTGAATGTGTCCTGGTGTGTGTTATTTTGAGACCCACCCAAGTCACTCAGATACGTTCGGTTACATTTCTGTAACTTGCATTAAGTCCGTATCATGTTGTGAGAAATGAGTGGGGTGTGGAAAGATGTATAAAGGAGAGAGAGGTAAGCTTACTCCGGGGGGTTCGGGTCTTTGCTAGGAACCTTGATTGGGTTATCCGAGGATCCCGGTTCCGCGGCCTACTCTCGTGGCTTTCGACTTTCCCCTGCCCGGGTAGCTGGAAAAGAGGCTAAACAAAAGGGGTGGGTTTAAGGGGAAAAAAAGCTAAACAAAGGGGGTGGGTTTAAGGGGAAAAAAAGTAAAGAGTGAAAAAAAAGTAATTATTAGGGAGGAAAAAGAATTATTAATTAATGACAGAGTGGAAAAAAAAGGAAAAGGAAAACCAGAAATCCACTACACAAAATATACCGAGGGTCGAGGTCTAACGATCCCAACTCGGCAATACCGGCTCTCTGCGGTTTAAAACGCCCACCTGAGCCACACCGGCTCTCTGTGGTTTAAAGCGTTTTCTGTGCTGGAAACTGGAAAGGAGGAGAAATAATTATTGAATAAAAGAATTCTTAATCAATAACCATTAAAGAAATTAAAACTGGAAAAGAGGAGAAATAATTATTAAATAATTATTAAATAAGAAAAAAAATTCTTAATTAATAACTATTAAGGAAGTTAAAACTGGAAAGGAGGAAAAGTAATTATTAAAAAGAATTATTAACTAATAAGAGTGGAAAAAAAAGGGGGGAAAAAAGAGAACAAAGAATCCACTACACAAAATATACCGAGGGTCGAGGTCTAACGATCCCAACTCGGTAACACCGGCTCTCTGCGGTTTAAAACGCCCACCTCAGCCACACCGGCTCTCTGTGGTTTAAAGCGCTTTCTGTGCTGGAAACTGGAAAGGAGGAGAAATAATTATTAAAGAGGAAAAAGAATTCTTAATTGATAACCATTAAAGAAGGAAAATAATTATTAATTGAAAACTCCCCCGACGTTTCGCCAATACCTGTGGCTTTTTCAAGGAGGTTTTTCAGAAATGATTCTTAATTTACTAAACATTTATATCTGGGTGAGAGAGGTGACAGAGGAACAACAGACAGAGTGTTTTCAAAGTGAGAGCACAGGGTGTGCTTAGGTGTTAAAATGTTAATGGCTACCCTCCATGTATTTCTTTTGTTGATGAATCTCATAAGAATTAAAGAGACTCGGTCTGTTTGTCTCCAGTAATTTTCTGCTCGTTTAAAGTGATGGCTACTGTTCCTGTGTTTCTTTAATGGCTATCCTGTGAACACCAAGTGTGTTAACCACTTGGTTCTTTTGTCAGCAGAAATGCTCTGTCTGTTTAAACCGGTGTTATTTCTGTTTAAACTGGTGTTATTTCCACTGTCTAGGGAACAAGTCCTTAAGCTCGTCTGAGATATTTACTACGCATTGTTTGTATGGAGATTTAAATTAAATTAAATTAAATTATACTCTCTCCGGTTCCCCCTACTGGTATTAAAAGTTTCAGCTTTAAGTTTGTTTCAAAAGAGGAATCCTATGGCCTATTCTAGCTATTGTGAGAAAATTAAATAGGTTATGCTGCTTAAAAATAGGTGACTTTGTTAAAAAAATCTAACCCGCGTTTTTTTGGGGGGGGGAAAAAGGAAGGTAAGGGATTCTGTTGTTGCCTCGGACTTCCCTGTGCTGGGAATGTCGGCCTGGGTACACATTCAATCCTGGCCCGCTCGTAATTTGTGATCCCACTTTTCTGGCAGCACGAATGATTCTCTCAAACTTTCTTTTAGAAAAGTTGTACACAGTAGCAGCCACGTTCTTGGCTTATTTCCTGTGTTACACCTGTCTTGGTTTTATCATCGGGAAACACTCGTGGCACTTGTAGGGGTTAGGTTTTTTAAATTTCGGGGATCATTGGTACACATATGCTTGTGTTTTCTTGCCCGTGCCCTGTGCTGGGCCTTGTCAAATTACGTTAGGGCTCATGAATGTGTTGAGGGTTTTTTTTAAGAAAACAATATTGTTTTTTTTAAAAATGAGGGAGAAATATTTTTTTTGGGGGGGTTTTAGGGGGGGGAAAAAATTAGGCATACTTAGGGTTCTTGTTTTAGGGTTAGGGTAAGTTTTTTAGGGGTTAGCGGTTAGTAATTAGGAGTTATTTTCGGTGCTATTGAAATTGTGGTTACTTGGGGTGTTATTGTAAGGTGGGGTTCGGTTAGTTGGGGTGTGGTAGGGGGATGGGTGGGGGTGGGGTGGGGTGTGTGTAGAGGGGGTGGGTTTCTACCCATTCTGATAATATGTTGTCTAGCCCTATCTGCTGTTGAGATTCTAAATTTATGTTTAAGGGCCTTCCTTGCCCAGGAGGTTGCCACTGTGAGGGCTTCCTCCACTCGATCAATCTGTCCTATTGATATAATCTCATTGTTTAATTGAATTACACTATCTTCATAATGTTTGATTAGGGTATTGCGGGTCTCTTTTGCCCACCTCTCTGCATTCCTGTTTAATTTGCAGAGGGTCTCTTTTGAAGGCATAGCCGGTTTAATAAATTCTGTTAATTTCTCTACTTGGTTCCGAATTCCCTTCGGGGGGGTGTCTTTATTCTTTAGAATAATTAAATGATGGTATGTCTGCATCAATCTAAAAAAGGCCCTCACTGTCCTTGTGAATGTGTCCTGGTGTGTGTTATTTTGAGACCCACCCAAGTCACTCAGATACGTTCGGTTACATTTCTGTAACTTGCATTAAGTCCGTATCATGTTGTGAGAAATGAGTGGGGTGTGGAAAGATGTATAAAGGAGAGAGAGGTAAGCTTACTCCGGGGGGTTCGGGTCTTTGCTAGGAACCTTGATTGGGTTATCCGAGGATCCCGGTTCCGCGGCCTACTCTCGTGGCTTTCGACTTTCCCCTGCCCGGGTAGCTGGAAAAGAGGCTAAACAAAAGGGGTGGGTTTAAGGGGAAAAAAAGCTAAACAAAGGGGGTGGGTTTAAGGGGAAAAAAAGTAAAGAGTGAAAAAAAAGTAATTATTAGGGAGGAAAAAGAATTATTAATTAATGACAGAGTGGAAAAAAAAGGAAAAGGAAAACCAGAAATCCACTACACAAAATATACCGAGGGTCGAGGTCTAACGATCCCAACTCGGCAATACCGGCTCTCTGCGGTTTAAAACGCCCACCTGAGCCACACCGGCTCTCTGTGGTTTAAAGCGTTTTCTGTGCTGGAAACTGGAAAGGAGGAGAAATAATTATTGAATAAAAGAATTCTTAATCAATAACCATTAAAGAAATTAAAACTGGAAAAGAGGAGAAATAATTATTAAATAATTATTAAATAAGAAAAAAAATTCTTAATTAATAACTATTAAGGAAGTTAAAACTGGAAAGGAGGAAAAGTAATTATTAAAAAGAATTATTAACTAATAAGAGTGGAAAAAAAAGGGGGGAAAAAAGAGAACAAAGAATCCACTACACAAAATATACCGAGGGTCGAGGTCTAACGATCCCAACTCGGTAACACCGGCTCTCTGCGGTTTAAAACGCCCACCTCAGCCACACCGGCTCTCTGTGGTTTAAAGCGCTTTCTGTGCTGGAAACTGGAAAGGAGGAG
Source organism: Hydrolagus colliei (assembly GCA_035084275.1). Lineage (NCBI taxonomy): Eukaryota > Metazoa > Chordata > Chondrichthyes > Chimaeriformes > Chimaeridae > Hydrolagus > Hydrolagus colliei. The sequence goes on from JAYJKW010000284.1 coordinate 34,864, forward strand.
AAATAATTATTAAAGAGGAAAAAGAATTCTTAATTGATAACCATTAAAGAAGGAAAATAATTATTAATTGAAAACTCCCCCGACGTTTCGCCAATACCTGTGGCTTTTTCAAGGAGGTTTTTCAGAAATGATTCTTAATTTACTAAACATTTATATCTGGGTGAGAGAGGTGACAGAGGAACAACAGACAGAGTGTTTTCAAAGTGAGAGCACAGGGTGTGCTTAGGTGTTAAAATGTTAATGGCTACCCTCCATGTATTTCTTTTGTTGATGAATCTCATAAGAATTAAAGAGACTCGGTCTGTTTGTCTCCAGTAATTTTCTGCTCGTTTAAAGTGATGGCTACTGTTCCTGTGTTTCTTTAATGGCTATCCTGTGAACACCAAGTGTGTTAACCACTTGGTTCTTTTGTCAGCAGAAATGCTCTGTCTGTTTAAACCGGTGTTATTTCTGTTTAAACTGGTGTTATTTCCACTGTCTAGGGAACAAGTCCTTAAGCTCGTCTGAGATATTTACTACGCATTGTTTGTATGGAGATTTAAATTAAATTAAATTAAATTATACTCTCTCCGGTTCCCCCTACTGGTATTAAAAGTTTCAGCTTTAAGTTTGTTTCAAAAGAGGAATCCTATGGCCTATTCTAGCTATTGTGAGAAAATTAAATAGGTTATGCTGCTTAAAAATAGGTGACTTTGTTAAAAAAATCTAACCCGCGTTTTTTTGGGGGGGGGAAAAAGGAAGGTAAGGGATTCTGTTGTTGCCTCGGACTTCCCTGTGCTGGGAATGTCGGCCTGGGTACACATTCAATCCTGGCCCGCTCGTAATTTGTGATCCCACTTTTCTGGCAGCACGAATGATTCTCTCAAACTTTCTTTTAGAAAAGTTGTACACAGTAGCAGCCACGTTCTTGGCTTATTTCCTGTGTTACACCTGTCTTGGTTTTATCATCGGGAAACACTCGTGGCACTTGTAGGGGTTAGGTTTTTTAAATTTCGGGGATCATTGGTACACATATGCTTGTGTTTTCTTGCCCGTGCCCTGTGCTGGGCCTTGTCAAATTACGTTAGGGCTCATGAATGTGTTGAGGGTTTTTTTTAAGAAAACAATATTGTTTTTTTTAAAAATGAGGGAGAAATATTTTTTTTGGGGGGGTTTTAGGGGGGGGAAAAAATTAGGCATACTTAGGGTTCTTGTTTTAGGGTTAGGGTAAGTTTTTTAGGGGTTAGCGGTTAGTAATTAGGAGTTATTTTCGGTGCTATTGAAATTGTGGTTACTTGGGGTGTTATTGTAAGGTGGGGTTCGGTTAGTTGGGGTGTGGTAGGGGGATGGGTGGGGGTGGGGTGGGGTGTGTGTAGAGGGGGTGGGTTTCTACCCATTCTGATAATATGTTGTCTAGCCCTATCTGCTGTTGAGATTCTAAATTTATGTTTAAGGGCCTTCCTTGCCCAGGAGGTTGCCACTGTGAGGGCTTCCTCCAATCGATCAATCTGTCCTATTGATATAATCTCATTGTTTAATTGAATTACACTATCTTCATAATGTTTGATTAGGGTATTGCGGGTCTCTTTTGCCCACCTCTCTGCATTCCTGTTTAATTTGCAGAGGGTCTCTTTTGAAGGCATAGCCGGTTTAATAAATTCTGTTAATTTCTCTACTTGGTTCCGAATTCCCTTCGGGGGGGTGTCTTTATTCTTTAGAATAATTAAATGATGGTATGTCTGCATCAATCTAAAAAAGGCCCTCACTGTCCTTGTGAATGTGTCCTGGTGTGTGTTATTTTGAGACCCACCCAAGTCACTCAGATACGTTCGGTTACATTTCTGTAACTTGCATTAAGTCCGTATCATGTTGTGAGAAATGAGTGGGGTGTGGAAAGATGTATAAAGGAGAGAGAGGTAAGCTTACTCCGGGGGGTTCGGGTCTTTGCTAGGAACCTTGATTGGGTTATCCGAGGATCCCGGTTCCGCGGCCTACTCTCGTGGCTTTCGACTTTCCCCTGCCCGGGTAGCTGGAAAAGAGGCTAAACAAAAGGGGTGGGTTTAAGGGGAAAAAAAGCTAAACAAAGGGGGTGGGTTTAAGGGGAAAAAAAGTAAAGAGTGAAAAAAAAGTAATTATTAGGGAGGAAAAAGAATTATTAATTAATGACAGAGTGGAAAAAAAAGGAAAAGGAAAACCAGAAATCCACTACACAAAATATACCGAGGGTCGAGGTCTAACGATCCCAACTCGGCAATACCGGCTCTCTGCGGTTTAAAACGCCCACCTGAGCCACACCGGCTCTCTGTGGTTTAAAGCGTTTTCTGTGCTGGAAACTGGAAAGGAGGAGAAATAATTATTGAATAAAAGAATTCTTAATCAATAACCATTAAAGAAATTAAAACTGGAAAAGAGGAGAAATAATTATTAAATAATTATTAAATAAGAAAAAAAATTCTTAATTAATAACTATTAAGGAAGTTAAAACTGGAAAGGAGGAAAAGTAATTATTAAAAAGAATTATTAACTAATAAGAGTGGAAAAAAAAGGGGGGAAAAAAGAGAACAAAGAATCCACTACACAAAATATACCGAGGGTCGAGGTCTAACGATCCCAACTCGGTAACACCGGCTCTCTGCGGTTTAAAACGCCCACCTCAGCCACACCGGCTCTCTGTGGTTTAAAGCGCTTTCTGTGCTGGAAACTGGAAAGGAGGAGAAATAATTATTAAAGAGGAAAAAGAATTCTTAATTGATAACCATTAAAGAAGGAAAATAATTATTAATTGAAAACTCCCCCGACGTTTCGCCAATACCTGTGGCTTTTTCAAGGAGGTTTTTCAGAAATGATTCTTAATTTACTAAACATTTATATCTGGGTGAGAGAGGTGACAGAGGAACAACAGACAGAGTGTTTTCAAAGTGAGAGCACAGGGTGTGCTTAGGTGTTAAAATGTTAATGGCTACCCTCCATGTATTTCTTTTGTTGATGAATCTCATAAGAATTAAAGAGACTCGGTCTGTTTGTCTCCAGTAATTTTCTGCTCGTTTAAAGTGATGGCTACTGTTCCTGTGTTTCTTTAATGGCTATCCTGTGAACACCAAGTGTGTTAACCACTTGGTTCTTTTGTCAGCAGAAATGCTCTGTCTGTTTAAACCGGTGTTATTTCTGTTTAAACTGGTGTTATTTCCACTGTCTAGGGAACAAGTCCTTAAGCTCGTCTGAGATATTTACTACGCATTGTTTGTATGGAGATTTAAATTAAATTAAATTAAATTATACTCTCTCCGGTTCCCCCTACTGGTATTAAAAGTTTCAGCTTTAAGTTTGTTTCAAAAGAGGAATCCTATGGCCTATTCTAGCTATTGTGAGAAAATTAAATAGGTTATGCTGCTTAAAAATAGGTGACTTTGTTAAAAAAATCTAACCCGCGTTTTTTTGGGGG
>JAYJKW010000056.1:0-38246 GCA_035084275.1 Hydrolagus colliei
TCCCCACACACAAACAGCCATGGATTTTCAGTGACCAAATTATTATCGTTTTTCTCTGGAGGGATTATTATCAGACGCATGTGTGTGTGTGTGTGTGTGTGTGTGTGTGTGTGGAGTAAGGAAACTTGCCCAAGGTTTTGCCCTGGCTTGCCTGGAATCGAACCCAGGTCTCACGCTTGTAAGGCGAGCGAGCGAGTGAGCGAGCGAGTGCTCTAACCGCTGAGCTCCACAGTAACTGGAGGCGAGCCTGGCTCAGGAACTGAACTACCGAGACCACCATAACATCTGACAATCCATTACCAACCTCGTGGCCTTGCAGCCACTTCATCTCCTGATTACCTCCCTCTTTCCCCCCCCCCCCCCCATAGGAGGATAGTTTAATACTGGCAGGAATCCTTGTCGACAGAACACGTGCGAAATTCCTTTCAAGAGAATTCTTGCCTCATTGGTTACTTTGAATTGTTGGTAAAGGTGTGTGTGTTTTATTTTCTCTTCCCCCCCCCCTCCCCTATCTGCTAGGTGATAGTGGTTGAGAGTGTTCGCTTCGCGAGCGAGAGGAACCAGGTTCGAGGTCACGCGAAACTTTAGAAAGGTTTCCTTACTCCAGCCGCCTCTTGGTTACCCAGCCAGTAAGTGGGACTGTTTGTGGGGGGGGGGGGGGACGCTGCTGTGCGCCCAATTGGCTGCCAATCGCGTTTCGCCCACAAATGTACAGTCAATTCACTTCGCAGTATATTCTGTGAAACGCTTTGTCAAAGGCGATGTATGAAACGCAAGGATTGATATTATTATTGTTGTTATTATTACTCCTTGAAGCTGATCGCGGAGGATTTTTATGAAGTGTAGAATTCCTTTAACCTGCGCTAAAGCGCTTATCGGCGCTTGCGTGAAATCAACTGGCAACTTTGCTAGTATGTTTCTAGCCTAGTTATAATAATAATAATCCTTGCCTTTGATACAGCGCTTTTCACAAAACGCTTCACAGAATATACAGTACCGTGAAGTGAATTGACTGTATATTTGTGGGCGAAACGTGGCAGCCAATTGCGCACAGCATCGTCCCCCACAAACAGCCATGGATTGAAATGACCAATTTTTTTTGAGGGATTATTATTAGGCGCGCGTGCATGCGTGCGTGCGTGCGTGTGTGTGTGTGTGTGTGTGTGTGTGTGTGTGTGTGTGGAGTAAGGAAACTTGCCCAAGGTTTCGCCCTGACCTGCCTGGATTCGAACGCGGGTATCGCGTTTGTAAGGCGAGCGCTCTAACTATCGAGCTTCACTAGTTGAAAGGAACTTTTATTTGACTTTCGTGATTCTCGGCAGCAGAATATCTCGCTGGGGAAACGAGAACACATGTCTGGAGATTGTCAGATTGTTTTGAAATGTGAGGCGTGCAATTTGATGTCCTCGCTTAGATTTTCTGACTTCAAAACCAACTCACAAGTTCCCCGTGGTGTTTATCGTAATGTGTTGTGACAGCTTTTTATAGGGGAACGGGAAACAAAAATTACTTTGGGGGAAAAATTGGGTCACTGTGAAGCGGACTTGTGATCTTTTGTATGCTGTGAGCACTTGAGTTTATAGTGACTTTGTTTCACTACCAAGAGAGTTGTCCTCGCATCTCTTTCATCCGGACCATTCTCGTTTTATTACAGGTAGACCCTGCTTGACGTGGCCTCGGTTAACGTTCTTTCATTATCACGTCGCTGATACAGGAGGGAACGTGTATTAATTTAACGTCGCGACGTTCGCTATTGCGCCGTTCGCCAGCGGGTGGGAAAGGGGGCACGACGGGGTGAGGACCTGGGAGTGAGCCATACTATCAGCGAGAGAGAGAGAGAGAGAGCCGGCCGGCAGCGAGTGAGTGAGTGAGTGAGTGAGTGAGTGAGTGAGTGAGTGAGTGAGTGAGCGAGCCGGGCAGACAGTCAGGGAGTGACTATAATGTTTTTTTTTAAATAGAAAATTTGGACGGAAAATGTCCCAAAGAACCTAACTCCAGTTTTTAACATTCATTCCTCTGGGAAACATAGCTTAACGTCGTTTCGCTTAAAGTCGCACTTTTTCAAGAACCAAACTACCAGACTGTGTCTCGAAGTGCTTCACGGAATGTACTGTGAAGTGAAACGACTGTGCGCTTGTGGGCGAAACGCGGCAGCCGATTACGCGTCCCCCACAAACAGTCGCGGGTTGAAAATGACCAATTTTTATTATCGGTTTTTTTTTGGGGGGGGGATTTTGTTTTGGAGAGATTATTATTAGGCGCGCGTGCATGTGCGTGTGTTTGGCGTATGGAAGGTTTTGCCCTGACCTGCCTGGAATTGAACCTTCGGTCACTCTTCTACCCCTACCCTGCCCACCCCTCCTGATCCCAACCCCACCACCCCCCCCCCGCCCACCAACTCTGTCATCCATTGCCTTGGGATGTCCTCAGGTGAAAGGCGTTGCATAAATATAAAGTCTCATTGTTGTTAAGAGCTCATTGCCATCTCTGCCGTTTCCTACCCTGTCCTCGTGGGAAAACAAAACGAACCTTATCTCCAAGGAGAAATTGCAGACTTTTTTTTTTCTAAATCAGAGGAATGTTTAATGAGGTCACTGGGCCTCGAGTTTCAGCTTCGCATCGAAGTCACGTGGAGCAGACATGAGCTAGGAAGAAGCTCTCACTCATCTGCCAGCCAGCAAGCAAGCCAGCCAGCCAGCCAGCCAGCCAGCCACGCAAGAGGAGCTTTAAACCAGGCACAGCTTTCACCTTGAGTAGCATTGAGTAGCAATCTTTACCCCTCCACCTCCCCCTTCCACCCCAAACGCCCTCCGCCCCTCCCCGCCCCGACACCCCACGCCCCACATCCCAACACCGGCCGATATCACGCAACAAGAGCCATTTGCGAATCGCAATTTCCAAGATTTTTCTGGAAAAATTTCAGCCCAGCCACAAACTGTTGCCTTTGCACAAGGACACACGTCGGAATCTGTGCCCTAGAAAAACGTGACGAGCGCTCTATCAAATGCAAGGATTATTATTATTATAATTATAATATCATTATTATTATTATCATCGGTGGAAGAGGAAGGTCTTGAAACGGGTCTTGAAGGAAATGTGCCAAAAACCTCTTTGCTTCTGTCTGGGATCCAAGAGGGACGATATAAACTGCGGAATGAACTTTAGTTGCGTGCTGCTGTTTTTCATCTCCCATGTCTAGAAAGCAAACACTGAATCTCTGTTCCTCTAAATGATTTCCGAGCCCGTATACAGTGCACTGGAAACACGCCACGTAAATCTATCGTTACTACAATAGTTTGCCTTCCACGTTTGAGTTTTGTTTCACTCTTGCATTAAACGGCGCATTTGAAATTACAATAATACCGTCGTAAATAATGATCCTTGCATTTGCTACGGCGTTTTTCACGTCTTCTAGACGTCTCAAAGGCGCTTCACAGAATATGCTGTCAAAGTGAATTGACTGTATATTTCTGGGCGAAAGGCGGCAGCCAATTGCGCACAGCAGCGTCCCCCATAAACAGTCGTGGATTGAAATGACAAATTTATTATGTTTTTTTGGGAGGTATTAGTATTAGGTGTGTGTGTGTAGAGTGAGGAAACTTGCCCTAACCTGCTTGGATTCGAACAAGGGTGCAAGGCAAGTGCTCTAACCACTGAGCTACGGGACTCCACGCTGTCAACGTCTCGACGCTCTTTGTGAGATTTTACTACAAAACGTAGTGACTGTACAGGGAGACAAACACTCTAGTCCTTTGAGTTAAGAATGCAAAAGAAGTAGAAGCAGGATTAAGCCATTCAGCCCCTCGAGCCTGCCCCACCATTTAATAAGATCATAATTCCACTTACCTGCCCTATCTCCATATTCCTTAATCCCTGTATCTTTTCATTAAAAAAACTGCAATGAAAACTCTCCTACAAGTAACTCGCTCCCTTCGCCTCGCCACCTCCCCCCTTCCTACCTGCAGAGTAGACCTTTCTACCCTGAAAAGAAAGACCTTTTTTTCGACCGCGTTTTCAATCACCTTCTTCCCCCGCCCCCTCCCCCTGGCTTGGCCCCGGATCCATTACTGGGAAGTGTAATCAGTGAAGAGCTTTGAGACGTCTCGAAGACGTGAAAAGCGCTATATCAAATGCAAGTGTCATTATTATATGAATCCAAGTTGTTGTTGTTGTTGGTTGGGATCTGAACAAGCTAAAACCCACAGCGAAACCGCTGCTCTGTATAGATGGGATGGGGATGGGAGGAGGCGAGACTTTCAGATGATCCTTTTCGGTCAGTTAGGAAGATTTTTTTTAAAAAAATGAACTTCACCTTGTTGTCTGTCGGGTGTAGATTTTTCTTGTTTTAATGATTCTTTTGGGTATTTGCAGCTCAGTTACTGTTTCTCGAGCGAGACTCCCCAGCCAATTCAAATCTAGTTTGAGCTCTCGACGGGGACGGGTGAAGATTTATTGTTATATTACCCCAGTGCTGAAAGGGAGTGGTACGTCTAATCTATATGAAATTCACTTTCTAACACAAAAACTTTCAGCCACTGTCGCCTGGCTGACTGGTGTGTGAATCGCCCACAAAACACACATAATAATAATAATAATCCTTGCATTGCACAGGGTGAAACCTTGGACAAGTTTCCTTACTCTACACACCCATGCCTCATAATAATTCCTCAAAGAAACAATAATAAATTGGTCATTTTCAATCCACGACTGTTCGTGGGGGATGCTGCTGTGCGCAATTTGGCTGCCGCGTTTTGCCCACAAATATACAGTCAATTCACTTTACTGTGTATTCTATGAAGACCTTTGTCTCGATGATGTGATAAGGTGCATTATCAACTATAACAATTATTATTAGTAGTATTATCTTAATGGTCACGGAAATAGGAATTGAGTATTTGCCCTATTAACCGATGGATATATCACACAAAAGTCTGACCATAAAATGAACTCTTAATTAAATCCTGGTTTATATCCTGTTGTGAATGAATTACCAAGAGGGTTACCCCAAGATTACCAACTTTCCCGTTCAAACCATTGACACAATCAGCCAGTGAGATTGAATAGCAATCTAACTCCACTTACTCGCCCAAACGACACATCTATTTATTAAGGGGTAAACCTTACTGCCTCGTTGCTCTTTTCATACTTGACGTCAATAAGATGTGAAAAGCGCTATATCAAATGCAAGGATTATTATTATTAAGATTTCCAGTTTAACCACAAAATAGCCATTGAACCTTTGTTACATTCATTACGGAAATGAAGGCTTTATTTCCAAATAAAATCTATATGACTGGGGGTAAAACAAGAAGGGGTGGGGGGGAATAATTATAAAATTGGTGAGCACTCTCTCCTCCATCTCCCCCCCCCCCCCCCCACCCCACCCTCCCACAACCCCCCCCCCCCAAAATCGTTTATGTACTTTCCCAAGTTTATTGAGTGGTTTTATTTTTGGAGAGGCTGAGAAAGGTTAGGAGTATGGCAGTAGTGTCTTTGCTCTTTGCGCTGAATGGATGAGTGCATTTCCGTGGGAGAGCTTTTTGCGAGTTTGCCTTCGGGCGCAGTAAGAGAATTTTTTTCGGGAACAACTGCTTTTGTTGCTAGATTTTTGCTTGGCTGCTAACTCCTTACGGGGATGCGATCTGAATTATAAAGCGGTATTGATTGCTCAAGCGCTAAAGGTCACTGGACCTTCTTGCGCTATGGAGACCTGTGTTCGAATCCAGGCAGGTCAGGGTGAAATCTTGGGCAAGTTTCCTTACTCCACACACACACACACACACACACACACACCACACATACACACACCACACACATACACACACACACACACGCCTAATAATAATCCGTCCAAAACAAAAACGCAATAATAAAATTGGTCGTTTCAATCCACGACTGTGTGTGGGGGACGCCGCTGTGCGCAATTGGCTGCCGCGTTTCGCCCACAAAATATACAGTCAATTCACTTTACAGTATATTCCGTGAAGCGCTTTGAGACACAGTCTAGAAGACGTGAAAAGCTGCTATATCAAATGCAAGGATTATTATTATTATTATTCTCTCTCTGGCTCTGACATGGAGCAGGTTTACAGCTGTTATTTGGGTGTGACTGTTTTGACAAGCCCTGCAGGGGATTCTGAATCTGGAAGTGAAGCTATGAGTTAATTATTGTCTGTATCACAATCTTGATCACAAACCGTGTGAATCATCTCCGGCTCGGTGTCGCAGTCACTGATTTTGTGTAGACCAGCCGGGCCATAGTTCTTGCATTTGCACAGTCCCATCCTTCATTGCTGTGTCCAGTGGCTTCGAAACTTTAAATAACTCAGCCAAGTTTTCAAAAAATATGAAGGCAAATGAGACCAGTGTTATCCATCCTGACCTCACCACACCCTTCCTAGTAACCTGTTCCAGTTACTCATCACTGGGATGTTTCTATGCATGAAGCAGCCTTTATGCATAGATTATCATGATTATTATTATTACCGGATGCGAGGATTATTAATATTTTTATCTATTATATTATTATTGCTGCTCTTCTGCACTTAAAACCCGGTTTGAAATTGGGAGATTAATTTATTCGGGCAGCCCAGGAGACTCTTAACCTCGTAGACGGAAAAAAAGGCATCATCCAACCTGCCTGTCTTGTTTAATTTTTCTTCGCTCTTTGTTCTAGCTGTGAATCCCATTAACATTTTTCATTTTGGCCAATTATCGTTCCTCCCGTGACTCACTTCGAGGGCAACGAGGAACGTGTATCACTGGGCTGCTGGTGTTCTGTGCCACTGTACCTTAACAAGGATCTGTTCAACAACGCTGCAGAACTTGAAGGCCGCTATATAAATGCGTTTAATACTAGTGATAATTAATAATAATCCGTGCATTTGATATCACGCCTTGTCAGGCCCTCGAGACGTCTCGAAGCGCTTCACAGGATCTACTGTAAAGTGGAGTGACCGTCTCAGTGCAACAACAAAGAAACAAACAACAACAACTTCGATTTATCTCGCGCCCTCCACGCCAGGCGGCGTCTCAAGAGACGTTTCGCAGTAACGGATTCCCGAGGGGCGAGGCAGAGGCAGGGAGTGAGGAAAGGAGTAAAAGTGGATCATTTGCTAAACGGCTGATTGTGAGACATGATCGCTGTGTGCAAATTGGCTGCTAAAATCCTGTGACGCGTTTTGAGGCATTTTGACGACCTGATGAGGCGCTATATCAAATGCAAGGATTATTATTATTGGTAGTACAGTAGCAGTATTATTAGTAATAGCCTTTAAAGAAGAAGTCCGTCTGTTTTCGGCCGAGTGGAAAGTACTGAAAGTGGGAGTTGCCAAAACACTGGGTGGGCAGTTTGGGTCTTCAGGAGGGCTGTAAAGTGAATTGACTATATTTCGTGGGTGAAACACGGCAGCCAATTGCGCACAGCAGCGTCCGTCCCCACAAACAGTCGTGGCTCGAAATGACCAATTTTATTCCCGTTTGTTATTTTTGGCGGGATTATTATCATATGTGTGTGTGTGTGGAGTAAGGGAACTGGCCCAAGATTTCACCCTGACCTGCCTGGAATTGAACCCAAGGCGAGCGCTCTAACCACTGAGGTAGGGGACTCCACACACGGCCGTGCGATCGAAATTCGGGGACTTTCTGCTTTATAATGTGTGTTTCCTTCCCGTTTTTGAAATGAAAAAAAAACACACACAAGCCTGTTAACCTTCGAGGCACCTGTAACGAAACCTCAATGCCTTTTCTGGGTTGAAAAGACCCCCCCCAAAACTTAAGTGAATAGTTCAGCATTGTACGCAAATCGGAATTTCATCTACAAAATTCACATTAAAATGCACTTCACGCGTTTTTTTTTTAGGGTTAGCCTGCTGAGCTTGTGGAATTTTAAACATGCTTTCAATCTCTGTTTCTCTCTTCCTCTATCTCTCTATCTATCTGTCTATCTCCGAGCCACCCTCCCCTCCTCCCCCCCCCCCCCCCAACTTTACTCTCCAGCTCAGTTGCCCAGTCATCTATGTGAAGTGTATTGAGTCATTCCCCTGCTGTGAAAGGCGCTGTGTAAATGAAAGTTTTTTTTTGTTGTGTGGGCGGAGTGTTCAGAGTGACTGAACTCCTAACTAAACGACAAAACAAAATTAATATCAAACACTCTTGTCAGGAAATCTCCTTTTCTTCCCACCTCCCCCCACGACCCCCATTGCAATTTGTTGCGTTAGCGATTTTTCCTGAATATTGGAGCCGATGAGTTCTTGAGGTTATTCAACAGTAAAAATAATCCTCGCATTTGATATAGCGCCTTATAGGTGAAATGTCTCGGCACTTCACAGTACTGTACGCACTTACTGTAAAGCGAATTGACTGTATATTCTGTGGGCGAAACGCGGCAGCCGATTGCGCGCAGCAGCGTCCCCGCAAACAGTCGTGGATTGAAGTGACTAATTTATTGTGTGCTTTTTTTTCTTCTGGAGGGATTATTATCGGGCAGGTGTGTGTGTGTGTGTGTGTGTGGGTGTGTTGTGTATGTGTGTGTGTGGAGTAAAGAAACTTGCCACAAGGTTTTGCCCTGACCTGACCTGCCGGAAATCGAACCCAGGTCTCTTGCTTGCGAGGCGACAAGAGTTTTTCTCACGTATTCTGGGCCGCCCATTGTTTACGATATACTGAAGCTTCCTGTCACCCTGTGCCTATAATTTCCATTCAGTGAGGGAAAGTTTGGAGCCTGCCAGGTTTTAACATGTTGTGAGTGCTTCACCTCGTTTCCATTGGCACCATTTCAGGTAGAGTACAGAATATCTAAAAGCGAGTCACTCACTCCGTGGAATTTTACACACACAATTTTCTGTTTGAGACGTCTCGAAGACGTGGTGACGAGCTAGCTATTACCAGATTCCAGATGTAAGGACTATTATGATTACTGTTTGTGGGGGACGCTGCTGTGCGCAATTAATTGCTGCCGTGTTTCGCCCACAAATATACAGTCAATTTACTTCACAGTATATTCTGTGAAGCACTTTGGGACATCTGGAAGACGTGAAAAGAGAAGCTCTGTATCAAATTCAAGGATTATTATTATTATTATTATTATCATTAGTACGTCCTGATGAGAAGCTTTAGCTTCAGCATTGGGCAATGTGGGATCAGGAACCTGGGTGTGTCTTATGAGCACCAATTTACCATGTGGGGAAACTCACAGCTATCGATTTGTGGCCCACTCCGTGCTCATAGTGTTCTGTGCTCATATCTGTTCTCTCTAAACCTCCCACAGTGTGGTATCGGTGGTAGAGTTTGATCAGAAATCAAATCAACAAACCCTCCCACACACGTGTAATTTTTAGTGTGTTCTATCTGAATGTCTCGGAAGGACTTTACGGGACAGAAACTAGTGAAACAAGTGAAGTGACTATTTATGGGCTAATGTAGCAGCTATTTTGCACGCAGCCAAGTCTTGTCGTACCAGTGGTTACAGCGCTCGCCTTAACAAGCGTGAGTCCTGTGTTTCGAATCCAGGCAGGTCGGGGCAAAACCTTGGGCAAGTTTCCTTACTCCACACACCACACACACACACACACACACACACACAAATAAAACCTACAATAAACGGGTCATTTCAATCCACGACTGTTTGTTCGCCCACACAATATACAGTCAGTTCGCTTGACAGTATATTCTGTGAAGCGCTTTGAGACACAGTCTAAAAGACGCGAAAAGCGCTATATCACATGTAAGGATTATTATCATTATTATTTTTATTATTATTATTACCAATAACCCCCCACAAGGTGGATTAGCAAATCTGGCGTGGAAGATTTGTCAGTGAAGCCAATTGGCTTCCGCTAATATACCTTTGACGTGTTTCCAAAGAGTATAGTCCTTCTCGCGGGTGAAGCGAAAGTGGGCAATGTCTGGTTTGGGTGTAACCTAGGAAGGACGCAAGCTTTGCATATTTCACTGTACGTGGGCGCGAACCTCTCGTACCACGACAGTGACTCCGCATTAAATCCCGTCGGAAGTGAAGACGGCTTTGCACTGGGCGTTTTAAACTTGTGGGGGCCAGGCATTCCACGCGACCGTGAGCCGGGGGTGTAAATTCCACATGAATACTGCACCAGGAAATTGGATTCTAAGACCACACACCAAAAAGGAGATAATATGTTGTGGCTATATTGTTAGCTGTGTTTCGAGTTACACCGGAGCCCGTTTACGCAAACTCCCGCGATTGATTGATTGCTGTAAGGAGGACAATGGCTTTTATGTGCTTAAAATCTGATTGATTGCTCCCATTTTTCCCCCCCCGCCACCCCACGCCAGAGTGAGGAGGGAGGGGTGGGGGGGGGAGGAGTGTCGATAATGTTCTAGGACTGTATTTCCAATGCGAATGTCATTCATAAGCGCGAGGATATTCTGTGTGTCACGTTTGGCATCCGTAGAAATATGCAAAACGGGCGTAAAAGCTGCTTCAAAGAACCGCGTACAGTGTTTCAACAACAACAACAACCACAACTTGCATTTACCCAGCGCTCTTCAGGAATGTCTTCAGGTCTTTTTGAAGGTGGGGAGGGAACCGGGGTTGGGGGGGGGGGAGGGCGGGGGGTGGGAGGGGGATAAAGGTGGAGGGATTGAGGGAGAGAGTTGCGGAGTTTTGAGGGCGTGGTGGCTGAAGGCACGGCCGTTGTGGGTGGGGGGGGGGGGGTGGGGGGGGGAGACAAACAGGAGGCCGGAGCTCAGCAGGTTTCTTCCACGAATCCCTGGCTTCTCTGCAATTGCTCCTCGCAAGCCACTGACACTACCGGGCGCTGGAGCTACAGGCCGCGTGAATAATTCATCCCGTTTCCGTGTAACTGAATCCTGCGCATTGCTGCTAATGTGATGGGGTCAGGGGTAAACAATACTTGGGAGTTTGAGTTGAAGGGAGGAAACCTGATCCGAGGGGTACAGCTGAATTCACTGCCCTTGTGGATAGCAACTTCACCTCAACCCCCTCGAGGCCAGGCAGTGCCCACCGCCATTCATTTTCTCTGCCTCGTCTTGCAAACGACGAGCAATAAATACTGTGTGTGTGTGTGTGTGTATGTACACTCTTACCCCTCCACTCAGCAGGCTCTGGCTTGCTCCAAGTCCCCCGATCCGCCCGTCCCATCCATTGGCGGGCGAGCCTTCAGCCACTCTGCCCCCAACCTCTGGAACTCCATCCCGCAGTCCCTCCGTCTCACCCCCTCCCTGGCCTCCTTCAAGACCCGCCTCAAGACTCTCCTCTTCGATGGTCCCATCTAACTAATCCCCCCCTCCTTACTTCCCTACCCCCCCCCCTCCCACCCGCCCAGCTTTGGTCTGAAACAGTGACTGTCCAGCGCCTTGGGACGTCCTCCTGACGTGAAAGGCGCTAAACAAGTGTCATGTTGTTGTTGTTGTGTGAGGGAGAGAGAGAGAGAGAGCTCGTAAGGGAGCGCCTTGCGCCTGTCATACGATCTCTTTACTACGCCATTCACAAAGCGAAGTTGTGTGATGTGTATTGGTGTTCGATCCTGATGTAACTCTGTGAAGCGTTGCTCGATGTTTGCCGAATTGGCCGTTTTCTTATTACGGTATTTTAGCCGGGAAAGCGGAAGTAGTGATTCAGCTCGTTCTAATAACCCCTGGGCTCTCTGTTCCCGATTTGTCCCGTAACTCTTCATATTTAAACTTAAACTCAACCCACGACTGTTTGTGGGGGACGCTGCCGTGAGCAATTGGCCGCCGCCTTTCGCCCACAAATAGACGGTCAATTTCACTTTACAGTCAGTGCGTTCTGTGAAGCGCTTTGAGACACTCATCTAGAAGATGTGAGAAGCGCGGTATCAAACCGCAAGGATGATTGTGTTTTTCCAGCGCCTCGGGGCGTCCTTACTCACGTGAAAGGCGCTATAAATCGTGTAATTTTGTTGTTAACCGGTCGTTCCTGCCGCCTGACTATCCTTCTCAACTTGCCAACTGTGGGTACGTTGGTGACGCATTACATAAGACGTGCCAATGAGTAAACAACAGGTAATGATTGGACTTCTAACCCTTCCCAAGCGTAAGTCATCGAATGATTTCAGACTGTTTGCGGGATGCCGCTATTCGGAATTGTCTGCTGCGTTTCACCAACCAACCAAACACACAGTTACAGCATTTTACAGTATATCCTGTGAAGCGCTTTGAGACGGGGTGATTAAGGTGCTATATCAAATGTAAGGATTATTATTATAATCCTTTGGTCCAACATCTGCCCCTTGCAAACAGCCATGGAGTGAATCACCAGTATTAATGTGGGGGACGATTTAGGACTAAAATTTTCACCCTTACAAATGCCTCTGCAGGCAGACGACGTTCATGAATTATTCTATTTGCTGGCACGTTAAGCACATTTTAATTTTTTTCTAATTATGTTTTATTTATATTAAACATTTTCTATAATAATAATAATAATCCTTGCATTTGATGCAGCGCTTTTCACGTCTTCTAGGCCTCTCAAAGCGCTTCACGGAATTACGCTGTAAAGTGAATTGACTGTAGATTTGTGGGCGAAACGCGGCAGCCAAGTACAATATGTACTAAATACAACCAGTCTGTGTGCGTGCGCGTGTGTTTTTTTTAAAAAAAGGATGCAAGACTTCTTCGAAATCTTAAAGTGCGGAACAGTATAATAAGGTGTACAATAATAAACCGATCCTTTGAAGGTGGGATGTCATTGTCTGCCCTTGTAATGGTTGTATTAGGTGAGTCTTCAAAGGACAATGAGTGAGATTATATGATTATACATTGCCGGAGATATATTTGCTTATGAGTTGAAGTTAGTTTTGGAGTGGATGGGTGAGGGGGTGGGTGGTTGCTTGGCGGGATGTTTTTGGGGGACACTCCAGGGAAGAAGGGCTATTTACACAGCAGCTGACATCGAAAGGACTGATAAATCTAGCCTCGTGAAGGATTCTAAAAATCCGCAGCTTGAGAGAGAGAGATAGAGAGTGATTTCCCCTGTTACCTTCAGCGCCTTTGGGACGTCCTCTGGTTGCAAAAGACGCTCTACAGATGTAATTGTGTTGTTGTAAAAGCCTATTGCTTTCTGATTGCCCTTTTTCCAAGGAGAAACATGTGATGGTTGTCCCCTGGCTTTCTCCGCACACCTCTGTCTACCTAGTGGCAAGTTGCAAATACACCGTTAGTTATGTGGAGCTCCTGTAGCTCAGTGGTTAGAGCGTGAGTGAGACCTGTGTTCGAATCCAGGCAGGTCAGGGCGAAACCTCGGCCACGTTTCCTGACTCCACACAATCCCTCCCCCCCCCAAAAAAAAGACACGATAATAAAATCGGTCATTTCAATCCACCGCTGTGTGTGGGGGACGCTGCTGTGCGCAATTGGCTGCCGCGTTTGGCCCACAGATACATGGTCAATTCACTTTGCAGTATATCCTGTGAAGCTCTTTGAGACGTCTGTCTGGAGGACGTGAAAAGCTCTATATCAAATGCAAGGATTATTATTATTATTGTTGTTCTTATTATGTTTCTCTATTGGCGTGTGAGCCTGGTTGCTTGCTTGCTTTGCCCAGATTGAGAACTCGATAGAGAAGCCAGCGTCTCATGAAGGCACAACTGGTGTTTTATTTTCACAAGGTGTTGTTTTCTGCCTTGCCAATATCCCCGAGATCACAGAGCTCGCTCTCTGCGCCGAGGCCGAGCGAGACCTTGTTACTGAGGTTTGACAAGCGCTACATATTTACCCGTCTGCGTTAATCTCGAGAGAATTTGCGACCGAGTTCGAGTACTGTACATTGCTGGCAGCCCCCCGCCACCACCCCCCCCCCACCTCCCCTGTTCCTGTGGAATCCTTGACGCGCTTCTCTTGAGGGTGTGGTTTAGTGACCTCTACAGTCAAGCTGAAGGTATTATGTAACTTCCGAATTTAACTAGGTCATTGCCACTGTGTGTGTGTGTGTGTTTTTATTTTCCTTCCAATAGACTTCTCTGAAGCCTTTTTCCTGCGCTTGACCTGCCCCACGTCTCACAACCCACCCGCCCTCCCATTGGCAGGCGAGCCTTCAGTCACTCTGCCTGCCCCCCCCCCCAACCTCTGGAACTCCATCCCGCAATCCCTCCGCCTCGCCCCCTCCCTGGCCTCCTTCAAGTCCCACCTCAGGACCCTCCTCTTCGACGGTCCCATCGGTCACCCTAAATACCCCCTTTTCCTATCATCTCCCACCCCCATCAGTGAAACAATGACTGTCCAGCGCCTTGGGACGTCCTCCTGACATGAAAGGCGCTACACAAGGATAATTTCATTGTTGTCATACTAACGCTAATAATTGTTGACAACAAACAAAGTTACACTGGTATAGAGCGGGGCTAACCAGAACAACAACAACAACTTGATTGATATAGCGCCCTCCACGCCAGACGTCGTGTCAGAACGCTTCAAACAAATATGACTAGATAAGAAATTGGTGAACCAGGATAGTTTGTTGTTGTTTTTTTGGTGTGGGGACACATGGGATCAAACTCTGTGCGTCCCTCTACACTGACGTATTACAGTATTGCTTTACCTGACCCAATCAATCCACCTTGACTTGCCAAGCCGTGCCTTGTCGAGCATTCAGTTTGAGGGTCCTTGTCTCATGGCGCATGACTGCTAGAAATATTTCACCTGACTGTACCAGTGTAAAGAGGATTCTCGAAGCAAAATGGACTGGTCTGTCTTATTGTACGTATTTATGTACAGGTAGACCTTGATTCACGTCGCAGTTTGGTTCTTGGGAAGTGTAACTTTTAAGTGAAGCGACGTCAAGCGAATCCGTGTTTCCCGTAAGAATTAATGTAAAAAACGGAGTTAGGTTTTTGTGGACATTTTTCGTCAAAAATGTCTTTTTTTTAAAATCAAAACACTACACACGGCGCGCACACACGCTTATTCTCCCAGACTGCGGGGCACAGTGGTAAAGAGCAGCGAAGATCAGATAGTGTGGGTGGGGAAGGAAATAAATGAGCTTTGAACATCAGCAGAGCCACTCAACAGTTTCAACAGAAGTTGCGGAGGTGTATGCGTGCGGAGGGAGGAATGAGTGTGAGGCAGTGGTAGGCATCAGAAAAAGGGATAGAAGAAGGAGCTAAAATGTCTTTGGGTGCGTTTCTGTTAAACAAACGATGGGTTGTGTAATAAGTAAGTAATAATAAGTAATAATCTCAACCCCATATTTAATTTCATTGCATTTTCGCCCACAAATATACAGTTCGATTCATTTTACAGTATATTCTGTTCCGTCTAGAAGACGTGTAAAGCGCTACATCAAATGCGGAGTAAGGAAACTTGCCCACGGTTTCAACCTGCTTGGAATCGAACCCAGGTCTCTCGCTTGTAAGGTATAAGTGCTCTAACCACTGAGTTCGAGGACTCCTTAATCTCAAACCTTGTGTCTCCTTGGGGGTGGGGGTTAGTGGGGTAGGGGGGGGGGGTGAGGGAATGAATGGAATAAGAATTTTGTCGACCGACCCTTTGGCACAGCGCGAGTGCAGTCTCCGATCCTGGACGGATTGCTTGGCGAGTCCTAATTGGTTTGTCGAGAGCCTTCTCAGTACATGAGCAATGACCTGATTACATCGACCTGTCTGTCGGTCACTGTCGCTCTGGCAATAGCCACATTTCACCGATTTTCGATTGCAAAGCCGCAGCTCCCGAAAGATTTGAAGATGGAGATTAGCTCGGGCTATTTTCCTCTCTCTCTCTCTCTCTCTCTCTCTCTCTCTCTCCTTCTTTCTGTTCACACATTTGTTTTTCTCATTGATATGAGAAACAGTAGTCATGCTACTCTTGCTCTCTCTCTCTCTGTGTGTGTGTGTGTGTTGGGACGTCCTCCTGATGTGAAAGGCGCTATTCAAGTGTAATTTTGCTGTTGTTGTCGTGTGGGAGAGAGGGAGAGAGACGGAGGAAATGAAGGCAGGGAAAACCTATAAGCAAAGTCATATATTTCCTCTTATTTCTTTCGCAATTTATTTTTTCTTATACACACAGATTTATCAGCACACACATAGGGCCCTAGCTAAACCAATGTTTGCTACAGAACCTGTTTTTTTTATAAAGTTGTTTTATAAGGGAATTGGACAGATATTTGCTCTTATCGAAGGCCAGGATTATTACACTTGTACTGTTACCTGCTTGTTGAGTGTTTATCTTCAAGCTTCACATTTGAAATCCCTTTTCGTGTCCTGATCAAATACCGAACTTAACTACCAAGACCAGCCTCTGAATCTGTTTGGGTAGAGCTACCCAGGCTGGTAGCAATGTCGTTTACAACAGAGGTCTTCTGAAAAATAGGTGGAGCTCCTGTAGCTCGTTGGTTAGAGCGCTCGCCTTACAGGCGTGAGACCTGTGTTCGAATCCAGGCAGGTCAGGGCGAAACCTTGGGCAAGTTTCCTTACTCCACACACACACACACACACACACACATACACACGCCTAATAATAATCCCTTCAAAAAAAAACATAACATTGAGTTAGTGGGGTTTGGAAGCCACTGACTTGAGCCTTTTGAACGAATGGTTGTATCACACTTGACATGTCCTCTGTATCAGGAGATAAAACTGTTTCCACTTTTACTGGACCTGAAGTCCTGATCAGGCTTTATTTTGTGAGTCTTATTTTGAGGCCCGTTACCTGCAGATTAAAAAAAATAAATTGCAATGTTTAATAATAATAATTCGGCAGGATCTAATTGCCAGCAATCTGCCTGAACCAACCAACTCGCTCCAGTCAGTCAAAGCGTTGTTCTGTGAAGAGGTGATTTTATATTGGGAGTCACAGAGCAAGGCATCAGTCATTGGAGAAAACTATTTCTTTTGGAAGGTCTTTAACTGCGTGCCTGCCTTGTCCTCCGTTGGCCTGGACAGCAGTTGCAGCCTTGCAGAATGTCCTCACACATAGTCACACGATCAACATTTATAATAATATTCCTTGCATTTGATATAGTGGCTTTTCACGCCTTCTACTAGGTGTCTCAAAGCGCTTCACAGAATAAACTGTAAAATGAATTGACTGTACATTTGTGGGCGAAACACGGCAGCCAATTGCGCACAGCAGCGTCCCCCCAAAACAGTCGTGGATTGAACTGACCAATTTTATTATTGCTTTTTTTTTTAGGGATTATTATTAGGAGAGAGAGAGAGAGAGAGTGTGTGTGTGTGGGTGTGGGTGTGGGTGTGGGTGTGGGTGTGTGTGTGTGTGGGTGTGGGTGTGGGTGTGTGTGTGTGTGGAGTAAGGAAACTTGCCCAAGGTGTTCGCCCTGATCTGCCTGGATTCGAACCAAGGTCTCTCTCGCTTGTAAGTCGAGATCTGTAACCAATGAGCTACAGGAACTCCATAAAAGTCCCCATAATGGGCCACGTACCTCACAACCTTCTGACTTGTGAGCCGAGAGTGCGACTATCCGGCTACGGTTTACAGGCAGTGAAATTGAAGACTTGCTATAGATCTGCATAGAGATGCGTTCAATCGCAAATGAATTGCAGGACGCTCAATAAACTCCAGAGTTGAGTGATGGTCTCGACTGCCGACGAGTAATGGGACACTGCGCACAATTTTCTCCTTTCCCGATACCATTTGACTGTCCTTCTCACAGGCACCAGGCAGTCAGTCAGTTAGTCAGTCAGTCCACCTCTGGCTCCTTGCCACGGTAAGCATTACTCACTCGCTGAGCAGGTCGGAATGTTGTTCAATCCATCCTGTCTTCTGTGCGTGTCAACCGTACAACGTAATGGATATTGGCCTGATGCTGTGTTGCCTCCCAACCTATTTTGCCCACAAAACGCACAAGAATTCACTTTACAGTATCTTCTGTGAGGCGCTTTGAGACGTCCGGAAGACCTGATAAGGAGCTATACAATAATAATAATAATAATAATGCTTGCATTTGATATAGCGCTTTTCACGTCCTCTAGACTGCGTCTCAAAGCGCTTCACAGAACATACAGCAAAGTGAATTGACTATATTTGGGGGCGAAACGGGGCAGCCGATTCATACGAGCGAGCGTGTTGTGTCTTGCTGCTTTCCCTGCTTTCTTTCTAGGTCATCCTGTGAGTTGTTGTTGCAAACGAACGGCGAAGGAGGCAGGTTTGTACGAGATCAGTCTTGTGCTGTCTGTCGGCTGGCGTGTATTGATTTTTTTTTTACTTGCAGCGAGAGCTGATTGCTGCGTAAGAATAGGAGTGCTGCTTCTGTTGGTGCGAGAAATCACCAGCATTACAACATTACATTTTGTATTAGTGCCTTTCACTCACTCATTCAGCCACTCTGCCCCCAACCTCTGGAATTCCATCCCTCAGTCCCTCCACCTCGTTCCCCCCCCCCCCCCGCCCTCCTTCAAGTTCCACCTCAAGACCCTCCTCTTCGACGTCCCAAGAGTCACCCAAAAATCCCCTCCTTTCCCTCCCTTCACCCTCCCCATTCCCACACAGTGACTGTCCAGCGCCTTGGGACGTCCTCCTGACGTGAAAGGAGCTATACAAGTGTCATTTTGCTGCTGTTGTTGTTGTTGTTCACGTTGGGAGGACGTACCAAGCCACTGGCCCTAATGAATATGAGAGGGTTTTCTTTTTCACCTCCCCTTTTGTCTTTCTTTCTTTCCCTCTATCTCTCGCGCGCTCTAACCACTGAGCTATGTACAACTGGAGTGTCAATTGAGACTGCTTTTTTTTTTGGCCCGCGAATGGGAGTCGGCGCCCGCCCGCACAGAGCAGAGGGCAGGTTCAGAACCGCTCGCTCCTTCGCTGGAAGATCCAGTGTGCCTGGATTTCCTGATGTCTATGACTGGTTTTGTTGCGTTTGTTGCCACCGTGAAAGCAATTGGTTGGGTTGGAAAGACGTAAACCTGGGGGAATAGAGAGGGCTCTGATCCTATCAAAGGCTTTCGCTTGAGAGAGTTGCTTCCCACGAGTGATTCAAAGCTTGCGCTTGATCTGCGGGTCCTGGCTAACCCGTTTTGTGTTTTGCCGTTTGATGATTGATTGAACATATTCCCTTTAATCCCGTAGTGTCCTGTAGCTTGCTCGGTGGTTAGAGCACTCGCCTCGCAAGCTGGGTTCGAATCCAGGCAGGTCAGGGCGAAACCTTGGGCAAGTTTCCTTAATCCACAGGCGTAATAATAATCCCTCAAAAAAACAATAATAATTTGGTCACTCCATCCATTTATGAATGGCTGTTTCTGTTTTTGCTATTTTTTTTTAATGTTATGCAACATTTGGATTATATGTTATGCAACCCTTACCTGGAGACATTGGCCAGCCAGTATTAATTGTTGTGCTTTGGATATCCTCAAACTAAGTCAGTTATTCCCCAGAATATTATATTAATAATAATAATCCTTGCATTTGATTTAGCGCTTTTCACGTCTTCTAGACGTCTCAAAGCGCTTCACGGAATATACTGTACAGTACTGTAAAGTGAATTGACTTTATATTTGTGGGCGAAACGCGGCAGCCAATTGCGCACAGCAGTGTCCCCACAAACAGTCGTGGATTGAAATGATCAATTTATTATTTGTTTTTTGCAAGAGATTATTATCAGGCGCATGTGCGGAGTAAAGGAAATTTGCCCAGGGTTTTGCTCTGGCCTGCCTGCCGCGAATATTATATTGTTCAGCATCAAAGGCTTTATATACTGTATGTTTGTCAACTGTAGCTGGAGCGAGCTGTTCAAACACAGATGGCACGCAGCTCTTTCATAGTCTCTGTTTGCAGACTCTTGCCAGGTTCCCTTGATCAGTGGGTTATTTCAGGATTGACATGTTGGGAAGCAAAGGAGTTGGGATCTCTGCGGAGATTAAAAACCCTTGCAGCGGGAATTTAACCCGGCCTCCTGTGAACGGAAGGAATACGTCTGCAGGAAACGCAATGGGAGAAATTGGCAAAATGTGGGCCGAGGGAGGAAGGACTCAATTAATAAAAATAATCATCCGTGTACTTGACGTCGCCTCTCATCACGTCATCGAGATGTCTCAAAGCACTTCACAGAATACACTGTAAAGTGAATCGACTGTACATTTGTGGGCGAAACGCAGCAGCCAATTGAACACAGCAACGTCCCCCACAAACAGTCGTGGATTGAAGTGACCAATTGACAGAGCAGTGTGACTTGAATGAAATTAACAACAACAAAATTGCACTTGTATACAGCGCCTTTCACGTCAGGAGGACGTCACAAGGCGCTGAGCGGGGATGGGAGTGGTGGGGGCGCGGAATCCTGACTTGAACCATTTATTCACTCCACAAAGTCATTGACGTAAACCGCACTTTCATTTTAAATGCAAAAAAAAAAAGTGGACTAGATTCATTAATACTGAAGTTCTGCAGAGAAGGGGACGGAGAGAGAGAAAACAAATGTAAAAAAAATACTGATACTTCGAAACTACGACTAAAATATGAATGTGAACACTTGCGACAGGAAGCAACCTGATTTTCTTCCCCCCCCCCCCCCCCCACCCAGCCCCCAACACAATTAACTTGTATGAAAATGCCCCCCAATTCTTGGCGAATGAATCAATCTGCGCTGATTGACGGGTGGGGGTTGGGGGGGGGGTTTGGCGAGGGTCTTATTTCTGACTCTTCTGCTCAGTTTTCTTGCCTTCATCAAAACAGGGGGAAACAATACCCGCAACATGAGCCCTGCAGGAGGAAATAATGGGATCTTTCAGCTGTGGCGTCCTTGCTCGCCCATTCCCACGTTACTTCATTAGAAACGAAAGCGTTGAAACCTCCCTCGACCATCTGGGGACAGACGTGCCCAGCTCGGCTGGTTGGCCGGCTGCAGCCCGCCGATGTTTCATTTCGAATCGCAATTAACTCGGGCCGTTGTGGAAACGAGGCTGCCTACACCTCTGGAAAATATTGTAGCTCGGTGGTTAGAGCGCGAGGACCTGGGTTCGATTCCCGGGCAGGGACGAACATTGGACAAATTTCCTTACTCCGCACGCACGCACGCACACGCCTCTGTTTACCTAGCTGTACGTAAGCACCCGATCGCTTTCCCGGTGGGGGGTGGGGGGCGGGGTAATGAATCCCTTCGAAAATAAATAAATAAAATAAATAATAATTTGCTCACTCAATCCACCACTGTTTGTGGGGACGCTGCTGCGCGCAATCGGCTGCCGCGTTTCGCCCACAAAATATATACGTACCATCAATTGACTTTACAGTATATTCTGTGAAACGCTTTGAGACGTCTCGAAGACGCGAAGCAAATGCAATATTATTATTATTATGATAGAGGAGGATCCCTTTTCAAGAAATTGGGAGTGTGGAGTGGAGTGCCTGAGTGGAATTTTGAAAGTAGTGACACACACACACCCACACCCACACACACACACTTCATGTGAGATTTCGATCAAATCCTTTCAGCCCTTTCGATCTCATGCTTCTAGACTACCCACCCTAATATTCTCCAATTGTAACATCCAGTTGTTTCTTGTGTGAGTAACTGCCTGGCCTCTTCTCTCCCACGCTTTCTGTTAACTGATTCCTGTGCATTGGCTGCTTCTCAGTGTCTCTTTTGAAATTGCTCTTTGAAGCCGTAATCCCCCGTGTCTTATTTCTTACCCTTAAAATAGCAACGCTCAGTTTGCTCTTTGACTCCTAACTTCAGTATGAATTCTTGTTGCGTGGCTCCCTTTATTCCCACACCCGTCTCCCTTTCAACACGCCGATTAATATTCCCGTCACCTATCTCTTCATTTTTAGGACAATGTGGAGTCCTATAGCTCAGTGGTTAAAGCGCTCGCCTTGCAAGCGAGAGAGACCTGGGTTCAATTCCAAGTACGGCAAAACCTGAGGCAAGTTTCCTTACTCCACACGGCTGATGATAACCCCTGAAAAAAAACGGTGTAAATTGTTCATCTCATTCCACGACTGTTTGCGGGGGACGCTGCTGTGCGCCATTAGTTGCTGCGTTTCACCCACAAACATACAGTCAGTTCATTTTACAGTATATTCTGCGAAGCGCTTTGAGACGTCTAGAAGACGTGAAAAGAGCGATATCAAATGCAAGGATTATTATTATTATTATTAGTAGTATTAAATATGGGGGAAGGGTTCTCTGAATCTGTTTGTTGCAGCTCGAATCACTTCCCTGGTAGAAATGACACAGCCAAACTGCGCACCATAGACTCTTTGGTGTGTTCAGAGGGGGGGAAACACCAACAACAACAACAACATTACACTGCATAGCGCCTTTCACGTCAGGAGGACGTCCTGAGGCGCTGGCAACAAACATACTTGATGTGCACATTTTATAAAGCTTTGACATGAATACATTTACCAGTTGCCCAACACTCCCTGGCTGTTTGTAGGATTATCGATGTGCATATCAACACTCGGTGCCTGTTGTGTCTGCCCTCAAAGTAAAATTCCTGTACATCCCGGGGAGCACTTTGAGATAGACGTGTCAACGGCGTAATAAGGCATTGTACCAGGATTATTATTTTCTCTTAAAAATTATCTTATTATTTTAAAATTATTTTCTCTGATTCATTGTGTATCCCAGGGTGTCGATGCACTGTTTTGTTTTATTATGCTGTATGTATATATATATATATATAATTGTAGCTTTTGCTCTGCTTTGATTTTTGTCTGACTAATCCACTCGAGTTGAAACTTGCCATATAATGCATGCTTCATTTATTATTAATCCTGCAGCTGTCAGTGGTCTGTGTTGCGTTGAGGCAGCACCGTAAAGCACCTATTCATTTCTCTGCCGCTCTCTGTGGTTAAGGAGACACACTAACTAGCACCCTGAGGCCAGGACTTGGAACCCAGAATACATGCGATCCGTCACCATAGTAGCTCCCTATCCTTCATTCCTCCTGTTGCTGTTTGGATGCGGTAGTTTTACTATGACCCATTTCCTCCACCCCCCGATAATAATCATCTAATGACGAGCAGCTAATTGCGCACTTCACTATCCAACAAACAGTCATGGATTGAGTGACCAAATTTTGTTTTAAGGTATTATTACCCCTGATAAAGCGATCCGGCAATTGACTAACAACCGGGTTCCCATTTATTTACCTCGAGGCAAACAGAGGCGTGTGGAGTAATGAGATTTGCCCATGGTTTCGCCCTGTCTGGGAATTAAACTCATCTTGTTTGCGAGACAAGCGCTCCAACCACTGAGCTACAGGACTCCATAATGCCGGTGCTTCAGTGCCCTCTGCCGCTAATCATTTTGCGTCCTGTTTTTTTCATTTCGAAGAACAACTAAGAAAAAAGTGTTGCACTTTTCAACACTGAAAAGATTAATGTGCGTAGAGAAAACTGGTCAACTTGAGTAAAGCCTGGAGGATTGGGAGGTCGAGTAGGGGGTGGGGTGGTCGGAGAAACTATTCATTGAAATGGCAATTATTGAAATAAAGTTAAGTGCGGCATTGTTATTCCATAACTCTTGAGGAAATGGATTGAAGGCATATAGAATATTGAACTGACCAGCGCCTCGTGACGTCCTTCTGATGTGAAAGGAACTGTACAAATGTAATTTTGTTGTTGAAATAATCATGTACTTTATGGAGCTGCTGGCTGGGCTATACTAACAACTCGACAAATCCAAATTCCACTGAGTTGTAACCTGCAAGACTATTTTGTTCGAACCCTTCAGTTTGTGTAGTATCGACCTGACTGTTCAGCGCTTTGGGACGTCCTCCCGACGTGAAAGGCGCTATATAAGTGCAATTTTGTTGTTGCATTGTGGAAAACTCTTAACTTCAGTAATAGTTTGGCTGGCTTTCTTTCCCAGCCGGACAAGCAGTGGGAAGCTTGCCAGAGGACGCTCTGAATGATAAATTAATCCAGTTTTAGGTGGTGGTTAAACTCCAGCAGTTACCCCATCGTAAACCCAGGGGACAGCCAATCCTTGGCTCTTGCCTTCCTCGGCTAAAACTCTCCGGAATTAGGCAGGGAGAATAAGCATTGTGTGTGTGTGTAGCACTGTGTGTGTGTGTATTTCGCCCACAAATATACAGTCAATTCACTTTACAGTATATTCTGTGAAGCGCTTTGAGACGTCGATAAGATGTGAAAAGCGCTACATCAAAATGCAAGGATTATTATTATTATCATTATTATTAGCTGGTTTGCTTGTTATTAAGCATGGTGAGGGGATTTCACCTGTGACAGACGACCGACTGACTAATTAATAAATTGTCTGTGGCTGTCGACAATAGCTCGCTCCAAACCCACAAACAGGACGCTTAACTTGCTTCAGCAAATGCATCTGTACCCAAAACTGAAAGGCAACTAATAACATGAGAAGCTGTGGGTATGGCTGTGAACAGCTGATTTCTTCCAACTAGCTGTTGTTTCTCTCTTAAGCCAACAGCTTTGTTTCCTGTATTGAGGCCATTGCATTGTCTTAGCTGTGAACAGCTTTTTTTTGGGTGTCTTCGGCGCCTTCAGCGTTCTGCTTATGCCTTACGAGCTCTCAATCCTCTCTTCTACGAATGTTCTCCACTCTGCCCCGAGCCATAAACCCGCCATAAACTATCTGGTCCTGGCCAACAATCAATCCCCTAAACAAAATTGGTCATTTGCTTCAAGACCACTTGTGGGACACAGCTGTGTGCAGTTGAGCTGCTGCGTTCACCTACGAAATGCTCGGTCACTCCACCTTACCTACAGTACGTTCTGTGAAGCACTTTGAAGCACGTGATAGGTGCTGCATCAAATGCAAGGATTTTTATTTACAGTACAGTAAATCCTGTTAAGCGCTTTGAGACAGAGAGGCATTAAACCGAATGTAAGGATTGTTATCATATCAGCCACACTGACATAATTAATATGTAAATTATAAAATTCAACTTATTGCTTCAGAAAGAACCTCTCAACAACAATCCGGAGACAATTGGAAACCATGGCTTAATAATAATAATAATAATAATTCTTGCATTTGATATAGCGCTTTTCACGTCTTCTAGGTGAAAGAATATACTGTAAAGTAAATTGACTGTATATTTGTGAGCGAAACACAGCAGCCAATCACGCATAGCAATGTCCCCACAAACAGTGGATTGAAAACGACCAATTTATTATTGTTTTTTGTGAGGGATTATTATTATTTGGGGCTTACGTGTGTGTGTGTGTGTGTGTGTGTGTGTGTGGAGTCAGGAAATCTGCCCAAAGTTTCGCCCTGACCTGCCTGGATTCGAACCCAGGTCTCTCGCTTGTAAGGCGAGTGCTCTTAACCGCTGAGCTACAGGACTCCGCACACCAGATTGTAATACAATACAAACTAGAATAGGGAGTAACTTAACTCTAACCTGTGACCGGCTTTGCCCGGTGGTTAAGGATTGGAATCAAAGTGGGTGATTGATGCAGCCCAGCTTGAAATGCAGCCGTGAATACCGATACTGCTCTCAACATTCAGTGGCTTTGTGGTTCTGCTCAGAATGGGCGAAATGGGATAACAGGGAAAAGGGGGCAATGACTGAGGGCAAAAATGGCTCGTAACCAGATAACGTGAGTTTAAAAACAGAGGCCTGGAGAGGTGGGCTCCGTTACTCCGACCAGCAGAATCTCTTCTCAATCCACGGCTGTTTGTGGGTTACGCCGCTGTGCGCAATTGGCTGCCGCGTTGCGCCCACAAATGTACAGTCGATTCACTTGACAGTATCTTCTGTGAAGCGCTTTGAGACGTCTGTCTAGATAGAAGATGTGAAAAGCGCTATATCGAATGCGAGGGTTATTATTATTACCCAGACGGATGTTGTTTGTTGTTGGTGCTGCTTCGAAGCTTCTCAACCCACCTTGCGAAAACACACGTTTTTTTAAACCGTTTTAACTCGTGCGAATGGTCGGCTGTCAAAATGTAAACTAGCTCTACAGCACGGCTCGACTGATCAAAGATACACAGGGAATTGTTTCATTCAGGGGTCTGGTGAACCACAAACGTGACAGAATCAATCGATGATTTAATCAACGAGAGCTGTGTTCTACCAGAGTTTAATGCCTTGTTTTCTTTGATTGTCTACTGCGCACTCCACATGTCTGTCTGTCTGTCTGTCTGTCTGACTGGCTCTCTGGCTAATTGTAGTGTTTGATGTTTTAAGTATTCTACCTGCCTGTGGTTTGAACAGTGGTATTTTAATTCTAAGCTATTTAGTGGAGTTGGTTGACTTTGCAACTTGACATTGCATTGTGTGTCGCGGTGATGCCAGGCTGCTTTTCTCAATCACACACTGTTTTCCCATCGAGATCATTGAGATCCTCGCCACGTGGAAGGCGCTATCCAAATGTCAGTTCCTTATTGTTGTTTGCGGCCTTAGTAATGCTAATCACAATAATAATCCTTTCGTTTGATACGGCGCTTTTCACGTCTTCTACACGTCTCAAAGCGCTTCACGGAATATGCCGTATGGTGAATTGACTGTACATTTGTGGGTGGAACGCGGCAGCCAATTGCGCACAGCAGCGTGCCCCACAAACAACCGTGGATTGAAGTGACATATTTTATTTTTTGGAGAGATATTATCATCAGGCGTGTGGTGTAGGGAAACTTGCCCAGGGTTTTGTTTGGCCTGCCTGGAATCGAACCCAGCATTTGTGAGAATTCTTGAGAAGCCTGGCTTCACTGTGGCTTTGGTGGTGGTGTTGTTGTCGGTGGTGGCATTACAATAAAACTTGCCCGATATAAATCATATCATCGTGTATGTATGTCATACACTGCCCAAGTCTCGTTTGAGAGTTTACGCGGATTTCACATAACTCATATTTTGCGCAGGTGGAATTGAGTGTTTGGTCCCAAGCAATGCGTCTTGTGTGAGGGTTACTAAGTAGGATAGAATCACGGCTTTGAAGGTGTCAGGGTGGTGAGAATGTTAAATGATTTGATGCTGCAAATGAATCAGTATTCCCCTCAAATCCCAGGCCAGCTTCTTACTGAAATAAATCTCTGTCCGGACTCACGAGCTTTTATCGATGTACAGCCAAAGCACAACGCTTAAAATATCTACTCTTTTTTTTTCTGAAGTGCTGTACAATAAATTCGTTCTCCCAGTAGTAAAATAAAGCAAACCTTTTATATTGTGACCTTCACGTAGAATCGTCTCTTGTGAGCCCTGAACAGTTATGATAATAATAACACTTACATTTGATATACCGTAATAGCGCTTTTCACATCTTCTAGATGTCTCAAAGCACTTCACGGCATTTACTGTAAAGTGAAACGACTGTATATTTTGTGGGCGAAACGTGGCAGCGGATTTTAAGTGACCAATTTAGTATTGGGGTTTTTTTTTTCTTGGGAAATTATTACCAAGGCATGTGTGCGTGGAGTAAGTTTGTTTCACCCTGTCGTGAACCAAGCCCGGAGTGCTCTAACCACTGAGCGACAGTACTCTGCTGAGACCTGCAGTTCTCAAACTGAGTTGTTCTGTTAATCGAATCATCAATCTAACGGTCCCCCCAAGATCAGCCGCGGTATCTATTCCTCTTCATACGACGGCGCGCATGATTCACGAGACGCGACCGATCGAACGAAGCTGCTGCGGCGTCACTTCCCTGTGTCTCGTTCCACTTCTACCGCGGTAGCAAACGATGGAGCTCGTGTTAAATTGACGAAGGGAGACGTTGCTCTTATTATCTGAGATTCATCTCCCTCCGATGCGAAGATGCCCTCGGAGCGATTGGAAGAACAGTTAGTCAGTCAATTCCCTTCAGCAGCCACGTCCCCGTCTCTCTGCGGGAATAATAACTGACACTGCCGTCGCCCTTGAGGAAAAATAATCCGTCCTGTCCAATTTACTTACTTTCTCACAAGCCTTCTGTCCCTATTCAGTACCTGTGTGTGTGTCCCCTTATTTTGAGGGGGGCGAGGGATATTTCATAATGTTTTATGTATAGTTTTCTATATTTGTTTCGCTGTCTAGTGCAATGGTTGTCAAACTGTCACTGGTGTAGTGGGTTTCGACCAGAGGAATTTCACCCTGTTATTTCGTAGACGAAGATACCAATGTGCATTTGTATCATAGTAATAATAATAATAATCCTGGCATTCGATACAGCGCTTTTCACGTCTTTTAGCCGTCTCAAAGCGCTTCACAGAATATACCGAAAAGTGAATTGACTGTATATTTGTGGGTGAAATGGGTGAAGTGGGTGAAATGTGACAGCTAATATTGCGCACAGACAGTCGTGGATTGAAGTGACCGGTTTATTATTGATTTTTATCTCAAGGGATTATTCTCAGGCGTGTGCGCAGAGTAAGGGAACTTGCCCGAGGTTTCACCCTGTGACCCGGTTGGAATTTGAACCCAGGTCCCTCTCGCTTCTCTAAGGCGAGTGCTCCAACCACCGAGCTCCGCATCGCGCCCCTCATTCAGGGTAGCGTTTGACGGTGGCGGAGTACGGCAGAGAGCCGGTGGGAGGGGAGTTAGTAGGAGGCGTCCGTGAACACGTTGTAAGAGGAAAGTCTTCAGGCAATGTGACCTGAAGAGAGTGAAACCGGGTCTGGACAAGGAGGAATAATAATAATAATCCTTGCATTTGAGGTAGCTTTTTTCACGTCTTCCAGACTGTGTCTCAAAGCGCTTCACTGAATACACTGTAAAGTGAATTGACTTGTGTATTCGTGGGCGAAACGCGGCAGCCAATTGCGCACAGGCAGCGTCCCCCACACACACACAGCCGTGGGTTGAAACGACCTGTTGAAGGGCCTCCTTAGCCGGTCTTGTTAGTGGGAACATTGACTCGAGGGCGCTGATCTCTGGATTTGTCATATCGAATCCACCCAAATGACTAACGCGAGAGAAGCAATAGCGAGGGAGGCTCTTGTCTCGAGCTGTCCGCTCCAGAGAAAAGGATGTAGCGGGTGCGAAACAAAACGTCTTTTGAAAGACTAGACGCGGCTTCGGGCTGTTACTTTTGCTTTCCTTCGGTGCTGATCTGTGGCTCCAGTGGTGGTGGTGGCTGCGAATGACCCAGTTCTCTTTTTGTGTGTTTGTCTAGTGTCTGTGTGTGTCTAGTGTCTGTGTGTGTCTAGTGTCTGTGTGTGTCTGGTGTGTGTGTGTGTAGGTGTGTGTCTAATGTGTGTGCGTGTGTGTATCTAATGCGCGCGCACATCTCCGCAATCTCCCTTTGGAGGCACCAACTCCAATCAAATCAATTTGGGCTTGCCTAGTTTGCTTCATGCGCTGCAACCTGAGTCAACAACAACAACTTGCATTTACGCGGCGGCCGATTGCGTACAGCAGCGTTCCCCCACAAACAGTCGTCGTTTGAGATGATCAATTTTATTATTTTCTTTGTTGAGGGATTATTATTAATCGTGTGCGTGTGTGGAGTAAGGAAACTTGCCCAAGGTTTCGCCCTGACCCGCCTGAATTCGAACACAGGTCTCACGCTTATAAGGCGAACGCTCTAACCACTGAGCTACAGGACTCCACGGTACCATTTAGGGGCACAGGGCAAATGTTTACGGTGTGGTGGAGAACCATGACTGAGTTTTGGACCCGAACTGTGTAAAATTTGAACAAACTGCACTTTTCACCTGGGGTTTATCCTGTCCTACCAACATCTTTCTGTACAGCAACAAAATTTGGTTTCCCCCACATATCTGACATGTATATTACTGCGTACAGTTCTGGTCCCCATATGATAGAAAGGATATAGAGTCAACCTTTTGATGGGGTAGACATAGAGAGGATGTTTCCACTTGTGGGGAGATCAAAACCAGGGGCTATCGTTATAAAACAGTCTCCCAACAAATCAAATAGGGAAGTCGGAAGAAACTTCGTTACGCAGAGAGGGGTGGGAATGTGGAACTTGCTACCACAGGGAGTAGCGCTCTGAGACGCCGTCTGGCGTAGAGGGCGCTATATAAATCGAAGTTGTTGTTGTAGTTCAGGCAAACAGAATAGATGCATTTAAGAGGAAGAAGCTTGATAAGTAGATGGAGCTCCTATAGCTCAGTACTGTAAAGTGAATCGACTGTATATTTGTGGGCGAAAACGCGACAGCCAATTGCGCACAGCAGCGTCCCCCGCAAACTGCCGTGGATTGAAAATGACCAATTTTTATTATTGTGTTTTTATTTTCGGAGAGATCTTCGTCTGAACGTGTCTGGTGATCTACAGTGACAATGACTTGCTGTTTTCTCCTCGCCTTTTGACCCGGAGTAATGAGTTCTCCTCTCGTCCACAGCTACTGATCTGCTACTGGCATGGAACCCGATTTGCTTAGGCCTGGTGGAGGGAGTCATCGGAAAGATTCAGCTTCACACAGGTAAGGTCTTGCCGGGCTGAGGAACGAACAGTTCATTAGTCGTACAGACAGGCCATTCTAGTATGGCATTATGGTCCCAATCACTCGTTGTGGAAAATGGTGCTTTCGGGTTTACAGAGATCTACCGTACGTCTATCGCTTGATTTCTGATCCACGTTTTGCCGCAGAAGATTGTCTGAGGTCAGTGAGCTGAAGCCCTCAAATCGGATCGGACACATCAGCGAGCGTGTGTGTGTGCAAATGTGTGTGTGCGAGCGTGTGTGTGCATGTGTGGGTGCGTGTGCTGGGGTGTGTGCGTGTGTGTGCGCGTGTGTGTGTGTATGTGAGACTGAGCGGTTTTGCATTAGGTGTTTTTGTCTTGAGACGTTTTCAATCAATTTTGTTTTGTTCCATTTACGGGTTTTTTAATCAGATTGCTCGGTTGCGTGGGGTGGGGGATGGGTGGGGGCTGAGCTTGTTTCTGCTCCTAAATTTGTAGCAGAGTGTTTTAATATATTCCAACAGATTTGATTCTGTTAAGAGAATTGACTATGGGGGGGGTTATCTCTTTTTACAGTCTCAGTGTGAGCTGTGTGCGAGGCTGGTAATGCAGATGAGATTATGATTTAATTTCTGTCCTGTGACAGTTTGGCTCCATCTCGGATCTTCATGTTTAATGACTATTCCTTCAGGCATCCAGGCAGATGCGTTCGTTTCTCAGCAACCCATTCTGCTAATGACCATCAAACTATCTATTTTCGGCTTGTCAAAGTTCCAGTTTCTTTGCTCCGAATCCTGTTTTGATTCATACTACTTAAGGCTGGCTGTATTTTTGATCTGATTTATACCAAACTCTGCAACCTCCTCACCCCCTACCAACCTGCCCGCCCGCTCCGCTCAGTGAGCTCCGATCTGCTCCATGTCCCCCAACCCACCCGCTCTACCATGGGCGGGCGAGCCTTCAGTCACTCTGCCCCTAACCTCTGGAACTCTAATCCGCAGTCGTCGTCCCTCCCCCCCGCCCCCCAAATCCCCCAGTTTCTCTCCACCCTCCCCGTCCCTGACCCCAGCTCGGTTCTGAAACAATGACCTTGGGCAAGTTTCCTTACTCCACGCGCCTAACAATTATCCCTCAAAAAAAACACCATAATAAAACTGGTCATTTCAACCCACGACTGTTTGTGGGGGACGCTGCTGTGCACAATTGGCTGCCGCGTTTCGCCCACAAATATACAGTCAATTCACTTTACAGTATATTCGGTGAAGCGCTTTGAGAAGCACGTCTAGAAGACGTGAAAAGCGCTATATCGAATGCAAGGATTATTATTATATTATTGTTGGGAAGCATCAGCCTCTGATAAAAGGACGACTTCTTGACAGTTTGAGGGACATTGCTGTGCGCAAATTGACTAGACTTTACAGCAAATCCGATCAGGTGAGATAGTTTGATGTATGCTACTTAGTGTGATACATTAATTACCTAACCATGAAGTGCACCATTTCGGATACTTTGCTGTCAAAATGATTTAATTGATGCAGGCGGTAATTTATTCCCAAGACCAAAATGACGCAGAGCTGAATTATTGCCAAACTTGGGTTGTCTCTGGTTGATTTAACAAGCTCGGTCTGGTAGGTTCAGCAGTAAAACGCTTCAGTAAATTCCGGGACAGATTGCTGAGCTTGATGTTTCACGGATTAAAATGACTCTTGTTTCAAGTCGTGTTGTGGGCACGAGGAACAAGACAATCCTCCTGGGCAAGGCTGGGCTGTGTGACTAGTAAAGGCAAGGTGTTGATACAAATAATAGTAATAATAATAATAATAATCCTTGCATCTGATATAGCGCTTTTCACGTCTCCTAGACATCTCTTCACAGAATACACCGTGCAGTGAATTGACTGTATATTTGTGGGCGAAACGCGGCAGCCAATTGCGGACAAATGTCCCCACAAACAGTCGTGGGATTGAGTGACCAAATTATTACCGTGTTTTTTTGAAGGAATAATTATCAGGCGTGTAGAGTAAGAAAAACTTGCCCAAGGTTTCGCCCTGACCTGCCTGGAATCGAACCCAGGTCTCTCGCTTGTAAGGCGAGTGCTCTACAGGGAGATCCCATTAGAATCTGCATTTACTTGTAGCTTCTCTAATGTGACCAAGACTGTTGAGAGCATTTGGGTCCAGAATTCATGTCCTACATCAAATTCGAGAGGCAATTTCTGTCAATACCTTGAAGAGAGACTCGGATGAGTATCGTGGCAAAATAATTGAATCCTAGTAACAACAGTTTAGGATATTTGAAACAAAAATTATTTGGAGTACTGCAACTCATTGGTAAGAGCACAGCCGTGCAAGCAAGAGATCCATCCAGGTTCGATTCCAGGCAGGGCGAAACCATGAGCAAGTTTCTTTACTCGACACGCCCGCCTGATAATAATCCTTCAGAAAAAAAACAGTAATAAAATTGATCATTTCAATCCATGAGTGTTTGTGGGGAACACAAACAGAAGGCAATGGGGAAACTCAGCAGGTCAGGCAGCATCCATGGAGAAAGGAAAAAGAGTCGACGTTTCGGGTCTACAACCCTTTGTCAGAACTGTTTGTGGGGACGCTGCTGTGTGCAATTGGCTGCCGCGTTTCGCCCACAAAAAATACAGTCAATTCACTTTACTATATTTATTATCTGCGAGATGGATGGGTATAATTTCCTCTCTGGTGCTGAATCTTTATATGTTCAGTTGACCACATTAATATTCTGCAAGTCGAACATTCCTCGCTGTTAGACTTTCAACTCTTTTTTAAATTTATTCCACAAGAGGAAAAGATATGTGGGTGAATTTGCATGTCTTGGAAATAACCTGCTGAAACCTTTCTGGAATTTAGTTAAACTCTGTGTTTAACTACCTGTGGTTAATGTTTAAGGTAAAGGGATTTTTTTTTAGTACAGGAATTCTTCATTTGTTATAGCATTTGCAGCTCTCTGCTTGATACAGCAATTACCTCACTAGAATTTTTTTTTCAATTCATAAATATAAAAGTCAACAAGCTTTAACAAAATAATAATAATAATAATCCTTGCAATTGATATAGCGCAGTTCACGTCTGCTGGACGTCTCAAAGCGCTTCACAGAATATACTGTAAAGTGAATTGACTGTATATTTGTGGGTGAAACGCAGCAGCCAGTTGCGCCCAGCAGTGTCCCCACAAACAGTCGTGGATTGAAAATGACCAATGTATTATTGTTGTAAGGAAACTTGCCCGAGGTTTCGCCCTGCTGGGAACCGAACCCGAGTCTTGCTTGTAAGGCGAGTGCTCTAACCACTGAGTGTGGTTAATAAAGTCTGATGAAAATGGTGGACTAGATGGATGGGCAAACCCTTATCACAAGGGAGTGAGGGTTTATTCTTTGTCACTTGGAAGTTGCAATGATGTAGGGATGGACTGTTATGGACAGTCTTATTGATGTGGGGATAAGACTATTCTCTAAGGAGCTAAGGAATATATAGGGTTGATGAACTGCTGGGAAAGGAAAATGATGCGAAGCTAGCTGAGGGAGGGAGTGTGGTTGCTATGTGTTTTATCTATGAGCATGAAAAAGACCCAGCAGTTTAATTAATTTCAGTGGCTGGTTAGATAAATGGAGTGTGTGCGGGCTGAAATTGATCATTCAGATCACTGGGGGGAACCTTCAAGGAGAAGGATTGTTTACAGGAAGGATTCTGTGCAATTATATTTGATGTATAGCTAAACCGGGGGCCGAAAGCATTATATAGCAGTTGGTTTTGTATTCTGAACTAGATTCAGAATGGATGTCTATTGGTATTATCGATGGTGTCTGATCAGGAGATAGTGGACGAGTTACAGTTTATGGTCTAGAGCAAATCCACACTGACACAGGGTGGGGTGGGGGGTGGGGTTGTTGGGGTGAAGTTTATGAAATCGATAGATACTATTCAGGAGCAGTGAATTAATTATTTGTTGGCTAATCGCTAGGCATTGGTAACCATAGCAGAATAATATACAATCTCAATATCACTCAACCTCAATGACTCAACCTCCTGCAACTTCATAGTTTACTCCAAATTATCACCTTGTGTAAAAGATAACACGCGCTTGCTGATAGAAGCCATGTTCTCTTTCCACCTGCACCCTCACCTGTTTGAAGATCTGTCTACCCAGGCCTCTGGATGCTCGTTCCTCAGGTTAGAACACTCGCCTTGCAAGCGAGAGACCCGGGTTCGATCCCAGGCAGGTCAGGACGAAACCTTGGGCGAGTTTCCTTACTCCACACGCCTGATAATAATCCCTCCCCCCCAAAAAAAAATAGTACTGCAATTTGGTCATTTCAATCCACAACTGTTTGTGGGGACACTGCTGTGCGCAATTGGCTGCCGCGTTTCGCCCACAAAATATACAGTCAATTCACTTTACAGTCTATTCTGTGAAGTGCTTTCAGACGTCTAGAAGATGTGAAAAGCGTTATATCAAATGCAAGGATTATTATTATTATTAACGTTAAGTACATTGCCTATGAAAGCAAGATTGCTTTCATCCTCTCACAGTAGGAAGGAGAAAGGTTGTCAGCCACGGTTCTATCCAGTGCCCTCTGCTGGTAAACTGGAGTGAATTACAGTAATTATTATAATACAGTAGTAATTGATAATAATATTAATAATCCTTGCATTTGATATGGCACCTTATCACGTCTTCTAGACGTCTCAAAACGCTTCACAGGATATCCTGTAAAGTGAATTGACTGCTTATTTTGGGGGGGGAGAAACGCGGCAGCCAATTAATTGCACACACAGTGTCCCGGGTGACTTTAAACTCCTTTCAAATCCTGCCTAAAATACGTTTGTGTTCTCTTCATCCACACATTCTCCCTCCACCCCACCCCTCACCACATCTCGATCGCTCAGTCATTTTATTATTTTATTTTATTATTTTAAAAATTATTTTATTATTTTATTTTATTATTATTTTGTGAATCTCTTTGAGACATTTCTGTACGTGACACATGTCTTAAGTTAACACTCCTTATTGATTCGTTCAGTTGTGTTGAAAACTCGTGTTCGTTTTTTTTCAAACCCCAAAATTTTGAAAGGGTTTGAAAACTGTTGAGTCCCCGAATGTGACAACTTCAGTATGTGATCCGCGTTCTCTGTTGAGTTGGAGACGAAATGAATCATTTCTCCCGTTTCATCTCGCCTGTGTAGAGAGCTTACTGAGAATATTAAACCCGCTCTGTGACTGGAGTCTGGGCTGGTGAATGGTGTGACAACATTGAAATGCGAGCCTAGTCATTTCTTGAATGAATGAATGAATGAAGATTGAAGGGCAAGAGTTTAATTGGAAATCCAAAGCATTCAGTGGGTGACTACGTTTACAGTCTTTGAGTCACATTAATCTGAACCAGGGTGGAGGAGCTACAGACAGAACCATTACTTGACAGCTTTTGACAGTGCGTCAGTGAGCTGCATATCTATTTAGAAATAACTTGATGTGAGAGGGAAGGTTTGATGTGTGAAGGTGACTATGAAGTCAACTCGTACATTTGCCCAACAAACAGTCACTACACTTTGAGACAATTCCTGTGGTTTGATGGGTCAGCTCAACATGGAAGGTATTGGATCAAATGAAGGATTATTATTATCTGACTTCAAAATTGTTGGGACGCTTATGAGCACTTATTCAGAAAAACAACTTTTGAATCGCTGAACTTCTTGTATTCTTGGTATCTCACTGTTTACACTCTGGTTTTCATTGTTTGCGGTGTGTTTAGTTCGCAACTGGAGCTGTTGTAGCACAGTGTTTAGGAGCTCCTGCAGCTCAGTGGTTAGAGCGCTCGCCTTACAAGCGTGAGACGTGTGTTCGAATCCAGGCAGATCAGGGCGAAACCTTGGGCAAGTTTCCTTACTCCAGACACACACCTAATAATAAATCCGTCCCACAAAAACCACAATAATAAAATTGGTCATTTCAATCCATGACTGTTTGTGGGGACTCCATTTTCGGACTCTTTAATCTGTGTGCAGAGTCCTGTCAGTAAACCCCTTTCCTGGTGCGTGGCACATTTGTGTCTTGTGTCGATTGTAAAAGCCGTCTCCGAACGCAGTTGTCTTGAGGAACATAGGAAGTAGGAGCAGGCGTACGCCATTCGGTCCCTCAAGCCTGCTGCGCCATTCAATAAGATCCATCTGCCCCGCCTTATCCCCATATCCCTTAATCCCTCTATCCATTGGAAATCTATCAATCTCAGTCTTGAATGTGTTCAAGGACTGAGCATCTAACAGCCTCTTTTTTAGGTAGAGAATTCCATCAATTCACTACCCTTTGAGCGAAGAAGTGTTTCCTGTGGGAAAGGGCTGACCCCTTAATCTTAAGACTGTGACGCCCTCCCCCCCCCCACCCCCTCCCAGTTATAGATCCTCCCAACTCGTCTTTGCAATTAATTTCGACGTATTTAATATTACCAGCTCTTTGAAGGGCATGTCTGCTTGTTCAGTCATTAGAGCTGGGCGTTCCATTCCCATCCTCCGCGGTGACGTGTTGTGCAGCAGGCCTTTTCTGCTCTAATAAATTCTGTCTCATTTAATACTCCCATTTTATATATTTGTTTCTCTCTCTCTCTACAAAATTGTCCGCGTGAGAATACGGCCTTCAGCTTCAGCAGTAAGTGTGGCACTTTCTCTATCCGGGTTCTGACGGGTAATTAACTCCCAAAGGACTAAGAAGGGGGTGGTGCGGGAGACGAACTAACTGCGCCTGATGTTACAGGCAATATAGCTGTACGACAGGACAGAGATCACATAAGCAGTCACGCACACGCACACAATTCACTGTGGAGTTGAGCTGCCTAAGTATCAGAGGATAGGCCCTTCACTAAAACTCTGTAGCTTCTGACCTTTGTGGAACTCCTATGTAGCTCAGTGATTAAGAGCGCTCACTCACCTTACAAGCGTGAGACCTGTGTTTCGAATCCATGCAGATCAGGGCGAAACCTTGGTCACATTTTCTTACTCCACACGCACGCACGCACGCGCCTAATAATAATCCGTCACAAAAAAACCCACGATAAAAAACATTGGTCGTTTTCAATATACGACTGTTTTGTGGGGGACGCTGCCACTTGCGTTTTTCCCACAAACATACAGTCAATTCACTTTACAGTATGTTCTGTGACGCGCTTTGAGACGTCTAGAAGACGTGAAAAGCGCTATATCAAATTCAAGGATTATTATTATTATTATTATCATGGCCTAATTCTCTGTAAGGCACGCCACAATGAGCCAGTCATCTAAAAAAAAATCAATCAAAAAGGCAATGTCTTTCTTTCATTAGCAGTCGGTTCTGGGTTCATTTGAGGACAGTGCCAGAGAGGGGGGGCCTTTCCATATCTTTTGCTTTGATAAACTCACACTGCGAAATGAGACTTAGATTTAATTAATGGAACAGGAAGCCCAGGTGAACTGTTTGGAGCGAAAGGGCCGGTAACCTGTATGTATGTTGTTGAACTAACTAACTAACTATCTAACTAACTAACTAACTAACTGCCCCCCTGTTCTCAAGGCTAAAGTTGCTGGGACTTGGCGTGATGCTCAATGATGTTCTCGGAGGCTATCCTACCTGAAAGGGGGGGGTGCCATATAAATGCAAGTTGTTGTTGTTGTTTTGGGGGTTAGATTTTAACCTTGCGTTACACAAGAACAGCTTGTTTTTGTGTAGCCTTCACCGTTGGCGTCCCAATTATTTTTAATCTCTTCCCTCTCCACTCCCCCCCCCCCACCTCCACCCTCTCACCTGCCTCTCTCGTTCGGAGTGGTTGCTCTTGCAGTGCTGGGCAAAGCATTTCAGCTTCCGACTCGGTCTCTTGAGACTGAACGTATTATCCTCTACCTAATGTGGCTCTCGACTCCTGTTAAACCCAGCAGCAATCATCCCTCCCATTTTCTTTCTTGATACATACAATCTGTTTAAAATTGAAATAGAATCTGCCTGGTCACTCGTAAGA
>JAYJKW010000487.1:0-38197 GCA_035084275.1 Hydrolagus colliei
TGGGAGCGGAGAAACTGAAGGCCCGGCCTCCGATGGTGGGGCGGTTCGGGCGGGGGGCTTGGAGCAGGCCAAGTCCTGTTGAAAGGAGGATCCGGGTGGGCGTGTAGGGGGAGAGTAGATTGGTTAAATAGGGCGGGGCAAGGCCGTGTAAGGCCTTGTAGGTGAGGACGAGGATCTTGAACTCGATCCTCTGGAGGATGGGGAGCCAATGGAGACGGGCGAGGGTGGGGGTTATGTGGTCGCGGAGGCAGGTGCAGGATAGTACACGGGCTGCAGAGTTTTGAATGACCTGCAGCCTGTGAATGGAGGAACTGGGGAGGCCGATGAGGAGAGAGTTTCCGTAGTCCAGCCGTGAGGTGATGTACGCGTGCACGAGTGTTTCGGCAGCGCGGGGGGTAAGATAGTTGCGGAGCCTGGCAATGTTGCGCAGGTGGAAATAGGCGGTGCCGGTCAAGGCGTGGATGTGGGGGAGGAAGGAAAGTTTTTGATCGAACATGATGCCGAGGTTCCTGATTGGCTTTGTGAGGTGGAGAGTACAGCTTTGGATATTGAGGCTGGCAGCGCCTGATGTGCGGAGGCGTTGGCTTGAGCCAATCAGGAGGGCCCTAGATAGTGAAAAGAACATAGTGAGGAAATTTGACCTTGACATCAGATTAGCAATATTCTCAGAAGTGATGGGGAGTGTTAATTCCTACTCTAGGAATTTTTAAATCTCTAATCTCTCAATTCCAATCCTCCTTTTCATTTGCTGTTTTCTTGTAATAGCTGAGTGCAATTCCTAAAGCTGACAAAATGTGAATAAACACTAAGAGAAGAAAGAAACCATTTTGGTAGCTTCTGAAAATGCAGTTAGGCATTTTAGACATATCAACAACAACTGTGAGGTATGAGAATGATATCGACAATATAAGAGCAATGAGCAAAGATTTTTCCGAAGAAAAACTGTACAACATTTTAGATGGGATTGAAAATGTGACATGGCTGTTTATCAGTCATTGCTGTGCAGAAATTGTCTGCTGCATTCACCTGCAAATACAGTCACTGCACTTCACAGTGAAATCCTGCGAAGTACTTTGAGATGTCTCGATAACGTGATGAGGTGATGCACTAAATGGAGGGAATATCAATATTTATTCTGTTCATATTATTCCACCTCATCCTTCCTAATATACTAAGCTTATTTCTATGCTCCCTGGATCATAAACAATGTTTTCCATCAGGAGGCTGGGTAGTCTTAAAAATTCACAACCCAACCTGGATTTGCACAGAATTAATAAATATTAAATCTTGTCAGTAATGTGAAGGTCCTTTCATGCTCAAATAAAATCGGGAGCGACACATATCCTGTTACTGTCAGGCTCCAATATTTTCCAATGCTTTGTGATACCAGATTTTGTTTCCACGTTTTAAACTCTTCTGTTACACAGATATACAGTAGAGTAATTAGTTCCATTGAACAAACTGTCACTGCCCTCTAGTGATAGAGATGGGTGTCCGCAGACATTTATTCAAACTGTGTAGTTAATGATCACTGGATCCCTGCAAATCGCTTGTACAGTTAAAATTTATATTGTGACTTTCGAGTTTTCATGATAGAGTAACATGACTTTTAAAATGTTGTCAAGCAGCCAAGGTCTCCAGTGCATGACACCATCAATGGTTTGCATAGGTGTGAATTGTTTTTGTATGTGCTAAATATTTAAATTCAGTATGAAAAATACCTGCATTCTGTGTGATTCATTGAACTGCAACTAGG
This sequence comes from Hydrolagus colliei, assembly GCA_035084275.1. Taxonomy (NCBI): domain Eukaryota; kingdom Metazoa; phylum Chordata; class Chondrichthyes; order Chimaeriformes; family Chimaeridae; genus Hydrolagus; species Hydrolagus colliei. The sequence continues at coordinate 1,757 of JAYJKW010000487.1, forward strand.
AACACTTAAGTATGTGTTGAAGGTATACAATTGGAGTGTACATTAACTAAGTTATTAGGTAGCTTTACCTATTATTTTGAGTTAGTTTGTCATTTATGATAGAATCCTTAAATGTTACACAAGATCACAAGATTAACTTGGAAGAAAAAGGCCCTTTGGTCCATCTGTTCTTATCCTTTGGGAATGCCCAACCTACCATCCTACCATAATAACTTCAAGCTGTGTTTTTTTTTAATTATTCCAATGTCCTGGCTTCAACTACACTTTCTGGTAGCGTATTTTGGTTGTTAATTACACTCTGGGTATAGAAAAACATCCCGGTATCTGTGCTGAGATTGCCCTTTATCACTCTGAAACTGTGTCCTCTTGTTCTACTGTCTTGGTGCATCCCTAAAGTATTGTTTTGGGTTCACATTTTCAATCCCATTTAAAATTTTGTACAAGTTATCTTCTGAAAAATCTTTGCTCCTAGCTCATTATTCTTATACTGGCGATCATTCTCGTTGCTTTATTTTGCACTGTCTCTATAGAGTGTACATCACAGTATGTTACTGTGATCAGAACTGTATGCAGCACTCTAGGTGGGATAAACAATAACAACAACTTACATTTATATAGCGGCCCTCAAGCAGGATAGCGAGCCGGAGCACTATATAGCAGCACAGAAATTTGGCCCATCGAGACTAGTGTTTCTTCTAAACGAGAGACACTTAATCCAATTCCACTTTACTTTGTCCCATCCTCTTTAATCTTCTTTGGACTCTGCTTCAACACCATTGCTGGAAAACATTCCACGTTTTCATCACCCTTTGTGTAAAAATATTTTGTACTAACCTCCTCATTAATCTTTTTTAAGATTACCTTAAACTTGTGCCCTCTTGTTACTGACTCATTGACTAGTGAAACAATCCATTACTGATTACCCTACAATAACCTTCCTAATCTAGAAGACTTTTATCAAATCAGCCCTGGATCTCTCGTTCCAGTGGAAAAAGTCTTGCTCCAGAATTAAAACTGGGTAACATCCTAGTGAATCTATGCTATACCTCAACATCCTTATAACTGATTAATTTCCAAATTATAAAACCTGCACAACATCGCTGACTTTAGCCACTGCTAACAGCCATTGGTTTTCAATTTATGTCATATCGATTCTACATAGTTACATAGAGTTTCTAGAATGAAATGACATGTTGAGCATGCCATTTGGCTCGGCTAGTCCATGCTGGTGTTTATACAAGCCCCCACCCCTCCTATTCCTTTCAACTACATCTCTCTATGCCTTTCTCTGTCATGTATTTGTTATGTTTTCTCTCAAATACATTAATGCTTTTTGCTTCAATCGCTGCTTCTGGTAGTGAGTTCCACAAATGAGATGCTGCATGTAACGTAGATCTTGATTAAGACAAGAAAAACACCAAAGAGCACTAAGATAAGTGTAAAATATTGCGTGGGTTTTAAATCAATCTGCTTCCCATATAAATGATTAACTGTGTTTTGATGAAGAAACTGAAACTCAGTTCCTAGCTGGCCAATACAGCCATTGTATGATATGATTTGTTTTTGAAAAACTCTTAACATCATTGATTTTTGTTTAATAAATATGCAAACCACTTGGTTACAGGAATTCTTAAAGATTAAGACACTGTTAGCTTAACATTGAGGTTTGCTTTGATGTGTTTATACCGTACAATAGTTGGTGATACAACAGCTGTTAGAATGACAATTTGTATTTTCATAAAGGTTGTTATTGCCTCTTTATTCTGTTAAGTGAACTTACTCTGGGTCTTCTTGTGACATGAGAAGTCTACATGCCAACACTGGGAAAAGAGCTAAACTAGCACATCTGTACTCCCAGCTAGAAGCCAGATGTTGGTATTGCTCAGTCAGATCTCCTTCCGGAAGTGATCCAATTCCACTTTGTTTAAGATTGATTGAAAATTTATAATAGTCATCCGTACATTTGAACGATGCCTCAAAGCATTTCATGGAATACACTGTAAAGACACTACATTTTGTTGGCAATTTGTGCACAACAATGCCCCACTGACAGCCATGAACAACAACAAAATTACATTTATAGACCGCCTTTCACGTCGGGAAGACATCCCAAGATGTTGAACAGTCAGGTCGAGACCCGAGCAAGGGGGAGTGCCAGGGTACGGGCAGGGGGGGAAGAGTAGGAGGGGAGGGAGAAGATTAGAATGGCAGCAGAAGGAACGATCAAAGAAGAGGGCCTTGAGACAGGTCTACAATTAATTCTATGTTAATTCTGATTATTATTTGTGTAACCAGGGCTGATTGAAATTGATGCAGATAAATTCAGGCTTTGGGTTTGAAATGTACACTGGAGGTGTTTACTGGTGACGGTAGAGAAGTATTGATCACTGATTGAGTATTTTTAATGAATACGTTAAAGAAAGCTGCACTCATGGCAGTCTGAAAGACTTTGATCCGTGCATTGGCTCTCCCATTTTACCTTCAAATACACAATCACCACACTTAACAGTAAAATTCTATGAAGCGCTTTGAGACATCTAGCAGTATGTAGGAACCTGTTTTTTAGTCAATTGGCAGATCGCTTTTCCAGGGGTTTTTCCTTAAAAAGAAATAATCAACAAATAAATTGATCACTCATTCCATGACTGTTTATGGGATGCTGCTGTGTGCAATTGGCCTTCCACAAAGTGTACAGTCAATACATTTTGCAGTATATTCTGTGAAGCGCTTTGAGACGTCTCAATGACGTGATAAGACACTATATCAAATCCAAGGATTATTAGTATTATCTCGACAACATGCTAATGCACTATAACAAAGTAAAGTTGCTTCCTGGATATCACTCAAAATTGACTGGATAAAATTGACCATTCACTTAATTGCTGATAGTGAGACAGTGCTGTGGCAAATTGACTGTTGTATTTGCCCCCAAATACAAAGCATGTAACAGTAAAATCATATGAAGAATTTTCCTCTTTTTGTTATTATTGAATTGAATGGAAAATAACCCAAACCTGACATCAAATAGAAATGGACACTATTAAAATTAACTTTGAAAGGTTCTTCGCTATTTTCGTAGCGATCCATTGTATAATATTAATTTTGGAATAGTTCCCATTAAAACAAATATTTTTTTTCCCAGTTTGCCATTCAATTTCCATTGTAGCATTGCAAAAAATACAATTGTAGCTATAATGGCTTTAATCTGTTTTATGTTTTTTGATTATTTTACAGTAGCAATAGCAGTGTTCTTTCCAAAGTTTTCAGAACTAAATAGACATCCCCTCTATCCTGCTTTGATATGTTATTTTTTCCATTTCTAAAGGCTTTGCAGGCCACAAACCCCTAAGCAGTGGAGCACACAGCCTCCTGTACAGGAATTCCAGGCCTAACTAGCAACTGGGACTTACACAAGGGTGACTTTGCCTGTTAATACATCCTCACTTCCTGTGGAAAAGCAACCGGCCTCCGATCAATGCCTTCCCAGAAGAGTGCAGATGAAATCACAAAGCATACGTGTGGTGAAGTGCAAGATATTATGTTTGAATCCTTAGAGGACATTGTGGAAACGGTGTCAAAATGAAAAAATAAACAACCTTATAACATATTTGAAGTCCGACGGTGATGAAAAAAGTTTCCCTCTTTTCTCCCAAATGTGTTTATCATTTTATGAAATGTTGTATTAATTGTAATTGTTGTCAGATAGGTGCAACCTTCAGGCTATGGGCGTTTGGTACTCAAAAGGTTTTAGATTGAAGAATACAGCGAGGTTGCAGTTTGCCTTCTGCTGTATACGCTTTAGATCTTGTTTAAAATCGTGCACATCATCTTGCTCTGTAAGGGGAAAAAAATGCTCCTTTTGGGTTCAGCTTCTTAATGGACATCAGATAGCCATCACATTTTGTAGAGTCATATGTTTGAAGCATTTTTGTTTTCATGGTGACCACCCATGTTAAGACGAGGGCTTGCCCTGACTCCCACTGATGAGATTTCCACCCCCTTCCCCGCCACCAACATTCGTCAGGCAGATTCGCTGCCTGCCTTGAATGCTCAGTCATTGAGCTTTGCAGTTTTTTTTTCGCCCCCCCCCCCCCTCCTTCCTCACCTACATTCCTGTCAGAGTCACACATCTGCTCTTCGGGTCAGACAGAGAGGAAATGATAATCCCATCTGCAGACTAAACTGTATAGGCAACACTAAAAATACAATGCATATCATGAGCAGCATTTTCTCATGTTATTCTGCTCGATCCAGTTTGAAGTGAGGCAAAGTGCTAGAAGTTATTTTAGGAAGATTTTGCTATTTATTTGTTTTGCTAATAGGGACAGAATCAATTTATTTTTGTAGCTTGGAGGGAATTAATTTTCATTTGAAATGTGGACTTTCCAAAATGTCAGGTGTCAGCACCAATAAATGTGATTTTTTTTATTTTTAAAAGAGACAGGATGGTGTTTCATGTTTTGCAGCTACATGTTCCTTATGTAGTTAGTTTCTGATCTCAGCAGTGTTAATACAGGAAGGCATTGTGCTGAGAGAAGGAATAAAGGGCAAGCTGCCTTGCTTTTGGGCATCTCTTAAGAGTCAGTTGCAAGAGTTGGGAGAAATAACAGCAAAGTGTATATGAGTTCGTAGCCAGTCTGCTGTTTTGAACTACAAACAGAGCCGTTAGATGGGAGAGGAAAGGAAGGCAATCATTTCAAGAATTTTCAAATGTCTTGTGCGAGAAAATTATTCTTTTGTTGAAATGTCCATACAGTGAGCTAACCTTTGGAAAGTCCTATTTGCAGCTTTTAAAAATTCCCATTTTTTCATCCCCAGTTGTGGTTTGGGATTGTTTTGTATTTTCTGCCCTCCAAAGCTCTCCTGAAAGTATGTTGACTTAGTTTTACCTTCCACTGGCAGATGACTACAACACACGGGTGTCAGATGCCCCATAATAAAGTGAATTGACTGTGTATTTTGTGGATGAATGGGGGAGACCAAGTGGTCATTCTTTCTGTGTGAGCCTTAATAATGCATGTTGGCAGACTGTTCTTCTACGGGAGAACTCCACAGCTAAACACATACATGCCTTTACCTAGTGTCCACACAGCAAACTCCATCAGGACTGTCTCGACAGCGATGAGTGGTAATTTTGTCTCTCCCTAATCCAGGAATTTGGCAATCTTGGAATTACAGCCTTAAATTGGTGGCTGTGGTTCACCCACAAAATATTCAGTCAATTCACTTTGCAGTGTATTTTGCAAAGAGTTTTGAGACATCTCAAAGACATGATAAGACACTATATCAAATGCAGCTACGTGTTCAGTCAAACGTGCAAGAATAAACAACAATAACAAAATTATATTTATAGAGCGCCTTTCACGTTGGGAGGACGTCGCAAGGCGCTGAACAGTCAGGTCGGGACCCGAGCAAGTGGGAGGGGCAGTAGGGGGGAAGGGAGGGAGAGCTTTAGGAGGGGAGGGAGAGAGTTGGGAGGGCAACAGAAGGCACGATCGAAGAGGAGAGTCTCGAGACCAGCCTTGAAGGAGGCAAGGAAGAAAACGAGGTGAAGGGACTTTGGGATGGTTCCAGAGTATGCGGGCAGAGAGGCTGAAAGCCCATCCACCAATGGTAGTGGGGTGTCAGGCAGGGGACATGAACCAGAGCGCGCTGAATGGAGGGGCGGGCAGGTTCATAGGAAGACAGCAGGTCAGCGAGATGGAAGGGGACAAGGCCGAGAATGGCCTTGAAAGTGAGGACGATGTTCTAGAACTCAATCTTCAAGCCAAGCGTTCAAGAATACAGATATGGACAGTCAAAAAAGGAGACATATAGCAATTGCTGGACAAACCATTGGTTCAGACAACAGCACGGTTTGTAGAGTGCAAACCTACGCTCTGGACGAAACAGGAATGAGATAAGACATATATTATGATGCCAGTGGTTAAACTAAGAACTTAACTTCCTCTCTCTTTCTGTAAATAGGCACATGTTACTGAGAGCTTTTCCTATTGCGGTTATGATCCACAACTGTTTACATTATGATATTTTTCAATGTAAAATCGACATTTACATTTGTAACCACCGGTCATGGGAAATAATTTGCATAAACTACACTTGTTGATAAAATAAACCTGCTCATGTGAATTGAGGGATGTTATTGCGTAAGTTGAGCACACTCGCTTCTAAACCCAAAGGACCCTGATTCGAATCCTGAGCTGGGCAAAACCTTAGACAGGTTTGCTTGCTCCACAAGCCTCTGTTTCCCGGATGTTAATCGACTAGCTGATTGCTTTCCAGGGGTACAATCTCTCCCCCAAAAATGTGCTCACTCAATTCACAACTGTTCGCGGGACAGTTTTGCACAATTGGCTGCTGTATTTCACCCACAAAATGCAGAGTGACTCCACTTTACAGCGCATCCTGTGAAGTGCTTTGAGATATCTTGATGACATGATACGGCGCTATATCAAATGCAAGGAAGGATTATTATTATAATATAATTTTATCTGCACGAGCTTTCTTCCAATAGGATATGCCATAACACATGGCTATTCATCTTGAACCATTGCAACAATAAGAGGTCTAAAATAAATGTTGAAAGGTGCTACATCAAATGTCAGGATTATAAATATTATCATAAATAATGTTGAAAGTAAGGATGTGAATCTTGTCACAAAATCTTTTCAGCCCAAAGTTTATCAGTGGATTGTGTTTCGGAATCATTAGCTTTGAAGTAAATTCCTCTCCAAGTAAAATAGGGTGTTTGGCAATGAATTATTGCTATTTAGACAAGTGGTGAGCAGAGAATGAGAAACAGAGAATATGGAAATATGGACAGCCATGAATTGCGCCAAGATAGTCACTAAGCATTTCGTAACCGTCTGTCATATACGCAGCACCTTGTGCAACTATTTGTTTTATACCTCAGTATTAAAAGACCATTCTCGCTCCTCTCATCTGTACAGATCATGGTTTGTGTTCTTGATAGAATAAAAGACATTCCAAATGGGGATCTTTTTGAAAGATTCAACAATCGCTTTTGTTGGTAATGTGAGTGTCTCCCTCCTGAACAGTTTATACTTCCTCATTTTGGCATCCTCTTGAATTTATACGACTTCTCCTACATCTGTGACCTCCTAACCCCCTACCAACCTGCCTGATCCCTCCGCACTGCAGGCTCCGGCCTGACTCATATCCCCCGACCCACTCGCCCCACGATTGGCAGGCAAGCCTGTAGCCACTTTGCCCCAACCTCTGGAACTCTGTCCCGCAGGCCCTTCGCCTCGCCCCTTCCCTGGCCTCCTTCAAGTCCCACCTCAAGATCCTCCTCTTTGACGGTCCTATCAATCACTCCAAATCCCCCCAATTCCCTCCACTCTCCCTGTCCCAGCTCGGGTCTGAAACAATGACTGTCCAGCGCCTTGGAACGTCCTCCTGATATGAAAGGTGCTATACAAGTGTAATTTTGTTGTTGATGTTCTCACATAGCGATGTTCTAAAACATCCCTATCTCAGTAAAGCCAGGCAATCAGCACACAATACTTATTTATTTCCAGTGCCTGAGAGCCTATTATTATTTTGATCTGACCAATTTCGAATGCAGCACTTAATTTTCATTGATGGAAAATGTGACTCAGAGATGTGTAACAGTGAAATCCTTGGATGCACACTCTACCTCACCAGGAACTTGGGCGTCTTATTCGACCCTCAATTGTCCTCTCTCCCCTAGATCCGTGCCATGAGCTGCTCTGCTTTCCCCACCCCCGCAACACTGTATAACTCTGCCACTGCCTCACTGCTTAGTTTGCCCAAATCCTCATACATGCCTTTGTTACATCAAGGCTCGACTATGCTTGTCAGCCTTCCCAACTCTTCCTTTCCACAAGCTGCAGATCATTCAGAACTCTGCAGCTAGTATCCTTTCCCACAACAGGCTCTGTGGCCCGATCACACCCAATCTCGCCCAGCTTCACTGAATCCCCAACCTTCAGGATAGAATTCAAGATCCTCGAACTCACTTTCAAAGCCCTCCATGGCTACCTCTCCAACCTGCTAACCCCTTATTACCTGTCTATTCCCATTACTCAGTGGGCTCTATCCTGCTCTACGTTCCCCCTGCTTGTCCTACCATCGGCAGTTAGGCCTTTAGCATCTCTGTCTCCACCCTCTGAAACATCATCCCTTCACTCACTCCCCCAGTTACCTCCTTCATGGCACATCTCAAGACCCCCCTCTTCAAACAGCTCTTTGACCACCCTCCTACCCCCAACCCCCCATGCTCCACCCTCCCTGATCTGAAATTCCTCCACCCACTCAGGTCCTAATCCCTGACTATTCAGCACCTAGCGACATCCTCCCAATGTGAAAGGCACTTTAGAAATGGAATTTTGTATTGGATTTGTACTGTATTGTATCCATTGTATAAATGGTTTCCCTATTTCATTGCTTTTGCAATGGCAAGTTTTCAATAGAGTATATACTATAATAATAATATTTTTTAGATACAGTACCTGTATTTTATAATGCTTTCACATCGGGGGATGTCTCAAAGTGCTTCACGGGTTATCCTGCAAAGAATAGTGACTTGTATTTTGGAGGCCAATGCGGACTTGAGTAAGCATTAATTCAGGACGAGGTGGGCTGAATTCAAAATCCTTGTACTCACTTTCAAGACCATCCACAGCCTTGCCACTTCCTATCTCTATGATCTACTGACCTCTACCAACCTGTCTGCTCCCTCCGTTCACCAAGCTTCGGCCTGCTCCCGCCTGAGCTGCCCTAACATTGATGGCTGGGCCTTGCCCCCACCCTTTCGAACTCCATACCACATTCCCTTCGCCTTGCTCCCTCCCTTGCCTTTTTCAAGGCCGGTCTTCAGACCCTTCTTTTCGACCATGCCTTCAGCCACTGTCTACCTCTCTGCCCTCCCGTACCCCAACCCTGTTGTTCTTGTTATTGTTGTTGAATGCCCTGTTTCCGTGGTATATTGTTCTACATAACTCTATGTAACTGCACATTTTTCTGTCCAAAAATCAGACTTTGCTGTCATATTCCCAGTGATTTGACCTAGCAACCGCAGCTTAATGAACTGAAGATTTGTTTAATTGGATTTGTTATATTATAGTAAAATATAATTATACCTACCCGTCACCAAAAGCAATAAAACCTCTCCCACTTCTGTATTGCCAAACACAGGCTCTCACCCATTGGAGGCTGGAAGGAGAAGGCCTCATGATATTTGGACGCTGAATTGTACCTGAAGTCACCAAGGAGACAAGTTGGACCTATTTAATCTTTAGAGAAGACACCTCAGAAAGGTCCTGAGAGAAAATGAAACTTTAAATATGATTGAAAATGTTTACCCAGCCTGGGAATCGAACCCTGGTCCTCCCACGTATAAGCCCTCGAGTCATAAGCAACAGGATCTGGGCTCAATTCACAGGTGGGGCCTTCAACAAGTTTCCTTACTTGACACGCCTCTGTCTACCTACCCATTAGTTGATTGGCGTATCATTTTCTGGAGTAATAATCCCATTCAAAATAACTGGTCACTCAATTCATGAGTTTACGGCACACAGTTGTTTGCAATTGGTTTCTGTGTTTCATCCACAAACTATACAGCAAATTCACTTTGCAGTATACTCTGTGAATTGCTTTGAGGTGTGTCCATGACATGATAAGGCACTATATCACATGCAAGGATTTTTATTATAGCAATACGTTTGGATACAACAGGATAATAGAACAAGAGGACATAAGTTTAGAGTGCAAAGAACAATTTCTGGGCGGATACCAGGAAGGTTTTCTTTACTCAGAGGATTATTAACAACAAGAAACAGGTTGCCAGGAAGGATGGTTTAAGGCAAACACTGGACTCATGTAAAACACAGTTTGAAGCTGTAATGGGAGGATGGTGGGGGGTTCTGGAGAGATGAGAACAGATGGACCAACAGGCATTTTATATCCACACCAATAATGTGAGGTGTAAAAGGGCAATCATAGAATCATAGACTGTTTACAGCACAGACAGAGGCCACCTGGTACAGGTATATTGAATCTGTGCTGTTTCCATTCCCCATCATTCCCTGATTCAATTACATGATCACACATTTCATAGAACGTTATATGTCATGCATTATCTCTACTGTCATTTTCTTTTTTAAAAAATAACATCTTTCACTTAACAATTAACAGTGGCTGAATATCAGGGACCTGCCGAATCTGTCACTGTGAAAAGACTGCAGCTTCAGAAAGATATATAATAAAATCTCAGTACGGGTACTTCATTGTAATGACTTGAGTTCCTGGTTAAATATTCATATCAGAATATTACTCTTATGTTTGTTATGCCAAGATGCTGAAGCGGTATTAGTTGACTTCCTGTAATATAAATAGGCATTGTCATAGGAGCATCTGCTTTCCTCTGTTTGATAAGGCTGAGCTCCTTTTATGTATGCTCTCCTATTTACACTTCCTCAAATTATTTTTGTCTTCAGTTGACAGAGATGAATGAAGGGATTAATATATATTGGAAAAGTCCTAGGAACAGTTTGCCAGCAAAGAGAAAGGATTGATATTATTTCCCCCAGGTAACCAGACGGAGACAAAGTGGATTAGAAGTAATTTGCTGTGGGGCTTAAATGTGATCATGAGCCATTAGCACGACAGCATTTGTTGGAACCTTTAATTGCTTTTCTCAAATTAAAAACTCCCCTATCTCGCATTAAAGGTAAAGGCGCTCTGGGTGCACGACATCCTGATCTGGGTGTATTCCTGGATCTTGAAACACACAAATTAAAGTGTTTTCTCTGTTCTCTCCAGCTTCCAGCATTGACAGTTTGCACTTTGCAAATAACTCTTTGTGTTTTTCTTATTTAAACAGTTTGGCTGCAAATTTACTTTTCACTCCATTTCAGTTTCCTCCCTCTGATATAATTGTAGCTATATGTTGCAAGCAGCCTAAGGAAAGTCGTGCAGCTTTGTACGTTAAAAAAAATTAATAGGCAAGTCACAATAATGAATGCCTGACCTTTTATTACATTTTTCTCATGTGCATAAATTATTAATTGTAAATTAATCTGGATTTTTTTTCAAACCTGGAATGTAAACAATGAAATGTTTCGACTTGAACAAATGTTTGGCATGTTTTATGAATGATGTCAGTGTTTTAATATTAACTAGAGTTATTAATAAATGGCTTATTCCTTCTAACTATCTTCTTATTCCCTCCTTGATTTATGATATCTATCTTCTATTGTGGAGTCCTGTACCTCAGTGGATAGAGCACTAGCCTTACAAGTGAGGAATTCACTTTACACTATACTCTGTGAGGCGCTTTGAGATGTCTGGAAGACATGAAAAGTACTATATCAATTGCAAGGATTATTATATATCTTCTTCCACACTAATAAAACGACAATGTCTGTCTGCGCTTCAAGAAGGATCTCAATGACCGATTGATGTAGAGACATGATTTCTGTCTCATCTGAAAGATCTTGCAGCTGGGCGTGACAATGGCACATTTGTTTTCGGATATCTCCTATGGCTCATGAGTTATGACCTAAAACGTATTTCAGTTTTGTATTTTTCACGCAGTTACACCTGGTGGCCGTCAAATCAAAGTGGCGCTGTTGTATCATGCGTCACGGATGTATGTATAATTTGCAGTTATTTCTGGTGGCTGCATCGGCTGACAGTGGCTCTGTTACATCCTGCATCCCAAAGCACGCATGTGCCCATGCGGTGGATGGAACAAAATAAAGATCATAGACGAAGCTAAGCCACGGCAAAACAACAAAATTATGGTTTTAACTCGCCTTTCATGTGGGGAGGACATCCCGGTGATTATAAATTATACATTTATATTCATCATTATAAAGATGCCAAAGCAAAAACCAAACCTTTCAAGGATAAGTGTGTGTGTGTCAATCTACATTCCTTACTGGATCCTTTAGTTGCAAGTGTACATCTAGTACCTCCTAAACGATGTTTGTAAACATTTCAATACAACTGATAAGAGCTTGAGTTGCACACTGTAGTTGCTTTAGTTGTATAGAGCCTGAATTCTGTGGTCATCAAAAAACAAACTAAATTCAAACTTAAAAATGAGACTCGTCCATTTGGGTTCATTCAAATCCTGCCTTTTTTTGGATCAGTTTGAGCTCAGTTTGTTCTTATTTTTAAAAAAAGCAGCAGCTCCCTCAATAGCTCAACACAATTATCCAGTTGGTAACTATGAGCCATACAGATTGGCAAAATCCCACGCTTAATATCCGATCTGTGCTGAGCTAATTGGTTTCAACCTGGACTGTCCCAAGATACGGAAGGGATCATTGGCAAGATGTCCCACTTGTGATGGCTATCCAGTGACACCTCCTGGAGGTGAATGGACATGTCGGACAGGACAGAATTAGGCGCAAGAACCACAAGAATCTTGCCACCTTTAGGCTATCATTCACAAGATCACAAGAGATTTGACTGAAGAAGGCCCTTCAATCCATTTGATCACATCCTTCCTTCCAGGGTACTAACCCTACCCTAAAGGTGCAAAAGAAAACTATTTATTCAACATAGGTTTTAGAAAATGGTTTGGTAACTCGATGCACAAACAATACCGACTCTGGTAAAACAAACTTTCACACAACGTTAATTATCACACAACGTTAATTATTGTCCTCAGCTGATCCAACATTCTCAAACTGGAAACTTGAAAGTTAAACTTTGTGTGTTTTAACTTGTTTTAAAAAGATGCTTTGCAGTTTGGATATTGCTGTCAAATATGCAAATTATAACCATTGAAAGGGTTTAATACATGAATACTACCTACCAGTACAGTTACAATATCCATTGACATGACTTGGGAAATGGTTGAAGATTTGGGGGCTCTGAGTTCATTTGTTACTGATGGCATTGATAATTTATTGATGCATATGCGGTGGTTGGAAGGGTTGACTGGCTGATAACAACTGAGGTGTGGACTGACAGGGGTCAGAGCCGTTAGGAGTTGTCTGTGTAATTGCCTGCCCGAAAAATGAAAGTGCAATTGAGAGCACGTCCATGGAAACTAAATGTAGGAGGAGATCAGGAGGGATGTAGCAGGAGAGGAACAGGTCAGGAAATGGGCAAAGCAGCTGTCTGCTCAAGGGGGACAGAAAAACATTGCAAAACAGTTCCAGCAATGGCGTGCAAAACTTGCAAAGCAATCCTATAAAACTTACAAGTGTGTTGCAGGTGTATGTAAAACTATCCGCCCTTTGAGACTATTACTATTAAGCTGGTTATGTCACACAGTAAAAAAAAATCACTGTTTGACAGGACACGTGGGAATGTAGTACTGGTGCAGTACAGGTACTCTTCTGAACAATGGCAAATTAAGGTCTAATTTGTATTTGATCTTGCAATCTTGTGAATACCCTTCCTGGAACTGTGGGTTGAAGATGAATACATTTTAGCTTCTAAGATGGAATGAGATGAATTTCTGAAAGCAGAAATATAAAAGAGTATGGGGATAACAGCAGGAATATAACCAGATAGCTCTTTCAGGGAGTCAGGATGGGAGGTTGGGCTAAATGACCTCCTTGTTTGCTGCAAATTTCCAAAGTTTGGTAACTTTGCTGGATTCCTTAGAAGGAAGGACTTGTGCAAATGATGATTCCTTTGTGCAACAGGAAATATGTCACACCAATGTGATCTGTTTCACTGTCGACAGAAATGCTAATATTTCATATTAAAGAATGCTGCCCAGACACAATTTAAATTAGATCCCATTAAAGATGTACAATTAAATGTTACCTTAAGCTCATGACCAAGCCTGGCAGTCTAGTGCAGTGATGGGCAAGCACAGTATTATCCAAGGTGCTGTCCTTCAGAGGAGATGTTATCTTCAAATCTGATCAAATGGGCATTAAAGAACCCATGCCACAATCGGAAAGAGAAGGTGGTGTTCTCCCAGTGTCCTAGTCACCAATCCTTCAGATAAATTGATCAATTATCTCTTGGCTGCTTGTGGGATATTGCTGTGCATAAAATTGACTGCCGAGTTCACCTACAAATACACAGTTACTACAGTTAACAGTAATTATTGATGAGAGATTTGTGATGTTTTGAAGTTAGCATTGTGGCACCTCAGAAATGAGAGCTACTCATGCCACATACACCGTCTTTCTTTTTTTCATTTGCAATTGATGCCTCCATTTGAATTGAAATTCCAAACTCACTATTGAGGGCATATCACTGGTAGGGGCAAAGTCTGTTGACTGCCTTAAATGTGAGTTTCCACAGTATTGCTTGACTCTTGACACTCTGTGTCAAAATAGCTCAATCTCACCCTTTACCCTTGAAGCATAGCCAGTGCTTTGTTCTATTTGATGCTGTTTGGCACATTTAGAGAATGAAATTTTGCATTTTCAAAATGCAAGGATTAGTATTATTATTATTTTGTGGTACAATTTCACTGATATTAATGTAGTTCAGTTTCTTTGACTAAACAGTGCAGAGACTGCAGACTTTCTCGTGGTATCTACTCAGCAAGAATATACTGCGAGTCTTTCCATAGAGAAGCTTTCCCAAAGGACAGAGCTTCTCTCCCAGCATTAATAACAGAATTTGATTCTGCTTTATGAGTTCAGCTCCCACCGACACCTCTTTGTTTTAATAACCGACTTGAAGCACATAACTCCAAAGGGTTGATGACAACAGAATTCAGAATGTTGACATCAGGCAGATGACAGATGTTCTCCCTGGAAGGCTCCCAGAGTGAATGATCTCTCTAATCCACACAAATATTTGGAGATTCTGCAATTCACGCTGTGAATTTCACCGTTTTAAATGGTGCCACCTGTTTAACATTGTGGCTTTAACAGATGGCTTAAAAACGAGAGAAACACACATCGAGTGGCAAGTTGCTTCTCTATTTAAGTGCCTGTAATTCTTAAAGCCTGTGTGATTTACACAGTCAGCCCATTTGTGTGACAGTGTTAAACGTCAGTGTAAATGTGGTTTAAAAATAAATAGATAGGCATTTCTGGATCATCCTCTTCATTTTTTTTTGTTAATTATAGGGTAGAGGAGTTTATGCAAGGGATTGAAACATTTAAAAAATCAGAACGATGGCAAACAGGTTGACAACAAAATTACATATGTATGGTGCCTTTCATGTCGGGAGAACGTCCCTAGTAGCTGGAGAATCAGTGTTTTGGACCTGAGCTGCGAGTCAGGATCAGAGAGGGTGTAAGGCGGAAGAAGGGTGATCAAACTCACATTCAAAAAGTGGGGTCTTGAAGGACACATGGAAGGGGTAAGGTGTAGGGACTGTGGGATGGAGTTCCAGAAGGTGGGGGAAGAGTGGCTGAAGGCACTTGCAACAATGGTGGTTGGGTGAGGTGGGCATGTAATGCAAGCTAGAGTTCACTTAGCAGATGGGGTGGGCAGGTTGGTAAGGGATTAGAAGTTCACAGGGGTAGGGGCGAGCAAGACCATGGAGGGCTTTGAAGGTGAGGACCTAGAATTGTATCCTCTGTGCGATGGGAAGCCAGAGGAGCCAGGTGAGAATGTGGGTGAAAGGGTGAAGGAGCCTGGTGTGGGAGAGGACATGACTGCAGAGTTCTGGATGATCTGTAACCTATGGAGAGAGGAATTGTGGAGGCCAACAAACAGTGAGTTTACGTAAACAAACCTGGATGTTATGAACGCTTGTAAGCGGTGTGGGACAGTGGCAGAGCTGGGCATTATTGCGGAGGTGGGGGAAGGCAGAGCGGGTCATAGCACAGATGGGGGTTAGAAAGGATAGTTGAGGATCAAACATGATGTCAAGTGTTCGGACTGGCTCAGTGAGGTGGAGTGTGCTTCTTTGGATGATAGAAGTTGTCAAATAAATTGAAGTTGCTTTAAAACAAAACACCTTGGCCAAACCTTACTAGGTAAAGTAATTTCTCCACCCCCATAACATAACTAATAACATAATCTGCCCTGTAAGATGCATAGCAGTATAATCTTCCCAGTAACATTCACCTTCTGCCAGTTTTCCTGTTCAGTCACTGATGGAAGCGTTGTGGCCCCGGAAACATTGACTCCATTGATGCTGCCTGACCTGCTGAGCATTTCCAGCGATCTCTGTTTTTGTTTTAAATATTATAATGTTCACTGGAGCAGTCTGATTCTGACTGCTCAATTTTTTAGTTTGAACAGATCATTCAAGGGATTAAAAGTGTAATTTTGATGAATGCATATGTAACTAAAAAGTATTTGCAACCTCCATGTGATGACAACTGTTGATAATCAATGAGCTGTGTCGCTGCCCTTCTGGAGCTGTGATAAATCTCTATCACTGATATTACAAATATCAATCAGCACTGCAGTTGGACACCACTGAATATGACAGTAAAACCATGGGATTCTCTCCAAAGCAGCTTGAATAATAACTAAAAACTCCATTCACAATGTATAGCAAGTAAACTAACAGATGTCAAGGGGCTTTGAAGGCTGACACGTGGTTTACAGCTAGAAGTAATGCAACATTGCTTCCAGCAGTGCAGACGCAGAAAGCTGGGTGTGTATTGCCATCTCCAATTCATACAGTACTAACAAGTTCATGAGAGAAATTTGGATGAAAAACACCCTTTGGCTCATTTGATTTCCTCCTTTGTCTGTAGTATATATTTCTCTATAGTAATATATTTCTTTATATATTGCCACATTTCGCCCACAAAATATACAGTCAATTCACTTTACAGTAACATTGTGTGAAGCGCTTTGAGACGTCTGGAAGACGTGAACAGCGCTATATCAAATGCAAGGATTATTATTATTTTCATAGTCTTCTATTCAGCCCAGTTATCCTTCCTCCCCCACATTCAGTCCCTAACCAGCACTGGTTTCGTCCATCTCCACCACAATGCCCACCTCTGCCAATACCTCACCTGAACAGCTGCCGAAACCCTGGTCCATGCTTTTGTCACCTCTTGGCTGGATAACTCTAATGCCATCCTCGCCTATCTCTCCTCCTCCACCATCCACGAAATTCAGCTCATTCAAAATTCTGCTGCTCGCATTCTCACCCACTCCAAACTTTGTGAAGCACTCTGAGCTGCCGCCTGACACGATTGGTGTTATATAAATGCAAGTTGTTGTTGTTGTTGTAATAATAATAATAATCCTTGCATTTGATGTAGCGTTTTTGACGTCTTCTAGACATCTCAAAGTGCTTCACAGAATACACTGAAGTGAATTGACTGTATATTTGTAGGCTAAATGTGGCAGCCAATTGCGCATGGTAGTGTCCCACAAACAGTCATCGATTGAAATGACCAATTTATTATTGTAGTTTTGAGGATTATTTGGCATTGGAGTAAGGAAACTTGCCCAAGGTTTTGCCCTGCCTGGATTCGAACACAGGTTTCATGGTTGTAAGGTGAGTGCTCTAACCACTGAGCTACCGGACTCGAATTTGTGAAATATGTGTTGCTGGCCCTAAACCATATTTGCTCACAATTGAACTCCATTTCAAACAAAGTAACTGCTGACTGTTCACTAAAAAGTAGAAATTCAGATGCCTAGTCCTCTCCATCAATGTATTTTATAATCTAATCCTGTGCAGTGTGTAAGAGGAAGGCAATGGTGGAGGTACATGGATTCCCCTCTGCTACTCCTCTGTTCAGTGCATTTTTGGATCTATCACAACCCTGTATCCTTTGCGGTAAATCTTTCTGGAGAATTTTTGGCTCATAATCTGATGTTTCATTTTAATGAGTTTAAAGTCTGCAGAGAGTTTTATGGTATTAGTATGGCCTGCAAGCCGGTCAGAGTCATACTACTATCATTCCCAGAGTGTGCTCAGTGAAAGACAACTAATGGCTTTCCCTGGTGGGTTGTAGCAAGATAAATCTCTCCATGGCCCCACAGTGCAGAATGTATTTCAGAACACTTGGCTTTGTTTGTGGGTAAACTATAAATATTTGTGTGATTAATATTCAGGGTAGGAGTCCATTTTAAAATTATATCTGTTTGTTTGCCAGATAACCATTTTCCAAATGTCAATTTAACAGGGAATCTTTCCGCAAATCATTAATATCACATAATCAACGTTATTTTCTTTGTCCGCATCATTACGTTACCTTCTACTTGGTAATGTTTTGTGGATTTCCACATCTAGATGAAACCAGCCAAATGTATTTTCTGCAGTTCAGTTTATGAATGGGGATTGTAATGAGGGAATGGTTCAGGGTTTGCCAGAATTCTATTATTTGTGTGAGGCGTCCTCCCGACATGAAAGGAGCTGTACAAATGTAATTTTGTTGTTGTTGTTGTGTGCAGTACTGAATCTTACCTGAGACATTTTCTGCACTATTTCCTTCTGCAATTGTAATGTGCAGCAGCTAAACAGTATTCAGAGAAGAAACTTAGGCTAGGGTGCTGCCAACAGAAAGAAAAAAAGCTGGGTACAATAATGGGCACCAATTTAATAAGATAATAACCCTCACATATAGTTCCTTTTCATGTCATTCGAGGTGTCTCAAAGTGCTTCACAGGATATACTGTAAAATGTATTGACTGTATTTCTGTGCAAATGTGGCCACCAATCTTGCACACAGCAATGTTCCATAGACAGCTATGAAGTGTGTGTAACCAATTTTATTCATGGGATTGTTTGCCAAGATAATGAGAGAATCGCCCCTCTCGTTTTGAAGAGTGACATGGCATCTTAAATGTCCACCTGAACCGGCAGTTTAACATCTCATTCAATGTGAGATGAATTGCACCTCTGACAGTGCAGTACACTCTCAGCAGATATTGGAGTGTCAGCCTAGAAAATATGAGTTCCGAGTATTAGCATGAGGCTTGAACCCACAACCTTCTGATTGAGAGGCAAGAGTGTTACCATCTGAACTGACACACATAATTCCTTCTTATGGGGTCAGAGCATAGTTTCGGTACAACGTACTTCTGTCTTCCTTGTTAAGGAATCCTGTTGGAAATCACTTGCGTTCTCACAAAAATGTGAGACGTCGCTCGAAGGCAATTGAGTTTGCAAGTTGCAAGGCTGCATTGATTGGCTCAGATAGAAATACATGCATCATCCCAAGTACAGACAAAAAATTGCCTGTAACATGGGATAGTTGTAACTTATGCAAACGGAAGGCAATGTACTGAGGCTGCTGAAAGCCCACATTGGTCATTATTCCCCAATAATAAATTTGAATATTTTATTTATGTGGCATTAAATGCTGGTAAAATCATTACAGTTTCAATAATATTTATGTTGGATCTTTATTCTCAGCATCGTTGGCTGATGCCAGAAATGTTCAGCTCAGTGTTGACCAGAAGGACTATGATTGACAGCCATGATATTTTCTCTTCTGAGACATTGCAGGATTCCCCAGAAAGTAGATAAAGTGAAAGCACTCAGACAGAGAGCATGATGACAGAAGCAGCTCTGTTCTCATAGACGGATGCCTCATTGAAGAGTTCAAAGTTACGGCAGGTTCCTTCAGGGAACTGCCTTGGCTCCATTCTTCGTTATCGTTGCCACTGACCAAATACTTTGCTAAGGCTGTAGTTTTAAGTGCCACCCAAGAAGGCCCAGGAGATAGTCTGGGAAAGTTCGGAACAGTCCACTTTGCTAGCACAACAGCCACTCATTACCCAGCAGAAAGTAGTCTAGCAATAAACAAGGAAAAGCATACTGTTGCAACTACTTTGATACAGAATCTGGCAAATATGCCAAGATAGTGACCGGGGAATCTGCAAGATAATTTAGGAGGAAGTAATTCACGCAGAGATTAATGAGAATGTGGAGCTTACTTCTCGAAGTGCTGGTTGAAGCAGATAGTATTTTCAGTTGAAGAAAATGCAAAGATATATATCAGGTGAATTGGGATGAGTTATAGTGTAAGAGTAAACCCAAGTTTAGGTTCAATGGGCTAAATGGCTACCCGCTATGGTGTGAATTCTCTTGACATTATACAAATGGACTAACATACAGAGTATTGTGCCCTATATAGTATATATCTTTCATAGGAGAGAAAGGAAATAAACATCATGCAGATATCAATATTTTACAACTGTTGAGACATTAATGTGTCATCGTTCCTTCGATGAGGAAGTGGCGAGACTGATGGTTGCATTTACAGTAGCAGAATTAATAATCACACTTCCTGCTTGCAGGCAGTGGTATTTTAGGTGACCTGACAATCCTGAAATCATCCATGTTTATACACTTTAGTATAATCGTAAAATAATAATAATCCTTGCATTTGATATAGCGCTTTTCTACATCTTTTGTATCTCAAAGCGCTTCACAGAATACACTGTAAAGTGAATTGACTGTATATATGTGGGCGAAACGCGGCAGCCAATTGCACACAGCAATGTCCCACTAACAGTCATAGATTGAACTGACCAATTTTTATTATTGTTGTTTTTTTTGGACGGATTATTATTAGGCATGTGGTGTAAGGAAACTTGCCCAAGGTTCCTCCCTGATCTGCCTGAATTGGAACACAGGTCTCACGCTTGTAAGGCGAGTCCTCTAACACTGAGCTACAGGAGCTCTACATCCCAGAAATCATCCATGTGTATACACTTTAGTATAACATTGGGTCTGAGATACTGAACACAGACGAGCAGGTTATAATGGGATTGGCCTGTGTCCCAGTACTGTATTTTGTAAGAAATCAATTGCATGGGTCAATGAACATTTAACATAAATGTTACCTTGCATACAGTGCAAGACGATCCAAAGTTTTGTTTCTTAAGCTGAAAATTAGAGGCATGAGTTACTTTTTATTAAACAAAAACAGAAATTGCTGGGAAAACTCAGCAGATCAGGCAGCATCCATGGAGAAAGGAAAGTGAGTCAACGTTTTGAGTCCAAGACCCTTCGTAGAAGGGTCTGATGATGTCTGATTTCCAACATTGGCAGTATTTTGTGTTTAGTTACTTTTTATCACTCACCTTTAGCTACTGGTGCCCCCTGCTGGCCATTGTTTTGGTGGAGCAGATGGGTGACTTATAATAATAATCCTTACATTTGATATAGCGCTTTTCATGTATCTAATCGTCTCAAAATGCTTCACAGAATATACTGTAAAGTGAATTGGCTATATATTTGTGGGCGAAATGCGGAAGACAATTGCACACAGCACTGTCCCACAAACAGTTGTGGATTGAGTGACCAAATTATTTTTTTTCTGGAAGGATTATTATCAGGTATATAGAGTAAGGAAACTTGCCCAAACTTGCATTCGTTTGCGAGGCGAATGCTCTAACCACTGAGCTACAGGACTCCACTTGGCATTGGGTGTTCAGATTTGGAGCTGAAGCTCAGCTCTAGAATTAGCTTAATTACCCAGCCTGGGGGTCAACCAGACATGAGGCAAGAGGTCGATTTGATTTTAACTTAGAAGTACTGTATATATTTTTAAAGAAATGTAATGGTTGATAAATGCTTTATATTTCTTTGGCAAACACTGGATCCGTTGTTGGGAAGCGCTCTGAGACGCCATCCGGCATGGATGGCGCTATATAAATCAAAGTTGTTGTTGTTGTTGTTGGATCAGATGATTTCATTCAAATCATAAAACACATTGCTATGCATGTTTTCAATATCACAAACTCTTTCTCCACTTGTTTCTTGAAATAGAACAGAATACTAGTCTCATTGACTGCACTCACATAAAACCGCCAGACAGTACATATTATGCTAGGAATAGGCTGTTGGCTTCCAATGCTAACCTGCTGCCTACAATGCAACATTATTACAGACACTGCAATAGCTCAAGCAGGGATAGTCACTTAACTAGAAAACTCTCAGACCCTTTAATACTCCAAAACAAATTAGGCAAAATGAAACATCTTAAGTTATTTATTGTGTCCTTCAACTCCTCTACCCGTTTGTGTAAACTTTCCGTTACCTGTGCTCCCGCCCCCTCCAGCCCCAGTAATGAAACATACACAGGAATAATATTATTACAAACTTATATAGCATAATAACAAGGGTTTATATGTTACATGTTTATATAGCACCTTTCTTTCCAGAAAAATGTCTCAAAATGCTTTACAAAGACACCATCTATCTGGATGAGAGATGGCAGAGGTGACTTCCTTCCTATAAAGGGAGCCAATCCTTCCCACAATGCTCAAATCCCTCTATTTTATTGGGAGAAATTCCAATTGAGTGTGGATTTCATAGAATCATAGAATGTTTTGGCACAGAAGGAGGCCATTCGGCCCATCGAGTCTGTGCCGGCTCTTTGACCGAGCAAGTCACTTTTGTTAACCCCAATCACCAGCTTTCTCCCCATAACCCTGCAAACCCATCTTCCCCAGATACCTATCTAGTTCTCTCTTAAAAGCTGCTATTGAATCGGACCTCACTACCCTTTCAGGCAGATCATTCCAAATTCGAACAACTTGCTGAGGAAAAACATTTCTTCTAACCTCCCTTCTGCTTCTTTTGGTAGATATTTTAAGACTGTGACCACAGGTCACAGACACACCTACCAGCGGAAACAGCTTTTCCCTATCTAGCCTGTCGAAACCTTTCATAATGATGAAGACCTCTATCAGGTCCTTGCGTAACCTTCTCTGCTCTAATGGGAAAAGTCCTAACTTCTCCAGTCTGTCCTCACAGCTAAGGTTCCCCATTCCTGGTATCATTCTCGTGAATTCTCCTTTGCACCCTTTCCAATGCCTTAATGTCCTTCCTGAAATAAGGTGCCCAGAACTGAACGCAGTACTCCAGTTGAGGCCTAACCAGTGTTTTGTATAGATTAACCATAACCTCCCTACTCTTATACTCTATGCCCCTACTAATAAAGCTCAGTACACCAAATGCCTTTTTTTTACTGCCTTATCTACCTGCCCTGCTACCTTTAATGATTCGCTTACTTGAACACCTAGATCTCTCTGTACGTTCACCCCTCTTAATATTGAGCTACCAATCTGAAATACAATATAAATAGAGAAAATCTAGACCCAGATGGTATTTCACCCCACTGTATCATGAACAACCTCGGATAGATGTCCAAGTCAATTTGTCTTTATCTTAATAAGCAACGGTCCCACTAAGCAGCTTCATGAATCCATGCTGAGTGACATGAATCTATTTATTTTTCTCTACACACTAATCAATAATCCCTTGCAATATCCAAATTTTTCCCTTCTGTATCCTTGAGTAAAAATAATATTCCTTGATTTGATATACAATACTGTATATAGCGCCTGTCACAGTTAAGAGGCGTCTGATAGCATCTGATACACTACTAAGCTGTTCAAGCTGAAAAGTTGCGGGTTTAGTGACCGGGATGTGCAGAATTAGCTGATCTCATCCGAGGACAACAGCCTGTTGAAATGTAGTCCAGGATAATTCAGCACTTTCAGAAGATTAGTGGGAATATCATAATTTAGGAACTCTGGCCGGATTCCCCGCCAATAATTTTGGAGGCAAGTGTGGCTTTCACGTACCGATGGAGTGCAATGTACAATGTGCAAAGCAGCAGTTATCCCGAGTGAGCTTGTCTGTAGCAATGAAACACAGCAATAATAATGATGGTAACGATTCTTACATTTGATAATAGTGCTTTACCACGTTATTTTCGAGATGTCTCAAAGCAGTTCACAGAATATACTGTCAAATGAATTGATGGAAATGAAACTATTTTGTAATATCGGTGAAAGACGGTGGCGGCAGCGGAGGAAAAGGGTTAGGAGAGTGGGTGAATGGGTGGCAGATGGAATTTAATGTGGGGAAGTGTGAAATGATTCACCTAGATAGCAAAAATAAAAAAAACTAATTATTTTCCATTTGGGGAGAGATTAGTGTTAGTGTACAAAGAGATTTGGGTGTCCTTGTACACCAATCTCAAAAAGTTAGTTTGCAGGTGCGGCAAGCAACTAAGAAAGCAAATGGGCATGTTAGCGTTCATTGCAAAAGGTTTAGAGTACAAGAGTAGGGAAGTCTTGCTGCAACTGTATAGGGCCTTGGTGAGACCGCACCTAGACTATTGTGTGCAGTTTTGGTCTCCTTATTTAATAAAGGACATACTTGCCTTAGAGCTGGCGCAACGTAAATTCACTAAGTTAGTTCCTGGGATGAGGGGACTGACGTATGAGGATAGGTTGAATAAACTAGAACTGTATTTTCTAGAGTACAGAAGAATAGGGGGGATCTTATTGAAACATATAAGATTCTTAAAGGGCTGGATTAAGTAGACAGTGAGGGACTGTTTCCCCTGGTAGGAGAATCTATAACCAGGGGTCATAATCTTAAAATTAAGGGTCAGCCTTTTAGAACAGAGTTGAGCAAACATTTCTTCACTCAGAGGTTAGTGAATTTATGGAATTCACTACCCCAGAAGGCTGTAGATGCTCAGTCCTTGAACATTTTCAAGGCTGAGACTGATAGATTTTTAAAAAATAGAGGGATTAGGGGATATGGAGATAGGATAGGTAATTAGAGTTAGGTCACAAGATTAGCCATGATCTTATCAAATGGCGGGGCAGGCTCGAGGGGCCGAATGGCCTATTCCTGCTCCTAATTCTTATGTTCTTGCCCCCTGGCCTTTCCCCCATCCATCTTCTTCTTCCCTCACTCCCTTTCCCCACTTTCTCTTCCCCCTTTTCTCTTTCTCTCCCTCTTCCCTCTTGCCCCCCTTTCTCCCTGATTTTGCCCCCCACCCACCTTTCCCTCCCTCTCTCTTTTGCCCCCATTTCTCCCCCCTCATCCTCCCTGACCTTGCTCTACACCACCTTTCCCTCCTTCTCCCTCCCTCTCCCCCCTTTCTACCCTGGCCCCATTTCTGCGACTGTTTCTGGGACACTGCTGTGCGCAACTTGGCTGCCGCGTTTCCCCCATAATTATACAGCTGGCTTTTCTGCTCTCCTTCCCCCTGCTCTGACCCCTCCCCTTGCCATATTTCCCCCCCCATTACTCTTAATCCCACTTCCACGACTGTTTGTGGGACACTGCTGTGCGCAATTTTGCTGCCGCGTTTCGCCCACAAATATACAGTCAATTTTCCTACTTTTCTTTGTCCTGCCCTACCCCTCCCCTCTTGTCCCTACCTAACTGTGAAGCGATATAAATATAAGTTTTGATTGATTGATTGTATATTTTGTGGACGAAAGTGTGTGTTGCCGAGAAACTGTCTCTCACAACTTGCCACCAGCATTTGCCATGGGAAATGAAAGAACTAAAATCAGCAAATTTCCTTGTAATTAAGAATTTACTTTTCTTCATAATAAGCTCTTCAATTAATATTTGATTCCAGTGACTAAACCACAAAAGAAATACACTCAGTGGAAGTTACACAAGTTATCCACTCTGTTCACAACATTGGTAGAGCCTTTCCCTATTCAATCACTGCTTTAACTGTACACCAACACACTTTGTTTTCTGTGCTTTTAGTAATATATGTACAGTATAATATATATATATTTACATACACACATATAGCCTCGTTCACACCCCTCTCGATTCCAATTTCCAGCTCTGGTGCAAACCCTTAACTGTCCATCACATATTCAAATTTAATTTATTGTTGTAATTTTGTTGTTGTATTCCCCCGCCCACCCCCCCAATCCCTGATCAAAGGTTTCTACCGTATAGACCTTCTAAGCTTGCAATACCCTTTTTAAACACATGGTGGCTCTGTCTAAGATTTTTTTGCATGTGTTTTGGTGATCAACATATTAAATGTCTCAGAACATTGCAAGTGATGGAAAAAAAGACCAATGCAGGGCCTAGGATCAGCTGTGCCCCTACAATACTTCAAATACATAGTACAACAACAGCAATTCGCAATTAAATAGCGTCCTTCGTGGCATCTTAGAATCTCACTAACTTATTTAGAGAGCTTATTATTACTAAGAAAGTATATTAATTGTGATGTTAATAGCACTAATTAGAGAAAACCTTGCAATTGCAATAGCAACTCTAATATCAGTGTTTTAAAGTCCTAGACAGTCATTTTTGTTGAAAGTAATGACTGTGTATTGGTAGACCAACATACCAGTTATTCAGATGTGCATTGCAGATTCCATCAGTAGAGGGAGCATGTGAACTGCTGAATTAGCTGTAACACTGTTTTACAGTTGATACATTGTTAATGGGCACATCAAATGTGAGCTATATGTAAAGAGCTTGTTAAGCATAATATCACAAGTAAGAGCATGGAATACCAGAACAATGTTTCAAGATGTAACCCGAGAGTCCTATAGCTCAGTGATTAGAGCACTCACCTTTTGAGCAAGAGACCTTTTCGATCCATGACCGTGGGACACTGCTGTGTGCAATTGGCTGCCGCGTTTCACCGACAAAATAATAATAATAATAATAATCCTTGCATTTGATATAGCGCTTTCCACATCTTATCAACGTCCCAAAGCGCTTCACAGAATATACTGTAAAGTGAATTGACTGTATATGTTTGTGGGCGAATCGCGGCAGCCAATTGCGCACAGCAGTGTCCCAGACACAGTCGTGGATTGAAATGACCAATTTTATTATTGTGGTTTTTTTTGGAGGGATTATTATTAGGCGTGTGGAGTAAGGAAACTTGCCCAAGGTTTCGCCCTGACCTGCCTGGATTCGAACACAGGTCTCCCCAGCTTGGTCTCCCCAGCTTTCAAGACAAGTGCTCTAACCACTGAGCCACAGGAGCTCCACAGTCAATTCACTTTACAGTACATTCTGTGAAGTGCTTTGAGACATCTAGAAGATGTGAAAAGCAATATGTCGAATGCAAGGATTATTATTATTATTATTATTGCATGAGGGCACAGGGATAGAGTTGTGAAGTGTAATTTCAGGTAATTGCCCACAAAGTATTGTTTTATTCAGAGGATCTTCAATAGTGGAAACCAGTGGAGATAGTATGCCTGGGACTCATGTTAGAAATCATTTGATGTTATAACGAGAAGCTATTGGAATAGGCTTCTGAAATAATTCGTTCAGATAGGAAAAAGATCTATCTTCTTCATCTGAACCTCTCTTGTGAATTATCCCAGTCTAGTTATGTTGTCCATCCTTCAAATTCAATCTTTCTTATCAGCTCCTCCGTGGCAGCTTCATATCTGTCAATTTGTTTGAGTCTTCACCCCACAACGTTAAGTTACATTTTTGTTTTTTATCCTCTAGAGATTTCTTTCCAGAATACCGGTAAGCAGTTATTTAGTTGCCTATTATGACCGTTGTTTAAAAGCGTGGAGGCAAAGTGCGCTGGGGACTCAGTAACTTTATCCAAGAGAGTAATTGAACCGTTATAATTTAGGAGAGTTGCAAACTTAATCCACAGCCTCCAGTGAGATAACTAATCTCATTCTGGGCTGCATGGAGTAGCATGAGCATTAGGCAGGATTGTTATTGCTGATTATTGCAAGCCACACTTGAGGTGCACATGTAGAGATGGTCTCTGTGAAATTGGGATTGAGATAACCTTTGACTGCCAACCCTCACAGTCGCAAAAATTGCAGACTCACTCTCTCATTGGGCAAAGTGCTGGAGGAAAATGGGCAGCTGTTTAATCACACATCAGGGGAAGGGAAAATAAATGTAGTTCTGGAGCTCAGAGAGGAAACTTGGTAAAAAGAGATATTCGTTTAATAGAGCTTCTGAGATATTTGCAGGCCATTGATGAACAGTAGTACCTGCTACAGTTCTTTACATAGAACCGATAAAATAAATTGAAGCAGACTCCTAGTTAAGGTATAACAGATGACTTTTACAGGGGTTTCCTGTTCAGGATGGCTTGTGATTTTGAGTCACAGACAGGGGCAAAGTGCCAGGTAATCTGGCAATATGCCAGTGCATAGACAAAGGCTTTTCTCTGGAGCACAGCACCTAAACTAGAAACACCAGTAAGAGCGTTTCACACGTGGCACTTGGCACCCTCCATACTGGGTGGCGTCTCAGAGAGCTTCACAATGGCGGAGTCCAAGGCCGAGCCAGGGGGTGGGGGAGGGTGACTGTAAGCGTAGTCGAATAGAAAGGTCTTCAGGCACGACCTGAAGATGGGAAAGGAGGGGGTGAGGTGAAGGGGTTCAGGGAGGGAGCTCCAAAGTTTTGAGAGAGAGGATATTAGAGAGGTAGGGGGCTGCCCAGGAGGGATTGAAACACAAGAGGGAGGATCACATTCACATGTGCCATAACATGGTAGCTTCTCACACTTGTATATTACTAGTTTTATAGCAAACCTTTTTCTGGGGGCAATTGGTGTTGCATAACAGGTTGTTTGCCAGGTTTGGATCCAGTTTGTAACCCATCAGCTTACACTTGGATCTCCTGTTAACTCCATTAACCGGAGTTCAGACTCAATAATGTAAATCATAATAATAATTCTTGCATTCGGTCCCTATTATTTTGCTCTCTAGTCTTCCTCTACCACTTACTGAGCAGGACAATCCAAATCGCCTAAATTCTCTCCATGAAAAAAATCGTTTTGTTCTTCATAGAAAATTAACAATGAAACAACAACAAAATTACATTTATAGAGTGCCTTTCATGAACAGTCAGGTTGGGAACCGAGCAATGGAGAGGGGCAGGGTAGTTGGGAGGGGAGAGACGGGAGAGAGTTAGGAGGGGAGGGAGAGAGTTGGGAGGGCAGCAGAAGGCACGGTTGAAGAGGAGGGTCTTGAGACTGGCCTTGAAGGAGGCGAGGGAGGGAGCAGGACGAAAAGACTGTGGGACGGAGTTCCAGAGTGTAGGGGCAGAGAAGCTGCAAGCCTGTACGCCGATGGTAGGGCGGGTCAGGCGGGTGACATGGAGCAGGTCAGAGCCCACTGAAAGGAGTGGGCGGGGAGGCGGACAGGGGGTCGGAGAGGTAATATTATTAACTATTATTAATTATTATTAACTATTAACAAGGATAAACAGAGTTCTTTATAATATGATCTATTCAATAGAAATGATCTTACTGAATAAATAGACACAGAAAAAGACAAATTGAATACGCAGTCACTTTCAGAGCAAGCCTTATTTTCAATCTCATTCCTTCTAACCCCAGAACCCCTTCGATATTGTATGTACTCTCAACTGTCTTTCCTCTTTCACATCCAAGCAATGATTCACTCTGCCTTTCCCCACCTCTGCAACATTTCCCGACTCCGCCATTACCTCACCCCTAAAGCCGCTGAAACCCTCATCCATGCCTTCATTACATCCCGGTTCAATTATGCAAATGCCTTGCTGGTTGGTCTTCCCAATTCCTTCCTTCATAGGCTGCAGATAATCCAGAACACTGCAGCCCATGTCTTCTACCGTTCCAAACTCATGACCCCATCTCCCCCATCCTTGCCCGAATCCATTGGCTCCCTATCATCCAGAGGATCCAATTCAAGATCCTGGTCCTCACATTTAAAGCCCTCCACAACCTCGCCCCACCCTACATCCGTGACCTCCTATTGCCTTACCAACCTGCCTGCCCACTCCGTTCAGCAGAATCTGGCCTGCTTCACATCCCCCAACCCACCCGCCCAACCATTGGCATGCGAGTGTTCAGCCACTCTGCCCCCAACCTCTGGCATTCCATAAGTCTCCCTAAGAGAGACTACGTCTCTCTGCCTTGCCCCCTCCCTAGCCTCCTTCAAGTCTCAGCTCAAGACTCTCCTCTTCGATGGACCCATTGGCAAATCCTCGCCCCCACCCCACCCCCACCACCACCCCCACCGCCGCACTTTTCCTTAGCTCGGGTTTGAATCAGTAACTGTCCAGCACTTTGGGATGTCCTGCTGATGTGAAAGGCGCTATACAAATGTCATTTTTTTGTTGTTGTCGTTCATTTGTTCAGTGTTAATGTACTGGTGTTGTGAAACATATCTGAAGATAACTGAATTAGAAACAAACTCAACTTGATTTCTAAACTTGCAAGAGTAAAAATATTAAAATGTTGGCTCTAGGGGAAGATGGCATAATTTCTATATGAAGGATGTTGTCAAATAATGTTTGAACCTATCATTTCTAGTACACTTTTAGGGATGGTCACTGTCTCTTAGCACCTGCTAGAATTTGGATTTCAAAGTGTAAATCCCATTACCTGTGCAGGCTCACCTCATACAAAATTGTGGAAACGCCCTCCATACAATGAGGAAGAAGTGAAGTTGGGGAGGAGGATATGGTAAGGTGATAAGGATGGGTGGAGGCTCATGTGAAGCATAAACTCCGTCATGGACGAGTTGGGCTGGATTCAATAAGATTATGTGGATTGTGTCAACAATTTAAAAGGAAGATTGATAGCTTTTGGGTGGAGAATTCATTTAAAGTCTGTACAAGATAGAGTAGTGCATGAATCTTTTGATTTGGGACCAGCCAGAATGATTGCACAAGCCTTTTGCAGTCATGTACAACTACGTTCCTATGAAATACGCTAGTTTCATATCAGTGACACGTGAACCCAGCTGTAGTGTTATCACAATGTGCATTAGTTTGGGCTTTCTTTCCCATTATCCGCTGTCATGATAGTGTGCCATGTTACGGTAAGCACTGTGGAGTAAACTGCCATCACATGATTAGACAAGATACGCTCTTCAGTTTTGAAAGCAGGTGTTTCAGAAGGGACCATATAGAGGTATGGGATTTTAAATGGGATTGAAAAAGTAACCCAGAACAATGCTTGAGGTTGCACCAAGATTGTAGAAGAAGAACATGTCGGTTCAGTGTGCGAAGAGCAAGACAGACACAGGGATGTTTTGCTTTACCTAGAGGGTAATTATCAACTGGAATAGGTTGTCAGGAAAGGTGGTTGAGGCTGGGTTAGTGGAATAACTCACCAAGCAGATTGATCCTGTGAGGGGAAGACAGTAGAGTAGATGTTTCCGAAGGCTGAGATAAAATGGGCCGAATGGATGTCTTCATTTAAACCAATGTTGTGATCTTGTGGATGCCCCCTGAAATAAGTCTTCCCTCAATAAATCTACATGTTTCCTTACAGAAACAGTCACAGCACTTTTCAGTAATTATTTGTGAAGCACGTTGTTTATTTCAATATTGGTGATTATGTATTGAATGTTTTGTTAAAGAAGGAGCTGCAACAAATCCAAAGAATATTATTCCAGTAGATGGATTCGGTGGTAGGAACTGGTATTGCAGGATAGCGTAACATAGGTACCAGTGACAACATTTTAATGTCGTGAAGGCAAATGATAGAAAATTGTTTGCTCGCACTAAAATTTTTATCTAAATAAAGAATAAATAATCATGACCATTCAACAATCAAATTAGGAGTCAAATAAGCAACGACTCGGGTAAAATAGGTTAACGTATTATTTTGTTTGGGACAAAATTTGAAATGGTATATTCTAAGCGATGTAAATTTTCCTTTTGATTCAATACAGCAACGATGGTAAATTTTGACTATGTACTGAATAGGAAAATATTGCACGGTTTAAAAAAGAAACCCACTGAATGTGCAGCAAGTTAACATTAACCCTTTGCACACATCACCTTCCTCGATTAGCCAGATGGGTTTAGCCAACCACTCAGTCTCATCCATTGACTTTGAAACTGGTTCCGGTGGTCAGAGCTCATGCTATACTCTTCAGTGTAATCTTGAGAGTCATTAGTATGTAGAGATTGAAATTCAGGGTGGTTTTGTAGCCCTGCCCTAAGCTACCTGAACGTCATTCAAGCAGAAGAAGCCTCACCAGCTTATTCCTTGTGGTGATCATTGCTGATGAATTAGTTATCACTCTATATTGATCTCCACAGGATATCAAATGTACTTCCCTCTCCCATGAGCTCACCACATGGAAATTAGTGCAAGCATGTTGCTGTTTTCCAGTGTGTCCTTTCTATAATGTGCGATCCAACACCATATACTGCTCAGCCTCAAAGAAACAACTTATACACATTTTATAGTGTCTGATCATGTCAAAATGCCTCAACATGCTTCACAATAATTACTGTACAGTCAAGTGTGGTGATGGTTTACAGTAATTTACACAAATACAGGACAGTAGTTCATTTACACCAGCAACATTCCATAAATGACCATGAGGTGAATGACTTATTTATCTGCAGGATTGTTGGCCAGGACACAGGAACTCCTCTCTCTTTTCATAGTGTCATGGGATGTTTAATGACCCAATGACCTTAGACAGACTGGATACTTGTTTAAAAATCTCATCCAAAAGAGTCAGAAACATAACACTCCGCCAGCACAGTAAGGGAGTATAAGCCTAAACTAGGAACTCAAGTCCCAACAAGGGGCTTGAACACACAATCTTCTGACTCAGAAGTGAACGTGCTACGAATCAAGAACAAAAATAACAACAAAATTAGATTTGTGTAGCAACTTTCATGTCGGGAGGATGCATCAAGGCGCTGGACAGTCAGTATTTCAGACCCGACGTGGCATTGGGATCGGGGAGGGTGGAGGGAAGAGGGGAGAAAGGGGGTAACGGTTGAAGGGTAGGGTCTTGTGGAGTCCTGTAGCTCAGTGGGTAGAGTACTCACTTTACAAGTGAGAGACCTGGGTTCAAAGGGGTGAAGAATTCCGGCAAGGTGAAACCTTGGGCAAGTTTCCTTACTCCACAAACCTGAGAGGAACATATGAACATAACAACATAAGAAGTAAGCAGGAGTAGGCCATTCGACCCCTCAAGCCTGCCCCGCCATTTAATAAGACATTTGTTCGATTAGAAGATCATGGCTGATCTTCTAATCTAATTCCACTTACGCGCCCTATCCCCATATCCGTTAATCCCTTTAGCTTTAAAAAAATTATCAGTCCTTGAATATATTCAATATAGCATCCACAGCCTTGTGAGGTAGGGAATTCCATAAATTCACTGCCCTCTGAGTGAAGAAATGTTTTCTCAACTCAGTTTTAAAAGGCTGTCCTTTAATCCTGAGTCTATGACTCCTAGTATTAGATTCTCCAACCAAGGAAACAGTCTCACAACATCTACTCTGTCAAGGCCCTTAAGGTTTCTATAGGATCATCCCTAATTCTTCTATTAGAAGAGAATATAGAGAATATAGCTAGAGAATATAGGCCTAGTTTACTCAATCTCTTTTCGTATGTCAACCCCCTCATCCCAGGAACCAACCTAGTGAATCTACGTTGCAACCTCTATGCTTTCTTAGATAAGGATACCAAAACTGCACACAATATTCCAAGTGCAGTCTCACCAAGGTCCTATACATTTGCAGCAAGACTTCCCTACTCTTATACTTTAAGGACATGGCCAGAGCCTGCGGAGAGGAGGGAGTATACAGGTTGGTAGGAGTTTAGGAGATCGCAGAGGTAGGGTGGTGAAAGGCCATGGGGGGCTTTAAAGGTGAGGACCAGGATCTTGAATTGAATCCTCTGATGCCAGTGGCGAGGATGGGGGAAATAGGATTGTGGAGGCATAGATGAGGCTCACAATTCTCGGTCACCTAGAAGAGCCTGTAAGACACTTTATCTTAAAAAAAAGTAACATCAAAAAGGATTGGGGGGAAATCTTACATTTGTTTTTTATTCTTAAAAACAGTTCTGCTCTCAGCTCCCCTTTCGTTCTTCATTCCCATGTTTTAACACGTGCCACAAAGTAAAATCTTGCAATGTTCCAGGTGCGTTGGCTGTTTTCCCGACCAGAGTATTACACCACTTCCAACAGTGTTTTGGAAAAGGTCCATATTATTCATAAAACACTTAATTTTCAAAAGCTTCCTCTACACTGCTGGTTACAAGCAACTAGGAGGTGAATCATTCTCCTTACCAGCTTTGTTCGTTTTAAGTTGCAGCTCAAAAGCAAAACACAGGTTAAATCTATTAACAACATTCTTTCACTGTTCTTTGTGTGGTAAACTTTCAGAGCAGCTGTTCTCCTGCTGTTCTCCTCTTCAGTAGCACTATTCTTCATCACCCTTAAAAGACCAGCTACATCTCAATCAACTTGCATCTGCCCAAACACTCGCTTCTTAAATCCGACGTGACAAACAAAACTCAAATTGCAGCTTTTTAAAGATTACTTCAGCACTTCACTATGACCAATGTAATCTTTTTGCTGGCATTATTGGTTTAACGGGATTTTCCTGAACAGAACAAGTAAGTCGAGGGAAATATTAAACATTAATCTACTTAATTCTCTTATTAGTAGATTCAGAATCAACCCCTTTATTGGCCAAACATAAGCGAATTGGAGTTTAGACTTTTATTAGTAATGACCTCCAACACCACAATCGAGGTTATCAGTGCTCCAACATCAATTTCAGACGAGGCCTATGTTTTTTCCAGGTTTCCACATTTCTCTCTGTATCTTTTACCAAGTCTTTTTCCTACAGATCTTCAATATAGTTGCTGATGAAATATAATTAATAAAAATGCAATCCAACTGTTTAAAGATCCATTGAATCATGAGAAAATCAGTCATACATTTCTTGGCTCTTTGTTTGAAATTGCTGTGAGTAAATTAATTGGTGCGTTCACCTACAAATACATACCCAGTCGTTAAAACGTGCAAGTTCCCAACGCCCTTTTCAAAATGAAAAACCTGCCAATTCCTTAATCAAACACACACCAAAATTTCTGTTTCTCTTGAATTAACACTCAGTGGAATCAGAGAAACATTGATTTCTAATAGTCATGTTGCTTGTCCTACATATATGTGCTTTTACTAATGAGAGCTCTGCAATAATCTAATAAAAGTTAAAAGGCTGTTTGTAATGATCCAAATTGTAGGATTTGTACGCACATGGTTTCCTGAACCATGCATTTGTCATGCTACTGCACAATGTAAATCATCAATAAGTGTGTGATGTGCAGTGGACAACTAGAATATCTTACAAAATCAAATGATCCAGTTTTTTTTTAAATGGAAGGATAAATGCACTGATGCTCGGTGACACATTGGGAGCAAAGGCTAAAAGTGTTTAAGACAGTAAGTCAATGTGCTTTTAGTGGTACAGTAATATAATAAACATGTCACGAAACAAAAACCTTAAAGGTCAAATGCAACCTGTATTCTGCTTGTCTGTGCTAGCTTTTATTGCTCATTTGCTATGAAGCAGAATGCGAGAAACCTCTTAAAACTCATCAAAATCAAACAGTCTTGTGAACGAGAGCTAAGTGACACAGGCTGTATGTTTCAAGAAGAGTATTCACAGAAACAACCAAGTACTGAATGAACTCGCATAACCTATGCTGACACACCATTGCAGTACTAGGGGTGCGCTCTAATGTCAGAGGTGCTGGTCTGTCTGTCTGTCTATTCAGGTGGACATTACAGATCCCATGGTACTATTTGAAAAGAGAAGGGTGTTTCTCCCAGTTCCTGGCCTACAATCCCTCAAATAACGTTAATCATTTACTTAATGGATGTTGCGGGACTTTGTGAGCACATTAACTGATGTGGTCGCCTCCTAGATTGCAATATACAATACACAATCACTACACATTAGAGTAAAATCCTGTGAAGTGCTTAGAGATGTTTCGATGGTGTGATAAAACATGGAATCAAATGTTTATTGTTGTGGAATATTTCCAACAACCTTTTTCCTTTCACTTTCAATTTTAATTTGTTTTATTCAATTGCCATTTATCTTTACTGAAGATTATGGAGGAATTCTCCAATTGTTCAATGCGTTTGGTGACGTATGGTATGAGCATAGAAAAGGAAAGTCATATAATAAGTTCTTATCAATAAATATGATGGGAATAAAATGTCTGCTAGAGATAGCATTATTAACCCTTTATACTTTAACTACCATCTGATGAAAATCTAGTTGGAAGGCACAATTATAACCAACTGCAACGACAAAAAAAAAATTTAAAAAATTTACAATTGTGTAGCACCTTTCACATTAGGAAAATGTAATAGATTTGTCAGATTATGACAAATAAGTCACACAGTCTTCCTTTAATAGTTCACTGACATTTGAATGATTGCGAAACAGTTTATTTTGGACAATAATTTAGTGAATGTGATACAAGAGTTTATGTTGTATATATGTTGTATATATTATGTTTAAAAAGCATAATGCAATAGTGCCAGTCAAAAATATTACAGTCTTGCTTTTATATTGATATGCATTGTGGCAATAGTCATACCATCTATTTGGGCAAGGGAAGAGAACTGATTTGGATCCCATCTAATAACAGCACTAAAGGTCATTTTATACCTTGTACCAACCAATCCTTATCATTGCTTTCCAATTAAGCAGTATCAGCTCCTGTTGTTCAGAGGCAGAATGGCAGTTCAAAGGCTATCTTTATTTTATGAATGTTATTCCAGCTCTGCTCTATTACATCCCCTTTCTAAATGTCTGAAGTCTGATGGTATTTGGGTTCCATATACAAGATTATTCAACAATTCTGAAGTGCCATTGCTGAGTTTGTTTTGAAAACTTCCAAGGAATGGAATAATATTGTTCTGAAGATAGCGGTTTCCTCCATTGAAAGATAAACGCTTCAGACAAGTCCAGCTCTGATTTATGAAATTGTACATTTGTGTGTTTCTCTTTTGTATTTTTAAAGTATGTGG
>JAYJKW010000300.1:0-38135 GCA_035084275.1 Hydrolagus colliei
TCCTTCACAGAGCAATGATAAATGTAACTCCATTTAATATTCCATTTCAGATATCTATTTTAAGCAATTAAATTGTCTTTTAAATTGAAGAGATTATCTGTAATCGTGTACAGAGTAGTGCATTAGAGTAATAGCCATTATTAGATATCCCGCAGTAACCTTCAACTTTTGATCGAGGCAAGTTGAGATGCAGCCTAATTGTTTCTGGTAGTTAAACCATGTGTTTGCATCCTTACGTCTTTTGCGTTCCGTGGGAGTTTGTCGCAAAACCATTCATAGGATTTACTGCCAAGTGCAGTGACTGTGCATGTGTTTTGTGGATGAATTCTGCAGCCAATTTAAGCACAGCGATGACCCCAAAACAGCCATGAAATGAGTAACCAATTTTATTTGTAGATTAGATCATTATTCGGGGAGGACAGGTTTGCCGAGCGATGGGGAGAGCGAGGGAGCGGGAATGATTTGCATAGCTCAAATAGCCAGCACAGACACAGTTGGCCGAATGGCCTCCTTTCGTGCTGTATGATTCTATGATTGATGACCAGAACACCAGAAGAAACTCCTTTTCAAATAACATTGTGGTAGCTTTAATATCCACCTGCATCTGCAGACGGACCTCAATTAAATATCTCATTCAAAGGACGGCAGTGTTTCGACCATACAACACTTCCCCCCCCCCCCCCCCCCCCCCCCCCCCCCTTCCCCCACGGCTTGAACCAGTGGAGTTTGAACCCACAACTTTCTGACTCACAGGGGAGATTGCTATGAAACTAAACCCACTGGTTTGGTTAGAAGTTAAAGATGCCGTTCTACTGTTTCGTAGCAAGAGACAGTCTCAGAGGGGACCTGATTAGGGACACACAAGGTTTTCAATGGGATTGAGAAAGGAAAGCCAGATCGATGCTTTCAGTTAGACCAACACTAGAGAACGAGAGGCAGGGTTGCAAAACGCCAGACACCAGTTTTGCAGAGAAGGTAATAAATGATCATCCCATAACTTTCAGCAACTGAAGATTGCATCTGGCCTTTGAAAGCGAAGGCAGTGCCATAGAAATAAATGAGGGGAAGGATTTATCGCATTGTTTATTTACTGTGTGTGTTTTTTTCTATGAAAAAAAAATGCAAATAAATAATGATAGGACCATGATAGGAAATTGCAGATTTTTTGTTTAAAAATAGCCGGTTGTTCTCTCTTGTGACTTGTGGCAACACTTGGCTGATTAATGGATCATGTCCACGCACAGAAAGGTTTTCGTTACACACACTTTCAGCGATACCACAAAGGATTCACTTGAACAAAAAAAAGTCACAATTACTGTATAAATGCCAAGTACCTGTACTATATTGTGCATGGTGTGTTTGAATACTTTCACTGTACACAGTTTACACAGGGTATGGCTTCAAGCACAATTGTGCGCACTTTTTATAATGTTTTGACCACACCTTGGCACATCCTCACGATGTAAAAGGCTTTACACAAATATAATTTTGTTGTTGTAATTTTGTTGCTGTTGTTTTAGAGTTCAATGCCTGTATAATGTGGAGCCCCGTAGCTCAGTGGTTAGAGCACTCGAAAACGGAAGAGACATAGGTTCCATTCTTCACTCCAATCGCCTGAAAAAAAAAAAAATTTGGTCACTCAATCTACGACCATTTGTGGGACACTGATGTGCGCAATTGGCTACTGCATTTCACCCACAAATACACACTCGATTCGCTTTACAGTATATTCTGTGAAGTGCTTTGTGATGTATAAAAGACATGAAAAGCCCTATATTCAAATGCAAGGATTATTAGTACAGTATTATTATATCTTATTTTTTTAAAAAAGCAAGCACCGTGCCTTGGATTGTGCGTTTCCCACCCTGGTCTGTCGGCTCGAGGAAACACGGGTACAACACGGGTACAACATGCTTAGTTGGGTAACTGTTTTGGCAGAGTGACAGCTCCTGACTTTGGTAGATTTGAAACAAAGGTGTGTATTTGTGCCCCAGCTTGGGTTCCCAACTTTATTTCTTCCAGGTGTCTTGCCCTCCTCTAATGTCCTCAGCATGTCAGCGACCAGCGTTTGGCAGAGAGCAGGCAACTGTCTTTCCATATTTTTGTTGATAGCCTGTTAAAAATGTATATATATTTTTAAGTTTACTTCCAAGTTAAGCCAGTCCAGTTCGACCTGTCGCCAAATACACTGTTGGCCACTGTTGGGAATCAGTGTCGCTGATTCCCTTTGAGACAGTTTGTCCATCTAGAGGATTCTCCAGTGATCTAAGGAGGATGAATATCTTGGGTTTCCACTTCCCGGGTGGTCTCCAGGCAATTAAAACTGTGTCTTTCTCTTCCCCGGTGGTCTGATTGCTGGGGCTCCACATTGCCCATTTCTAGATTTAGAGGATCTATATCTTTGGCTCCTATTGTTGTGACTTCATTGCAACCTAGCAGTGCCTCAGCAACTAACAATCAGCGATGTCAAGAATCACAAGCAGTAATGGGTAATATATAATCATACATCTTGATGATACGTCTACGAGTATCTCCACAAGCTCCACCTCATGTCCTCGCCCGCCACAGGCTCTGTGACACCATCACACTCGCCCTCGCCTGGCTCCTCTACTCCTGATCCCTCAGAGGATTGAGTTCAATCCCATCCCATCTCCTTTCGTTTCACTCCCTCTCTTGCTTCCTTGAAGTCATGCCTCAAGAGCTTCCTCTTCGATCGTGCCTTCGACCACCCTGATACCTCTGTGCTGCACTCTCCCAGATCCCAATCCCCCCCCACACACTCGGGTCCCAATCCCTGAGCCCCTTTGGACATCCTCCCGATGTGACAGATGTAATTTTGTATCGTATTCTATCTGGTGGAGAGAAATGTTACTTCCGGTTCCGGATTAAGTCTTTATATATGGTATTTCAGAGCATCCGGAATTTGTCAACTTAGTTTGTTCTGTCTTAACTTTGAAGTTGGTTAGGCATCTGCTAAAGAGAAAGTAATAGCATCTTACTGTAAGAGAGAAATTGGGAAAGGCGCTTTGGGTGAACGGTGTACGTTGCTGAGAAGCAGAGAGAGCAGAAAGGAGGCATGAAAAATAATCCAGCAGGAAACTTTAGCAAATAACATTTTTTAAAGAAATAAGTGAGTCTCACAGGTCGCAGATTTGGAATTTAGATAATACAGTCGTAATAATTCTTACATTTGACACAGC
Source organism: Hydrolagus colliei (assembly GCA_035084275.1). Classification (NCBI taxonomy): domain Eukaryota; kingdom Metazoa; phylum Chordata; class Chondrichthyes; order Chimaeriformes; family Chimaeridae; genus Hydrolagus; species Hydrolagus colliei. The sequence goes on from JAYJKW010000300.1 coordinate 3,201, forward strand.
AATTTCTCTTGTAGTTTAGTGGTTGGAGCATTGGCCTCGCAAACGAGAGGATCTGGGTTCAATTTCGCATCTTATCGACGTCTCAAAGCGCTTCACGGAACATACTGTAAAGTGAAATGACTGTAAATAGACTGTAAAGTGAATTGACCGTGGGCGAAACGCGACAGTCAGTTGCGCACAGCAGTGCCCCACAAACAATCATGGATTGAAATAACCAGTTTCATTAGAGATTTTTTATGGAGGGATTATTACTGTATTAGGCAGGTGGAGTAAAGAAACTTGCCCAAGGTTTCGCCCTGATCTGCCTGGATTCGAACACAGGTCTCATGCTTATAAGGCGAGTGCTCTAACCACTGCCGAGCTACAGGAGCTCCACGATCAAATGTTTCAAATGTACATCGAATGTAAGGATTATTAATATTATCAGGTGTTCGAGACATCTCAAATCCCTTCACAAGATATAACTGTAAAGTGAATTGACTGTATTTTGCGGATGAACGCAACAGCCAGCTGTACACAGCAGTGACCCACAAGCAGCCATGGAGTCACTCCATGGAGTGATTGACCGATTTTACTCGAGGGATTTATTGGCCGGGACGCCAGGAGAAATTCCTTTCTCTTTTTTGAAGCGTGCCATGGGATATTGAATGTCCACCTGATCAGGCAGATTGGAGCTCAGTTTAATGTGGCTCAACTACCACTGCACCAAACTGATTCTGTTTATATTGGCATCTCTGAGGAACAACTGTTCATACCATTCTATATCATCATGTCACACCGAATGTGTTCCTTGCAAAACAAGCAAACTGGAGAGAGAGTGAGTGAGAGAGAGAGAGAGAGAAAAGGCGGATTGATTTTTTCCAAACCGTACGATACCTCAAGCAATTAGTTTTGCTAGCTGTGTGATTCTTCATTTATTTATCGAATTCAACAATTCGCTTCTGTAGTTTCCACACGTGGCCGGTTCTGAACTCCACGACGTCAAGTAGAGGTGGCACGCGTGGTTAAACACGGATGCGAGTGGATAGATTGGACATTTCAACAACAGCCTGTATTTAAACAGTGTCTCTCATGCGCGTCTCTGTACATGAAACGCGTGACTGTGGGCGCTCCCGACAAGGGGAATAAGAGACTGAAAGGGAAGAGGGGCAGGACGAGATGTGGCGAGCGAGACGAGACGGATTTGGAAGACTGTGGCAAGTGTTTGGTTGAAGGGAAAGCTGAGCGGTTGAAATTGATTGAGTTGTTCTCTTTCCCAGGGACAAAATGTCTGGAGAAGAAGATGAGCTTAATGATGCGGAAGAATCCCACACCACAACCATCGCAGATGCCGCAAGTGGTTTACCTGAAGGATATTGTCTGTTACCTGTCTCTGCTGGAGAGAGGACGAGCCGAAGATAAGCTGGAATGTAAGATAATTGCTGCGGCTTTTATTGTTCAAAGCGCTGGGCAGTTCATCCGATTCTGGAAGAGCAGGCGCTTTGCCAATAGTCCTTGACTTTCATGCAGCGCCTGATCACGTCTTCAAGGCGTCTCGAAGCGCTTCGCAGAAAACACAGTACTGTAAAGTGAATTGACTTTCATCATCTTAATATTCCGCAACCCTCCACCCCTCCCTCACTCGAACTGAACCAATTTATTATCTGGAATTTCAGTGCGAGAACAATTTGTAACAATTCAGTATTCGGAACAACGTAGATTCTAAGTAATCAAAGCCATCGCCAGCCCGGGTTTGTTTTTTTTAAAAATTCCCTTTGTTTTAATGCTGCAAATGGAAATTGTCTTGATTGCTGTCATGTCGTTGTGTATCTGGAATGAGAGCAAAGAAAGTATTAACCAACTAGGATTAGCTCAATTTAAATTCAACAAAGTTGTCGGTGGAGACTTCAAATCTAGCTCGGGAGTCCCACAAGATAAGATCAAAGTGCTTCAACCCAGAATCAAGACGCTTTAATGAGTGTTCTGTCTTCGCTAAATGAACAAACAGCTGGTTCTTTGGTGCAATTTGTGAACGATGGCTTAACAAGATTTCTCGTTTCGTAGCAATCTTCAATCCTATAGTATCAGCCTGGATCAAGCGAGTGAGCGCTCTCGCTTGAGAGTCAAAAGGTTGTGGTTTCAAGCACCAGGTTTGGGACTTTGTCCCAACCTGTGGTCCTTCTGATGAACCGTTTAAAGACTTTAAAGATCCTATTGGCACTTTTTGAAAAGTGTGGGGAGTTTCTCCCACTGTGCCCGGCAACAATCCTCCAAATAAAATTTGGTCATTGACTTCATGGCTGTTTAAATGTTTGTTTAATGTTCTTTTGTTAAAAAAAAAGGGAAATCAAACCGTAATATTAAAATGTCACAGCGACAAAGAGCAAAAGAGAAGCGAGAATCGTATCTGTAAAGAGCCAGCACTTTCCAGAGAATCGGGAAATGTTTGGTTGGTTTTGTAAACCATTCGAGGCTTGAAGAGCGAGACTTTCGTTACTTTGAAACTAGTCCTCGATTCTCTTTTTTGAAAACCCTGCACCTTTTGGTTCTACAACCTCGTCTTGGCGCGAGAGGTTTGCATTGTAAATATTTGTAAAGGAGAGATTAGTCTCACTCTACGCGCGCATGACCTTGTTGAGAGAACCAGGTGCAGAAAGAGGAAATGAAGATGACACGTTGATCTGGTTTGACAAAAGTACCGCAGCACTCAGTGTGCAGCAAACCTGCCGTGAACAAAGCAATTAAAACAGGCTATTGCATGAACAGGCATCAAAATGTACTGATGAATTCAGTTTGTCAGAATTGGACAGCGCCAGATGTAACAATTCTTAAGGTGTTTGGGCATCGCAAATTTCTGATTGGTAAGTCAAACATTGCACAGCACCTGAGAGGGAGTCAAGGTGGGAGGTGGCGTTTGATTTGATGGGGCTTTACAGGCACCAGCTTCCTGTATAAGCAGAAATTTGAGATGTTCACATCGTCGTTCAACTTAACAAGGCTTTCAATGCTTTGTATACTGTGTGGCTTGGCGGCGTCTGCTCTTAATGATTTCACCAGTCAAGCTTCCACCGTTTCATCATCTCTTCCGCGAGCGAGCTGCTCTGAGAACAGCTTTTCTGTTTTTTTCTGATAGAAAAACGAGACATGGAGTGACTGAATCATTGCAGAGGCAAGATGGAGTTTTTGTGTGTATATTTATATATACGTATATATATATATATATCTACACACATATATATATATACATAGCCTGATAATAATCTTTCAAAAAAGAGAATTGATTAAGCTCGTGGGACACTGCTGTGTGCAATTGAATATACTGTTCAAGTGTAAAGGTTGGGTCATTTGTGGGTGATGAAGTAGCTAATTTGCCCCCAGCAGTATTTTGTTTGACCCACATATACACAGTCAATTCACTTTACAGTATAAGCTGGGGACGAGGAGGGCATTTGAATAATTGAGGTAGGAGGCGACGACACTGGGGAGTTGCTTCCTTATCTTTTCAAATAATGTCAGAGGATCTTTTTTAACCCCGCCATCTAAACAGGCAGACGAGGCCTCGGTTTAATGTCTCATTTGAACGTCTGTACCCTCAGCTCGCAGTGTCAACGTCTGAGCTCTGCACTGGAGTGTCAGCCTAGGCAATGTGAACTCAGTTCTAATTTATAGCTTGACTACCCCACCCCCACACAAACCTCTGGTGCAAAAGTAACAACAAAACCAAATTAAATTTGTATCGCGCCTTTCACATCGGGAAGACGCCTCAACTGAGCCTGACATCTAAAAACAAATCCTCTGCGTTATCATATTTGTTTTTGGGGTTTAACTGTACGTCCTCCTGATGTGATGAAAGGCGCTGTACAAATGTGATTTTGTTGTTGTTCTTGTTGGATCATTTATAACTCCAGAAAGGTTGTAAAACCTGGATGGAACATTAAAGTTAAAACCCCATGGAAACCTGGTGTAGGAATGCCACCTAGTGGACATGTGGTGCCATTCATTTGTGAGTAACCTGCTGTTATACCAATGGCCACCAGATGGCGATCCAATGCAGCTGAAGCAACAAATCCCCAATATGTACACAAATTATTCATTAAATATACAATTATTTCATTAAACGCACAATTATTTCAGTACAGAAATAAAGTTATCTCGGGGGGGGGGGGGGAAAAAAGCGTGGAATTTAACCGTAATACCATTGCATGTTTAGAGGGGTGGACAGCACCATCAATTAATTTAAATTGAGCTGCTATATATTTCAGTTCTTAGGCAAGTTTGCTTGCTCCACACGCCTGATAATAATCCGTCGAGAAAATAACACTAATAACTTGGTCATTTCAATCCTCAACTGTTGGTGAGACACTGCTGTGTCCGATTGGCTGCTGCATTTCGCCCACAAATATACAGTCAGTTCTCTTCACAGTACAATATATTGTGTGAAGCGCTTTGAGACGTCTAGCAGACGTGAAAAGCACTATAAAAAATGCAAGGATTATTATTATTATGCATCTTTCCAGGAAAGTGCAAGAGAAAAGGTTTTAAATTCCCAGTGAGGTGAATGAGTGGAGATTATTGCTGCTTATTTCTGGCTGACAATGACGCAATGAAAGTAGAGTGTTTGTTCAGTCTACGATCGCTCAGTGATCTGAGATGGTGACAGGTTGCAGTTCGATGCTGTCGATTGTAGTGCGGTGGACTGGACTGCAGAGGTTGAAGTGTGGTCGTGCATCCTGTTGAAAACAATCAGGGTTCCTTTCATCCCCCTGGTCAATTTCCTTCCGATTTGACCTCGGAAACTGAGATGATTTCTGAGCTTGCGAGGCTGTATTTGGAGTGTATTTGAGTGGTAATGCAGAGCGTGCCTTTTTGTAACTCGATGAAAAACCAATAGGTTGCTCGTGACTCTGTCCAACGCTGTGTCAAACGAGGCATAGAATACCTTTCTCTATGAATTGTGATTTACATTCATCGGTTTAGATTGTGATGAACGCACTATTGTTTTGCATTAAAGGTAGAAAAACAGGTTCATCGGTAATCTACACTGGGTGCACGTGCTTCAGTTTGGGCGGTTAAGTAGGGTAGTGGTGTTGCGAAATGATTTGCGTAAGATTTAAGATCTAATAATCAATAATAATCCTTGCATTTGATATACAGCCTTACTACAGACATCTCAAAGCGCTTCATAGAATATACTGTAAAATGAATTGACTGTATATTTTTGTGGCCAAACAAAATATTGGCAACTTCATCGTCTACAAATTACCCAACCATTTACAGAATACTTAACGAACTGCATGTATTTGAGGACCAAAAGACCTTTAGGATTTAGCCATTTATCGAAATGATATAAAATACAATTAGTGCAAAGAAATGAAAGTTGTCTTTGGTAGGAAATTAAATAAGACTCAGGTTCTTGATTTGCCCTGGGCAGCTGTAAGATTTATAAAGACAAGACTTGTGATCCCTTTGCCTCGCTCCCTCCCTTGACTCCTTCAAAGCTCGTCTCAAGACCCTCCTCTTCGACCACATCATCAGCCCCCTCCCTCCCTGCCCTCCATCCCTCCTGATACCAACACCCCCCCCCCCCCCCCCCCCACCCTTCCACCTCCACTCAGGTGCAAACCACTGAATGTCTCCCAGTGTTCTCCCTCCGTGAAATGCACTGTATAAATATAATTCCTTATTGTGCAAGTCTTAATGTCGCACATTTGAAGTGGAGCGAGTTGAAAGCAATCTTCGATGCTGGCCACCTCCCTCCCTGATTACCATTGCCCTACCAGTGAATGGACCTAACTTTCTCTTTCCAAATTGCAAATTCAGATGTCAAGCCAACCCTTGTGTTTACCACCTGCGGAGAATGCGTTGGAAGATTTTATAGCTACAAAGCAACATCGAGCGCATTTCCCCCATCGAGCTACAGTGGAACGGAGCACATTGCAAAACTTGTGCCTGAATCCTGCCATTTGTAGGCAATAGGTCACTGCACACGTGGTCCTTTGAATAGACATACACGCAACTTCAGAGGCTAAACTGGAGTGATTCCCTTTATGACAACAACAACTTGCAATGTGCTTGAAGCGCTTCTTAAAGACTCATTTTTTTATGCCTGTCTTTATCTTGAGTACTGAGGCTAGCTTTTGCATAAAACATGTCCCTCTCAAATTGGATCACACTGGGGTATTATCGTTGTTCATTTACTCAAAATGAATGGACAAGTGAAATGCCGGTAAATTATGTTCTCCACATGTAATGGAATAATTTGATGTTCCAAGTTTGAAACATAATTTTTTGGGGAATTCAAATATGTCTGAGCAGATGACACAATTTAACTCCAGATACAGCTGCAAGTAAGCAGTGATATAGTCGTTTAATAGGTATTGATGTTATAAATCTGATCATTTTTACGGAGAAAGTTTTAAACCTATCTTCAGTTTTATACGTACATTACAGAACTGAAGTTCGGGCACTGTAATCGCATCTTCACTCCCATCGTCATTTCCATGAAGACAGAAATTTTACATTTGATTTAGTGGCATATCATATCAAAACACTTTATAGGGTTTTACTATAATGTGTAATGACTGCGTTAGTGGACAAATCCTCATAATTGGTATCGTGCCTTTCACGATGGGAGGACATCTCAAAGCAGTTCATGGAATGCACTGTTTTAAGTGCAATGGTTGGGTAATTTGGAGGCAATGAGGCAGGCCAATTTGTCCACGGCAATGACCCACAAACAAGCCAGGACACCAGGAGAAACTCCCTTCTCTTCGACCAGTGCCGTGGGATCTTTAATGTCCAGGCATCTGGGAACGAGGGTTTGACCTTCTCTTCCAAGACATTAGCCGTGTGCGCGCCCAGCACTGCACCCGGCCGTCAGCTTAGATAAAATGTCAGTTCAAAGTCGCAAGGAGAAACTTGTACCCGTGACATTCCGACTGGGAGCCGAGGGCGATCATTTTACACTGAGATCGGCAGCTGGTGTTTTGTGACTCAGTCCCTGTCCCCTCACCCCGAAGGCGTGATAGAATTATTGACAATAAATAAACGCACTATTCGAAAAGAGAAGGCTGTCCTGGCCGTCGATTCCCGAAATGAAATCGCTCGCCTCACCGCGTGGCTGTTTGTGGGGCTTCTGCCGTGCGCAGCCCGCTGCCGTGTCTTCAGCCACAATACGTACACAATCAATCATATGATAAGGCACTGTATCAACTACAAGGATTATTATTATCATTATCGTTACCATCATCACGGACAGTTTCCTGTGCCCAGTTGACTCCACACTGACCCTCGATTGAACGTTTGGGGCTTTGAACTCAGCACAACGTAGACCACTGAACCATTGAGAGCTTTGTTCATAATTTGCCAACATTTCCTTTCGGGACGGGCTGTAAAATGTTCGTTTGACAACCAGTGCCGTGGCTGAGCTCAGATTTTGTCCCTGGCCACCCACAAGTGCCTTTTAATGAATCCCTTCTTCAGATCAGATAATCACCCAACCGAAAAAAAAAGGCCACAAGAATTAGGGAGCTGTTCCACATCTTGATCAATGGGGATTTCCGAGTGCACGTTTCATTACACCGTTTCCTTTCTCTCTCTCTCTCTCTCTCTCTCTCTCTCCCTCTCCCTGTTACTGAACTGTGAAGTGAGATTTTTCGTACTGATAACCCTTCCCACCGCTGAGGTCATAGGGCTGCAGTTATTCACTGGCAAAGGTTAATTGCTGCTTTCGTCGTTGGGTGTTTCATTCCGGAGCAAACCGCAAATAGAGATGCCGAGCTGTTGCCACTAAAGGTTAAACAATAACCTGTGTTTTTCGGGCGATTGCTCGGGATCTGTGACGACGCTGGGTCTCAAAACGTAATTGGTAATGCCATTTTGTGTCAAACAAAAATGCGCTTTTTCTTGGTGAAAGCTCGTCCTCCGATGGTGGAGCGGAGAGGGTGTGAGTGGGCAGCAAACCTGAGCTGGGTTTGAAGTTAGTCCCCTTCGTTTGTTAACACTTTTTCCCCTTGTCCCACTTCCACGACTGTTTGTGGGACACTGCCGTGTGCAATCTGGCTGCCGAGTTTCGCCCACAAATATACAGTCAATTTTCTTGTCCCTACCTGACTGTACAGCGCCTTGGGATGTCGTCTCAACATGAAAGACGCTATATAAATGTAAGGTTTGATTGATTGATTGATTGAACACTGCTGGACATCTCCCAGTATCTGTGTTCACAATCGATATTCCTGTGAATCAGACTTAAATTAAAATGGGTGGTTACCAGTTCAGCTCCAGGAAGAGGTAGACATTTATTTGGGGAGGACGGGTTTGCGGGGTTATGGGGAGAGAGCTGGGCAGTGGGATTAAATTGCTCTTTTTAAAGAGCCGGCACAGACTCGATGGGCTGAATGGCCTCCTTTTGTGCCGTAAGATTCTATGATTCTGAGACTCCTCTTACCTTCCCAAAGTCCCCGTAGTCCAGACAAAACAGTGATCCGAGTTGACAACTGATACAGGTGCTCAGGTTTATGCCTCAAATATTTGCTTTTCAAATATCTTCGGGAGTGATGTGTTTCAAACATGTTTCCAGGTGACTAAGTACAGTATCATGACATTTTCAGATTGTAATTATCGTTAATCACCTCTGCATAACACCGTGTTTACAGTAGATTTAGAGGCCTGTACTGCTTCACTTTGAAGGTGTAATGTAACTGCGATGATGGCAAGTAGGACGGGGGGAAGAGGAATGTGATCAACTTTGAGGTGGGGGAGGTGTGGTAAGACTTGGGCATGAATGAAAGGAATAGGAGAGACTGTGGGGGCTGGGATGCAGAACGTACGTGGGGAGAAATGAGAAGTGAAAACAACACCAGGGGAAATGAAACGTGTCGAGGCGGTGGGTCAGCTATTTATATGGTGTTGCATTCATCAACTGGAGCTTTAAAAATACTCTTTAATGTGTTCAGGTTGTGCCACTACCTCCTCATCACAAGACAGTCCTGGGTCTAATTATACAAGTGCTATGACACCTCGTTCCTTAGCGTTGATCTTTCATTCAAGCATCCAGTTTGGGGTCTGCACAATAGATGGATTCTGAAGGTCACTCCGATCAATGGAGGTTTCAGCTCTGATTTCAATCAACGTTGACTTTCAAGGATACCTTCCTTATTGGAGCAATTTCCTCCTTTCCCTCTCTCTCTCTCTCTCTCTCTAAATATTACGATCTGCTTAGCAGTGTGCCTTTAGTCTGCCATTAGATTCTAATACTAATGTTTCATAAAGTGCCTTTTAATGGAAACCCAGTAGTACTTTGCTCTCTTTCATTGAACCACTATTGATCAGCAGAAAATTCTTTTGGTTGGCCTGCACTGGTATAATTGAGAGAAACAAGAAAGATTTGTGAGAGGATTTTGCGGTTGCATGTAGAAAGACTCGAATAGTTCCCGTGTCCTGAACCTTTCTCTCCCTAACACCTGATAACCTTCCTCTTTGACTGTTCTGATGGTCACCAGCCCTCTCTGCCTAGCTCGGTGTTGAGCTCCACCACTCTCCATGACACTACTCTCTTTGAAGGGGGCTATGTAAAGGAAAGTTGTTGTTGTGTGTGAGCCTTGACCATGACTAGTTGACGGGCTATTTCAGTGGAAAGGGCATCACAGGAGAATCCTATCTGCCCTCTGAAGATTTGCACTACAATTCATACTGCAATTAATCTGGAATAGCTCAGGCAAGATTGTTGCAAACTGACAATTTGAGGCCATGGAATGAAAAGCCTCATCTCTTGAGCGCTTTTGAGACATTTATCTCAGTGAAAGGTATTGTACAAGCGCGAATTGTGGCTTTCCGAGTGAAGTGAGTCTCCAATTCGCAGTACAGATCTTCAGTTTGTGAGTTAACATGGGTAACTTTTAGCCAGGAAATATTCTGAGTGTTCTGATGTCCATTTCCTCAACAGTTATGTTCCGACTTTACGACACGGATGGAAATGGACTTTTGGATAGTTCGGTAAGTGTTGCTTCATTTTTGTTTGTTTTAAAAAAGAAAGTATGTGGGGGGGGGGGGGGGGTTTACGCAAAACTATTCTGTCTCTTTAATGGGTTTCCTGTATAAAGGCAATATAGATCCCAAACTGCCAAAACTCTGCTGATGTTTGCTCAGGGCTGGACTTGGGTAAAGATCAGATTGTTTCAGTAAAACTTACGGGAGCTGTAACTTTTCGACATCACTCTGTGAGCACATTTCGCAGCGTTCCATTATTTGTTGTGTTGCGAGAAACATTCATTATTTAACTAAATATAAATGTAAGTTGCTGCTGCTTTAAGCGCTCTGAGGCACGGCCCTGCGTGGAGGGCGCTATATAAATGCGAGTTGCTGTGGTCGCTCTAGTTGTTGTTGTAATAACAATTTTTCATCCCAAATTATAGGAATTAGATCGCATCATCAACCAGATGGTTCACGTAGCTGAATACCTGGAGTGGGATGCAACCGAGCTGCGACCTGTACGTATCACTCAAATCTTATTGCTCGATTATTGAGCTAGTTAAAGGAATCAGCGGAAGTTTACAATGTAATGGTGGGGCTAAGACGCTGACATTTCAACATTCTTTGTTGCATCTTACAAATTAAAACAACTGGGGGGGTCAGTTTTTCTGCTGGCTGATAGGTAAATGCTCTGGCTTTGTGCAATTGAGGTGGGATTTCCAGCTGAAGCTTCTCTGTGTTAACACCTCAGATCCTTATGGAGATGATGGAGGAAATAGACTATGATCACGATGGTACGGTTACACTAGAAGAGTGGATAAGAGGTGGAATGACCACTATTCCATTACTGGTGCTGCTCGGCATGGAGTCGGTGAGTTTCCGGCCACAAAATAAATCAGTAAAGTATATAAACTTCTACATTTGATATAGTCCGTGCCTTTCACATCGGGTGCTCTCTCAAAAAAGTGTTTCACGAGATATACTGTAACGTGCAGTGACTGTGTTTTGTGGGCAAATGTGATGACCAATTTACACATAGCTTTGTACCAATGACCAATTTTATTATTGGGCAGAAACTCCCATCTCTTTCTGAGTCGTTCAATTGGATCTTCCCAGAACCACAATCGGAATCAATTCTACCACTTAAATAAAAGAGAACGAGCCGTTTAACATCTGCCAACATATTCCGATGGTCCCCAACCTGAACATGGTGGTTTGATCCTCGGTGTCTCGTCTCTTTACGTCCTTACGTTGGCCAAGATTGTTTTTCTTCAACTTCAGTTCCCACCTCTGTCCCTATCTAGTAATAGTAATAATATGAAGCTATCAGGTACTAAATCAAATGCAAGGCTTATTATTTTTATTTATTGTTTTAAAATAAATTGAACACACTCTGTTATCATCAGAAATGGGTAAAAATACATGCTGCTCGCATAACACACGTAACGTAGAAAGACTGAAAATTTCCAAACCGTAATGGCTGAGCAAAATGAACTTGTTCAGCATTTCAATAACTCTCCTTCGTGGTGAGATCTGAATATGTGGGTATTTCTTTACACCCCCCCCCCCCCCCCACAGAATGTGAAAGACGATGGTCAACACTTCTGGCGACTGAAACACTTCAATAAACCTGCGTACTGTAACTACTGCCTCAATATGCTGCTGGGAGTTAGAAAACAAGGTCTCTGCTGTGCATGTAAGTAAACGCTTCCCCAACAGTTCGAATGAATGAATAAATAATCCTTTGTATCCGATACAATGCTTTATCAAATAGCAGAGACATTTCAAAGGGGATAATGTAAGGCAGTGTGACGTATGTGGGTATATTTTGTGGGTTTAGTTACGCAATCGACTGAAGTAGTTACAGCTTGGTGTTAGGAGTTTGCTTCCATGCCTATATAGGTATATACACCTCTTTAAATAGGCTCCAGGTTACACTGTGTTTGTTTGCTTATTTAAAATAAATTTGAAACACTGGATCGGGATCATTTGGCTGCACTGAACAATGTTTGACTGTTAAACCTGGGCAGTATATAAATACTGTATAAATGGTTTAAGCAAATTTACTTTTACATGTAATTGTACTGAAGCTGGACAGATAACAGACAAGTTTGCCAGACAATGATATCAATGTCAAGCTACGCTGGGTTAGCTGGTTAGACTCCAGCAGTTACCCCCAACGCACAGTGTGAGGTCTCCAAGCCTTGACTCTTGCCAACATGAGTCTGATCCTCCAGGGAGAGAGTGCGCATTCCCACAATCTACCTGGAGTTTGTTATGTGTAGGTGGGATACATGGAACTGCCCGCTTGGTTCGGATTCTCTTTAAGCCGAGTGATGGATTGCTTCATGTGTCTGAGACACCTGGCTGACAAAAACATGTACTGAACTATTCCATCATTAAACCTTTCCTAAATCCTGAGAATCTAAGTGCTCAATCCCCCCACCCCCCACCACCACTGTGCTCGGAGACGTATCCTGTGTGCAAGTTCTAAATTCATATCTAAATACAAGTTGCGGTTGTGGTTGAAAGCGGTTCAAGTAGATGTTTGAAATAATATGACAACTTGTTCTCATATAACTCCTTCTAGGTTGGGCATTGTGTCAGAGCACTTCAGGGCTTTTAGAACAAATACTGTACAAAGGAAATATTGGAGTTACCGCATAGGCGGGTGGTTGAAAATGTTTTGGGGGAGGTGTTTGAAGGGAGAGATAAACGGAAGCAAAAACTCTCCTTTCAGTATTTTGGACTGGAGTTCAGCCAGCCAGGGGATAGAGGTTGAAGACTTGGTTACCGATAGTGGAGCAGGAGTGAGAGGGTGGGGTGAGTGGTGGAGGGGGTGGGGAGAAATATGGAATGTATAGGATTGGTAAGTGTGTGGCTTTGGAGAAGATTGTACAGGAATAGGATGAAGTGGTGAAAAGATTAAGGTCACGACATCTCAAAATCAACTAGCCATTATGACCGAAGATGCTCATTGTTTCAAAATGTGTATAGAACAAGTGTAATGGGGATTTGAAGACTACTTTGGCCTTGTGTGGATGTTCAGCTCCTCTAGGCATTAGACAGGGTGCTTCTGTGCAACCTGACAATCCGCATTATTTTCACGTTCACTTGCATAACAGAAAACAATGCTAACACCAGTGTGACCTGAAGTGTTTCCCGAAAAACACTGGTCTTTTTTGTTCCTATCCCTGCAGCCTCCACTGTGTATCTTGGAAGCGGGAAGATCGATTTACAATTTGCTTACGGAACCGTCCACAGCTTTGAGTCCATCAATTGTGCTCTTCCAAATTGAGAGCACGTTTTCTGATCCGCGAGACGTTGCTTTGGGGCTCGGTTTTGCAAACGAGCTTCAAAATGTTAACACTACAAAACTTCCTTGTATCTCAGGCAAGCGGGGCTGAACCCTGCTCCCTGTAGCTGTTTATAGTTAATATTGGAATGAGGTGACCTCAGTGTCGCAGCTTTGTTTTGTTCTACACTGCAGTCAGGAAATAGCCTTGTGCGTGGGGCATTAAACTCCATCCAAATTAAGTCATTAACCATTTTGTGTTCATTGGCTTGCAACCGCAATTAAAGCAAAATCTCAGAGTGGGGGGGAGGTGTTTCTCTGCAAAGTTTGTAAATGTAGTCATCCTAGCGTTTGGTATATGGACCCTATCACGTCATCAAGACATCTCAAAGCACCGTACAGGATTTTACCGTAAAGTCTAGTGAAACGTAAAATGTAAGGTGTATCTTGTGAGAATCAACAACTTGCATTTATATGGTGTCTTTCACACAGGGTAAAATCTCTTTACAGAAACTATGCCAGAGAGAGTGAGCAGGAGGGATGGCAGGGGAGGTGAACAAGTTTAGATCTTGTTGATTTCATGCATTAGTTGTATGAAGCATTGACAGAGGCATTATCGGACGTGCTGATATACGACCGCTAATGTGGATCAGGTTGATAGTTCAGTTGCGTCACTAGCAGAAACGATCACCAAGAGACGGAGGGGTAAAAAAAATGCTTAACCAATTTTCCATTTGTTTCAGTTTGCAAGTACACAGTCCATGAGAGATGTGTTTCGAAACCAATTGCATCCTGCATAAGCACATATGTAAAATCCAGGAGAAATACCAATGTAGGTACCACTTTCTGTTTGTCAGTAGCTACAGTAATATGTACTTTGAATGATATTAATAGTGTTGCAAATTTATTACGACCATTCCCAGTAAAAATGCTATTGTTATAGCAACTTAATCCCCGATACAATGAAGATCTTTTGACCAGTATATTCCCACATTTTTATAGTCGTGACTCTTGTTTGTCATCATTTTGTGGTTTCGCTGCTGATCTTCTCTCTTCTGTCAGCCTGGCCTAAATTAGCCTCGCTCTCGTCTCTTGAGTCAGAAGGTTTGTGGGTTCAAGTTGTAAGCTGACACCCAGCATTGGGTTCGATTCCAGGCAGGGCGAAACCTTGGGCAAGTTTCCTTACTCCACACATCTAATAATAATAATAATAATAATCCCACTAGAAAAAAAGGATAATCGTTTGTTCACTCAATCCATGACTGTTTGTGGGACACTGCTGCGCGCAATTGGCTGCCGCGTTTTGTCCACAGAAGGTACAGTCAATTCACCGTACAGTATATTCTGTGAAGCACTTTGAGACGTCTAGAAGATGTGAAAAGCACTACGTCAAATGCAAGGATTATTATTAATACTGTATTATTACTATCTCTCAAAGCGTTCCACAGGATATACAGTGAAGTGTAGTGACTGTATGTATTTTGTGGGCAAAATGTGGTAGCCAGTTGTGCACAGCGCTAACAGCTGTGGAGTTTATTTCCAATTTTATTTGAGGGACCGTTGGCCGGGCTACTGGGAGAAACTAGCTTCACTTTTCAATTAGTGCTGCGGGATCTTTAAAGCCACCTGGATAGGCAGATGGCACCTCGGTTTTACCGTCTCATCCAAGGAATTACATCTCTGACAATGCAGGGACTCCCAGCTCTGCCCTGGAGTCCCAACATACGCTCTGAAAAAAAACATTCTTTTAAAGTAGCAAAGGTATCGAAATTGATGTGTTACCTTTCTCTGCTTTAACGCCCTCTCCCCTACCCTCCTCTCCCTCTCCCCTCCCTCTCCTCTCCCCTACCCTCCTCTCCCCTACCCTCTCCCCTCCTCTCCACTCCCTCTCCCCTCCCCTCCTCTCCCCTCCCTCTCCTCTCCCCTCCCTCTCCTCTCCCCTCCCTCTCCTCTCCCCTCCCTCTCCTCTCCCCTCCCTCTCCCCTCCCCTCCTCTCCACTCCCTCTCCTCTCCCCACAGATTATGCAACACGTTTGGGTTGAAGGGAATTCCCCAACCAAATGCGATAAATGCCACAAAAGCATTAAATGTTACCAGGGTCTCACCGGTCTCCACTGTGTTTGGTGCCAAATTACTGTGAGTACTGAGGAAAAAGGAATGCGTGTTTCCAATACAAACGGGATAGAGGTACTGTACATTGCTATATTTTTAAGCAGCAGAGGGCAGACTTATTGTTCAAGTGCACCACAGTCTTCCAGCTGCCAACAACACTCACATAAGAATGATGGTTTAACATCCTTTTCGGAAACGCACAGCTTAGGATAGACAGGTGATAAACATGGAATAAAAACTGTATTCTTTGTGCATGTCACACTTAATCAGAATTGGAGCATTCCTCCCCCTCCACTCCCCGTCTCCCCCACTCCCCCCCCTCCCCCCCCCAACTATTCTGTCCGTTGGTGTCAAAGTTGAAGATCGACGCCTTTCAAAACACGATGTAATTTAATAATAATTATAAATTCTTACATTCGATATGAACCCCTGGCATGTCGGGAGGACACCCCGAAGCCAGGTGTGTAGTGACTGTGTGTTTTTGTGGGCGAATGTACGAAACAAATGTACACTCGGTCATCGCAAAAAAAGCAATTCAAGAAATGAATGCAAAGATGGAATATGATCCTGTAATTTTAATTTGAAAAAACCCCCACCGATTTGCAGTCAGTCACAAAGAATAAATTGAGGTGAATATTAATGGTTGGGTTATTGAAAGATGATTCACACAATGGTTAAAAATAAATAAGTCATTCTTGAAACCTGGATGTCACGATGTTGATGCCGAGAACAGCTGCAGTCATTCAAAGTGAGATTGATTCTATTTAACACCGAATGTCTCCCAGGCCTGCTAATTGCTTTTTTTAAAAAAAAACACACACAAAATAAAAGTAACAGAATCCTTCTGCGGAGCCTGAATTTCCATTAAAAGGAAAATGACAACAAAATCACAATTTCAGAGTAAGGAGGGGCATCAGGAGAGAAAGAGATTTGCTGTAACAAAGAAGCCATCTCATTCACTGTGTTTAACCTGCTCACTGAACATGCTGAACGCAAACACCCACCCTCACTTGTGCCATTGGTTTATGTTCATGTTTTTTTCTCCCCAGCGCACACTTTTAGGCAACGAATCATTTGTTCCTGACTTTGCATCAAAATGAGCACATTTCCACCGAAGTTTGAAATGCGAGTTATCCAAGTTGTCTCTGTGACTGCAAATTGGTGTGTTTTTATTAAATTAGCAGATCATATTCCATCTTTGCAACATCGGGACAACTCGGTCTTTAGCCGGGATAACAGAATTAATAACACTCCCGGGGGTTCTGAAAGCTCGTGTGCAATACTGTACAATACTGTACAGTCACTATGAACTGGATTCATTGTCAAGTTGAAGGAAGCGGTTTTAACACCGGAGACCTCTGTGATCTCTGAGCCTCTGTTAAATGTGGAGTATGTCTCTGCGAGCACTGAGATCACACAGATGATAACAAAGGAAGCAATCACGCACATGCTTATTTATTTTACCCCCACCTCACATTACGGAAGATTAGATAAAAAGAACGAAAGTTGAGAACTTTTTATTTTGTGCTAATTAATTCCTCTGGAGGGTGGGGTGGGTGGACAAGGGAATAATCTGTCTCTACAGCTTTTCTGTCCCCCACTTTCTGAACTCCATCCCAGAATCCCTCCGACTCACTCCCTCTCTCACTTTGTTCAAGAAACGTCTCAAAACTGAGCTTTTGGTCATCTTTTTTCTTCCACAGCTCGTTTGCCAAGTCTGGAATGTTACGCACTTTAGGATTTTCTGCAGACATGGAATACACATTCTGTATTGATTTTTCAATACAAATAGGTGTAGCTCCTGTAGCTCAGTGGTTAGAGCGCTCGCCTTACAAGTGTGAGACCTGTGTACGAATCCAGGCAGATTCAGGGCGAAACCTTGGGCAAGTTTCCTTACTCCCACATGCCTAATAATAATCCCTCAATTGTTTCATTGACAAATGTTTCATCCACAAATATACAGTCAATTCACGTAACAGTATATTCTGTGAAGCATTGAGGGGGCAAGGCAGAGAGGGGTTGAGACGAGGAGTTCCAGGATACAGTGACTGAACGCACGGCCGCCCGGTGGAGCGGAGGAGTCAAGTGACACACTGAAAACCCGAGCGGGCTGAGCGAATGAGAGGGGCAGAGGAGTAGGGTGCGAGGAGGTAGAGAAAGGTAGAGAGGTCCCAAGGAATGAAGTGATTTTGGGGCGAATGTGAGAATATTTGAAGAACAATGCAAAAGAGCACGTGAAAAGAGCAGGAGAGCAAGATTTGAGAAGCTAGCACCAACACAGACAGTATGGCTTCCCTCGATGTTATAAACTTTCTATGATAAAGTGCGTTGGGTTTTGTCCCCTCTGTTATAACAGATGGCTTCCTGTTCCCTCCCACAACACAACACCATTGATCGGTTGTTTTTTTTCAAAAAAAAAGGCGTATAGGGGAAACGTCCTCGAAATGTTGTCAAGTTTTAAGTGAGATTGTTTTGAGAAAATTGATGGCAGATCCTTTCAGCTTAATCTCATCTACCCCACCCCACACCCCGAGCCCCACCACCCACTTTAAAGCTACAAGTTTGCTAACAATTGCCTAAGTGTGAACACTCATATATATATATATATACTGTACATCTTATCTAGGTTGAAAAGAAAGGACTCGCATTTTTATAGCACCTCACCACATTGAAATGTTCCTCGAGCCAATAATTACTGTAAATGGCAAAGATTGCTTTTTGTCTGGTAAATGCAGCTGTCATTCTTAAGACAACATCAACATAACCGACCGTGAGATAAATGACCTCGTGTAAACCTTTTTTTTTATCACTGTAATGGTACCAGTTGGTACTCGCTCCCACCTCTAGCCCTCATCAGGACCGACACTCCAGTGCATCACTGGGCGAGCTCCTGTAGCTCGGTGCTGAGAGCACTCCTCTTACAAGCGCGAGACCTGTTTTCAAATCCAGGCAGATCACGGCGAACCCTCGGGCAAGCTTCCTTACTCCACACGCCTGATAATAATCCCTCCAAAAAAAACACAATAATAAAAATGTGTCGTTTCAATCCACGACTGTTTGTGGGACGCTGCGGTGCGCAATTGGCTGCCGCGTTTCGCCCACAAATATACAGTCAATTCACTTTACAGTATATTCTGTGAAGCGCTTTGAGACGTCGATAAGACATGAAAAGCACTATATCAAATGCAAGGATTATTTTTATCATTACTTCACGATCTTATCCAATGGATGGCACCTCCAGAACGACAACAAATTGCCTTTATGTCCGTTTTACGTCAGGAAGATATCCCAACGATGCAGTGCTCCCAAGTATGGCATTTGACTTTCACACTAGAAGACTTTGAGCCTTGAGGTTCTTGAGCTTTCTTTCATCCGTTAATCTGGTCTGGGTTGAGCCCAAGTTCTAGAGGTGAGGTGAATGGACAGTCATCTGTCGAGGCATCTTCCAAATAATAATAATAAATAATTGTAAGGTTATTTAAAGTGTTAAGTTTCTCACAATAATTGGAAAGTAAAATCTCACGCTTTCTCCTGTTCCTTGTTCTATGAAACAGTGGGATAGCGATCCACAACTCCACCTTGATGTGAGTCCTGCTTTGTTCTTAGCAAAAAGAGGGAAATCAGAGAGCAAGTTATATCAAGTCACTACATCTCTTAGCTGCATCCTCAACTGCCTGGAAATACATTGTTGTGGTTAGGGATGAGTGCTTCGGACAACAACCACTTGAGTTTTTATACTTATATATATGTATGTATTTTTATAGATATGTATGTATATACTGATTGTATGTGTGTGTCAGTCACACATGCATATATTGGCACAATGAGAAGTGGAGGGAGAGAGAGAGAGAAAAGGAGAAAATAACAAGAACAAAGTTGTATAGCACATACACAGTTGGTTTCACATCAAGAGGAAGTCCCAAAGCACTGGACAGACAGAATTCTGGACCCAAAGTGTGGGGTAGATAAAGAAATATAGGCAAGGAGAAATTCCCTTCAGAAAATGCTTTTGGATAGCTACATTGAGTGCTGTTTTCACCAGCTGAGCGGGAGAGGGTTAAATAGCAGCAGATTTAAGAGCTGCTCAGTAATTTGATTGAAGTCAAATAGATTCTGTTGTTTCTGCCAAGGGTGGCTCATGGAAAGTGTGGTCACCAGAGCATTAATTATGTAGGATCCAGTGTTTGTTTTCTGTGTTTGTGATCTTCGATAATTCCCTTTGAAGTGTGTACCTACTGTATATTCTTCTTGTGTCCCCGGCATGTTTGCCTTTGCTGTGCATGAACTTGTTCTAGTTATTGTTAGTATTAGTATTATTATTATTATTATTATTATGATGAAGAGAAGCTTTAGCTCTGGTTGACAGCAAGTGAAAAATAACGGCATCTGAAAAAAAAATGCATTTTGTGGCATTCATGAGAGACATCTGTGACTAATTGCAAAAGACGGTTTGTTCTATCACTCTATATACGCTGAACTTTGAAAGCTAGGAATCAAATCCAGACAAACTTGGGTTTGATATCATTCCCCGTATTGCTACACTGAATTTCATTTTTTAAAAAGACGAGCGTAACGGCTGTGGCTGCCGTTTTAATAAAGAATTGCTTTGGCAAACTTTCCAAATTTGGTAAAGTCACTAACCGGTGGGAACCTGAGCCTTGCAATCCAGGAATATTCACTGCCTGATCTGTGGTGCATTAGCTGATCTCAGCTCTAGCCGTATTTTGCACAATACAGTGCCTGGAGCTAGGATTCTTAATAATAATAATAAAAATGTGGTCGCCTAATCCACAACTGTTTGTGGGACACTACTGCGCGCAATTGGCCGTTGTGTTTCTACCACAAAATATACAGTCAGTTCACTCCACAGTATTATTCTGTGAAGCGCTTTGAGAAGTCTCAAAGACATTGATAAGGCGCTGTATTAACTGCAAGGATTATTTATTATTATTATTACTGTGTGGAAAAATTAGCCTCCGCATTGGCTTCATTCACTGGCTAGGGCGAGCGCATTACGAATGGACACTGGGGTAACATGTTTAAAGCCACAGCGTGAGGCTGCTGGAGCGTGTCCGTTTCCCTGTGTATCCAGTTGGCAGCGTGAATCAGCATCTTTCAGAGAAAGGTCAGCAGCCTTGCTCTGAAGCTTAAAGGGCCCATTGTTCTGTGGGTGAAGTGAGCTCGCTCTCACTAGTTTATTTTGTTTTCATCTGGGCTCCAGTTGTGCTCAGCTCACAGGAAAGGAGAGCTGCAGTCCACAGAACCCGACCAACATGACCACACAACAAAGGATGGCACGTGACTACATTTGGCATCCTTTTTTAATGCTTTAATATGGAAAATCTGCACTCACTTTGGAACCAGACTATTCACGCAGCCACACGGTTGTTTGATGCGGCGTTTAACATGCAGGTTGCCTCGGAACTGGTTCAGTAGGCCAAAGTGGGGAAGCTAAAATATCCATCGCAATCTTCGAGTTACGGCTGTTGTGATCTGTGGGAAACGCAAACAGGTATACCGCGGCAAGTCCCTCGGTATACCTTAACGTACCTGCTGCCAGAAAAAACCCCACCGGGACAACAGCAGTCTGTGCAATAGGAGAATAAACCTCGCATTTGATATAGCACTTCATCACATCGTTCAGATGTCTCAAAGACTGTCTCATGCAGGATTTTACTGCAAAGTGTAGTGACTATGTATTTTTTTTAGGAAAACGCTATACCCATTTCTCACACGTCGTGTCCCTCAAACGGTCATGAAGTGAATGATCAACTTTACCCAGGGGATTGTGAATAATAATAATAATAATCCTTGCATTTGATATGGCGCTTTTCACATCTTATCGGCGTCTCAAAGCGTCTTCACAGAATATACTGTGAAGTGAATTGACTGTATGCTGTTGGCCAGGATCTCGGGAGGAACTCCCATTTTCTTTTCGGAGGAACATCACCTGAACAGCACCTCCGATAATACAGCAGTTGGAGTATCGGAGGCCGGGCCTTCAGTTTCTCCGCTCCCACCTTATGGAATGCCATCCCTCAATCCCTCCGTTTCGTCTCTTCCCTTTCCTCTTTCAAGGCCGGTTTGAAGACTTTCCTCTTCGATCGTGCCTTTCGTTCCCCCCCGAACTCTTTTACCCTCCCCTTCGTGTTTCACCCCTTCCCAAACACTCCCCTCCCAGCTCGGGTCACACGCCTCCTGTGCAGCGCCTTGGGACGTCCTCCCGACGTGAAAGGCGCTCTATAAATGTAAATTGTTGTTGTTGTTGTTGTTATCGGGTCAAAACTCTGATTTAGGCCTTGAACCCATAATGTCTGTCTCAGAGGCCAGAGTGATACCAGTTGAGCCCAGCTCTCACACGTTTGGGGTGAAGACCCATCTACAATAAACGACAACAAGTTATATTTATAGTGCCCTCCACTCAGGGTATCATCTCAGAGCACAGTGCCTGACTTCAAACCAGGGTGTGGTGGGGTGGGGGGGGGGGGGGGTGAAAGTATGCTCAAAGAAGTAAGTTTTCAGGTGGGACTTGAAAGAGGGGAGAGATAGGGGTAGATGGATTGAGGGAGTGTGTTCCAGAGTTTGGGAGCATAGTGAACGGATTTGAATACGAGTGTGAGGATCTTGAATTTGATCGTTCGGTGGCTCGATGGCGAGCCCAGTGGAGCCTGGCCAGACCTGGTGAGATGTGGGTATGGAATTTGGTCTGGGTTGGCAGTATGCGGTTGGCAGAGTTTTTGAATGAGCTGGATCTTTTGGATGGTAGAGCTCTACAGTAACATACAATACAGTAACATTTATACACACAGTGACCCTGTGTACTATGAAGCCATCTCAGACCAACTTCACAGGTTTTGATCCTTGCATTAGCTGCTTCAGTTTGTTGCGTGTGGAAACATTGGAGAGGGAGTCACGGAGCCATCCTTTTCACTAGTTTGAAAAGAGGTGCCGATGATCCTTTAATTAACCTATTTGTGACACTTATTGGCTTTTCCTGATAAACTGAGAGAAACGGGAGATTATTCACACGTTGTTTATAGCATCCACATGTGACTCTCCTGTTTCACAGTCCCGACCAGCAAGTTTCTTGCAAGTTCCATTGTTATAAATAACCGTGCCCTATTTGTGCTTGTATCATTTGTGGCAGTTTGGTTGTAAATTAACAGTGAGCTCACAGTCCCCATTTGCAGAGAGTATATAGACAGTGTGAAAAGCAACTTGAGTGCTTACATTCCTGCCAGTTGTCTAAACTCTTATTCATTTCTGTTAAAACCCATTACTTGTAACCAAAGATAGCAAAAAGAAAGGTAGATAATATCATGGACCAACCCCTTGGGACGTGTTCTTGACATAAAAGGCACTATACAAATGTATTATTTGTTGTTATTGTGACAGGATTGGGGGGGGGGGGGGGGGCAGGGGAGGGAGGGAGGAAAGAGTTTTAGAAAATCCATCTCTAGATTCTGCGAAGTCTAGTAGCTATTGTTGAGGGGTCAGCCAGTAGACTGACACATTCCCAAACCCATCCGCACGCTGAAGAATATCCAGACCGAATTGAGAGTTGCATGCATGCTAACTGCACATGGAAATTCCCTTGAATACCTATTGTAACGCCCAGCAATTGCAGTTGTGCACGTTTTCAACAGTCGGCAGTAACACAGTGGGCCGAGTGACCTTCTACTGTCGTTCTGTGTTAGTATTAACCAGCAGGTAACAGACAATGAAGTGGCTTCAAGGCAAGAGCCGACTTCGCAGCCTGCTGAGCCACAGACTAATCTGCATTGTTTATAAGAGCAGAGCAATAACATTTTTATCCAAACAAATCACTTGAAAAATCGCTTGGATTCTGTCAAAACTATCTCCGTCCAGACCCAAAACAAATCTTGAAGATATGTGGATAATGCATCTCAAGGCCTCACTTTCTCTCTGCATTTTTTTTAAGATCTAAGAACAATAATAAGAATAATAATCCTTGCATTTGATATAGCGTTTTCCACATCTTATCAATGTCCCAAAGCGCTTCACAGAATATACTGTAAAGTGAATTGACTGTATATATTTGTGGGCGAATCGCAGCAGCCAATTGCGCACAGCAGTGTCCCACACACACAGTCGTGGATTGAAATTTTATTACTGTGTTTTTTTTTGCAGGGATTATTATTAGGCGTGTGGAGTAAGGAAACTTGCCCAAGGTTTGGCCCTGACCTGCCTGGATTCGAACACAGGTCTCCCCAGCTTGGTCTCCCCAGCTTGCAAGACAAGTGCTCTAACCACTGAGCCACAGGAGCTCCGGGTTAAACCTTCTGTTTGATATACTGCCTTGTGGAGCTCCTGTAGCTCAGTGGTTAGAGCACTCACCTAATAAGCGAGAGACCTGTGTTCAAATCCAGGCGGGTCAGGGTGAAACCTTGGGCAAGTTTTCTTATTCCACACATCTGATAATAATCCGTAAAAAAAAACAACACAATAATAATGTTCTGCACAGCGGTATCGTGGCAGCTTGGGCAATATGAGTTCCAAGTCTCGATGTGGGACACTCCCCCCTCCCCCCCCCCCCCCCCACTCCCCCCCTCCCCCCCACTCCCCCCCACTCCCCCCCACTCCCCCACCGTCCCCCCCCAACCTTCTGACTCAGAGGTGAGAATGCTACAAACTGAACCAGGCTGACACACAAAATTGTTATATTAACAGAATACTCTCTCTCCACCCATGTGTGTGTAGATATAAATAAACATACAGTGTGAATTAGAAGTCCTAACTCAAGAGTTTTTAATGCTGAATTATTTTAAAGACAACATTCATGGAGAGTGTGCAGCTATTCCAGAAGATATATTTCATTTTGTTCGTGAAAGTTTTATGTGTAAACTTCCACATGGAGTTTGAACATCTCATATAGACCTATGAGAAAGGACTTTCAATTCACTCTCTGTGTGTGTATATATATCTTCGTGTGTCTTTTGAAGATTTTCTTCCAGTGAATCACTGGTGATAATTCTACCAAGAGGCTGATTTTCTGCACAGATTAACGACTGGCGCCAGAGGAGATCCAACAACAGATTTAATAATTGAACCGGACTCAGTATTTTTGCTTGTTTCCCTTTGTGCTTATTATTCTTTTCAATGTGTGGAATGACTGTTCATTTATTAGCCTGCGCACTGGCTGAGGCTGGGAGGGTGGGTGAGAGAATCTGCGTCTGGGCCTCAGGCTTCAGGTAGAGAGGAGCCAAGCATCGCTATTTTGTGCTGTCTGGTGTTCCACGTGATGCTTTCCCACAGAAAACTTCTCTGAATTCAGAATGGAAGGAGGAACAGAAAACAAGTAACACACCAGCAATACACAAGCCAAGTCTGTCAGTCAAAAACATTCACATCAAGGATTTCTCAAGATATATCATGTTTATTGCTTGAGCTGCGTTTCTTACATCCAATTCACCATTGTATTATTTTTGCTATTGCTATTATCTGTGAGTTTGCGTCAAAAGTTGGATTACTTATTGCTCCTCTCTCTATTTTGATTGCAGCTTCACAACAAATGTGCCTCACACATCAAACCTGAATGTGACGGTGGCCAATTGAAGGACCACATCTTACTTCCCTCCTATATATGTCCTGTGGTTTTGGTAAGAAGTCTCGAGTTTAGAATTCACAACGTAGCTATTCAGAGTGTGCGACGCAAGGCAAATTGTTGAACTTGCTTTCCATAACAATAATAATAATGCCTTGCATGTGATATAGCGCTTTTCACATCTTCTATACTGTGTCTCAAAGCACTTCACAGAATGTATTGCAAAGTGAATTGACTGTATATTTATTTGTGGGTGATACGTGGCAGCCAATTGGCAGCAGTGTCCAACAAGCAGTCGTGTCCCAATTTATTATCGTTTTAACCTCAAAGCTTCTGCGTTAGAAGGCAATGGTTTTAAATCCCTCACCTGGACTTGAACTCACTTAGGGTAAACTTAGGCAGGTCAGGGCGAAACCTTGGGCAAGTTTCCTTACTCCACACACCCTCCAAAAAAAAGCACAATAATATTTCAATCCACGACTGTGTGTGGAACGCTGCTGTGCACAATTGGCTGCCGCGTTTCACCCACAAATATACAGTCAATTCACTTTACAGTATATTCTGTGAAGCGCTTTGAGACGTTGATAAGATGTGAAAAGCGCTATATCAAATGCAATGATTATTATGATTATTATTATTATTATGTTCTAATGCAGGGCAGGGAGTTGGTTGTTCCATTGTCAGAGGTGCCGTCCTTCAGGTGAAGCATTAAGCCGAGATTCAGTCTGCCTCTTCAGGTTGACGTTAAAGATCCCATGGCACTATTCGAAAAGAGAAGTGACTTTCTTTCCAGAGTGCTGGCTAATAGATCCCCTAGTAATAGTGGTCACTGATTCCATGGTTGTTTGTGGGACATTGCTAAGCACAATTGACTGCCACGTTTCGCCCACACGCAGTCGGTCCACTTGACAGTATATCATGTGAAGCGCTTTGAGACATCTTAACGACATGGTAAGGCTGCATCTCAAATGGAAGGATTATTATTCTAACCATTATTTTTGGCTGTTGTTTCACCCTCGACTGTTGCCCTTGATCCGACCGCAGCATCAGTCTTTCCCAGTCTCATTGTGCTCCACGTGAACATTGATTCACATATTTAATATGGATTTATGTAGTGAATAATATATTGGAAGAGTTATTTTTCCCCTGCCAAAGCTGGAAGATTGTTTCAACTTTTGGTGGCTGTTCAGAGAAAAGGATACAAAGGAATTGGACAGGATTCAAAGGGTAGCGAGCCGTGGTCTTAGGTCTCAGTAAAACCAATGGCGTTCAGCCCATCTTAATTAAAACCTGAAACTTGTAACGGACAAATGGTATCCAAGTTTTTAAACGACAGAGGGAATTAATAATGTGGAAGTGAAGAATCTTTTGTGTGGAGCCAGGACAAGAGAACCAGAGGAAATGATGCATAGCTCTCTTATACAAAAAGAAATACAGGCAGAATATAACTTCAGGAGTAGTGTCTGAGAGACCTGGGTTCAATTTGCAGAGCGAAACCTTGGCTTGGGCAAGTTTCCCTGCTTATGATAATAATAATCTTAACAATAATCCCTCAAAAAAAGATATAATAAATTGGTAATTTCAATCTGTTGACTGTTTGTGGGACACTGCTGTGTGCAATTGGCTGCCATGTTTCAGCCACAAATATACAGTCAATTCACTTTACAGTATGTTCTGTGAAGCGCTTTGAGACATCTAGAAGATGTGAAAAGCACAATATCAAATGCAAGAGTTATTAATATACAGTAATAAGAACGCTTATATTTGATAAAGCACCTTTCTTTCACACCACAAGGACATTTTAAAGCACGTCACACGATGCACTGTAAAGTTTAATTACTGTGTATTTATAGACAAACGCAGAAGTCAATTTACATACAACAATGTCCCCCAAACAGCTATGAAGTGAGTGATCAATTTTATTTGAGGGACTGTATCAGGAAAACAGGAGAAACTCACTTCTCTTTTCAAAAGAACAGATGAACTCGCGGAGAAAGCTATCAATAAAACCAGCGAACCAAAGAAAAGGGTTTAAGAGCAGCCTTAAGGAACTGATCAAATTTGTTTTATTCCTATGATTCCTGTTTTAAAGGATAGGCAGCCCAATCAGAAAAAGGCGGACAGTGATTCACCAACGAGCACAAGTACGGACGACAACAATCAGGCCTTCAAATATAACACCACCACGGTGGACGGACAGGGGTTGCAGGTAGGCCGAAAAGGTCCCACGTGTGACTGACTGTCAATCACCATTGAACAGCTTATGGCAGGCCCGAGGCTCAGTCCAATTAGGATAAAATATGGACTTATGTGGCCCCCGGATATTTCTCCAATCTGGCATCCAGCCCTCGGCAGCCAAAAAGGTTGACTTATGGCAAATAAATCACTGTACGTGCTGTTAACTTCCAATCGACACAGAAATCAAATGAAAAGCTCATTGGTTACGGAGCTAAGGTTTCCACCAGTTGCTTTGATAGTACAAAACTACTGGATAAACTTTCTGTCGGGGGCGGTGATTATGTTGCGGGGGGGGGGGGGGGGGGGAGGGGAGAGACATCTGTTGCACAGCGCTGTCTTCTGCGGTGTTATCTCATCTCTATGGTCTGAATACCTTGTTTATGATTCTGTGGAGAAGCTTTGCTGCCTTTGTTGTATTCTTGTGTGCGACTGTTTCATGTGCACAGCGTACCGTGCAGGATTTTCATTCAACATTCTCGGTACTGTAGTTGCATTCTCTTTTTGGCCTGTGCAAAGATAAGTGCCTTTCACACCCTCCGCTGTGTAAGATAGGTGTGCGTAGTTTATGCTGGGTTTGTATGAAGTGCTCTGAGACGCTGCCTGGCACGGAGGGCACTATATGAATATTGTTGTTGTTGTTGTGTTGAGGATTTTTCTGGGATCTCTGAAGTCCCCAAAGTCGAATGTTTTGCATCATCTGAAGAGCTTTCAGAATCGCCTGCTTCAGAGGTTTGGCAGTAAAAAAAACCCTCAAATGTCCAACAGCTTAGTAGCTCCTGTGGCTTAGTAGTTAGAGCACTTGTCTTGCCAGCTGGGGAGACCAGGCTGGGGAGATCTGTGTCCAAATCCAGGCAGGTCAGGGTGAAACCTTGGGCAAGTTTCCTTACTCCACACGCCTAATAATAATCCCTCCCCAAAAAACCACAATAATAAAATTGGTCATTTCAATCCACAACTGTTTGTGGGACACTGCTGTGTGCAATTGGCTGCCACGTTTCGCCCACAAATGTACAGTCAATTCACTTTACAGTATATTCTGTGAAGCACTTTGGGACGTCGATAAGATGTGAAAAGCGCTATATCAAATACAAGGATTATTATTATAAACCGCGTAGTTTGCCATTGATATCACCGCCTGGTAAGCTTTCCCGCCTGTTGTCCAGCTAGGATCACCTTACCTGCCAGGGTTTTGGTTTACAGAGTTTACGGGAGATGAGTAGGGAAAAGTCCATGCCCCCAGTCACTGGTCTGTACTTTACTTTACAGATCACATCTGCGCCTGGTACACATCCACTACTGGTTTTGGTGAATCCGAAAAGTGGCGGAAGGCAAGGAGAAAGGTAAATTTCAAAAATATATGTTGTTCAACCAGATTGAAAAAGCACTGGCTCGGTTAGTCGTACTCTCACCCCTGAGTCAAAAGGTTGTCAGTTTAAGCTCCGCATTGGGACTTTGAATCCATACGTACATTTGACTACAACATGCAACTTTGACTAAAAATACATAGTGATTATACTTTACTGTAAATTCTGCGAAGTACTATACTTTGAGATGCGGTGTGATAAAGCACTATATAAAATCCAAAGCTTATTATTAGTACTGTAGCATTAATATCATTATTATAGTCTATGTTCATGTTACAATGCAGTGCTGGGGAAAACTGTATTGTTGAAGTGCTTTCGTCCTTCAGATGAAACTTTAAACCAAGGTCTGCCTATTCAGGTTAAGGTACGTCATGTCAGGACTCAAATAGAAAGGAGTTTTTTTTTGTTGCAGTTTTGTCTCTTGCTGTGTTTTGCAGAGTTTGCGAGGAAGAAATCCAGTCTCTTTAAGAATACGTATTGCTTTGTGTTCTTAGCTTGTTATCTTTAACGTTACAAAATGCAGTGTAGGCTTGTGTGCAGGAAATGGAGAGTAACAGTGGTTGTCTTTTTCCCTAGAGTTCTCAGAAAATTTCAGTACCTTCTCAACCCAAGACAAATCTACAGTCTTGATAGAGGCGGCCCTGTACCAGGGTAGGTGTGATTTTTTTTGGGGTATTATTCTAAACAATGGACTACGATTAAATCTCATGTTTGAATTTGTTCCCCAATTTTCTCTCTCTTATTCCTGAAGGTAACCAGTTGTGTTAAGTTATGGAACCTTGGATACCAATGAGACACCATTCAGCGGCTTACCCAAGTGGCCATACTTTGCGGGTCAAGATTTGAGGATTAAGTTAACAAATTGTTCTCATTGAAACATTTGTACAGATCTGCTCCTCAGACATCGCCAAAGCGCCATATCACATACTGTGCAAGTTCCTGGCATTCTAATAGGGATTTATTTGATGTGTTTTAAAAGCACCTTTGGTGAAGAAACTATTGATACTGATTTATACAGCAAGCGGTGCACTTATTCCTAACTTTCAACCCAAGCCTTTGGGTTGGAGCGATGCCAGCAATTCACTTTGAGTGAGAGTACTAAAGTTTCTGTTCATCTTTGGGGTCATTCCGTCAGTCCTACTGACCCTCAGTTCTACCCCATCCTACTCCCATTGACCTCAGGGTATGATAGACTGTGGAAAACATCCAATTTTGTTCACACAAGTTCAGGAGAGAAATCATTGGGATTGAATGGACTCATTTTTGGAGTTTATGTGTATTATGTGAAGTTGAGTCTGCACTGTGTCGACTCCTGTTTGAGCTCGGAAAATCCAATTTGATGCTTGGTGTTATTCTGATAAGGTAGCCATCAGCTATTTAGGTTTGTTTCAGGTTAGGTTGCTTAGAAACCATACTTGAGGCACCACTGATATGCAACGCTGTTCAGCTCAAGCGCCATCTAGTTACTTTAGGAAAATTGGTCCATTTCAAGTCTCCCCTTGACATTGATGTTTGGGGGAATATTTATTAGCTAATAAGCTAATAAATCTGTTTCTAAGAATCTCTTGACCCATTGATTACAGTTCTCTAAGTGTCTCCAGCCTGAAAGACCCAGGGGAAACCGTCATTATTCAGTGACAATGAGATGAAATCATTTTGCTGAACTAAACTGGTTTTATATGTCTCAAATGTTTCATCAACAAAAATCAACTCAGTAGCCAATGTGCAGCTAACTACGAATAATCCATAACTGCATTCATTACCTATACTGTAGCTTCAGCACGTCCTTTTGACACATCCTCACTCGTTGATCTTGGATGGTATTAACCATGATAGCAACTTAACCTATTTCAGCTTTTATAAATTGTATATAAATTTTAGAAACTGTATGTAAGTCATCTCTGTTTAAAGAACGATTCCAGTATCCTCCTCAATTCTTTCTCACTGAGATTTGCTCCTGAGAAGCAAACCTTCTGCTTCACACCCAGTTTGTTTGCTTTAACATTCATGCAATATGAATAAATGCAGCCCTTATGTTGAACCTTTCACAGCTTTGTGTCTGTGATGTAATTTAAACGGTGCGGGAGAGCTTTGTGTGCGCTGGAGTCAGAGTTTAACGCTTTTTTCAGAGTGAAACGGAGCCCAACCCATCAAACTCAAGGTGTCAAATAAATATTGAAAGATTACATTTTAAAAATTGATGCATGAGGGACGAACGCTAGGTGTGGCACTTTGCAAAGTCCTTGTGTAACAACAACCATTTTCATTTGTATTGCGCCCTTCCATTAGGATACTGTCTGCTTCACACAGATGATGCTTTGCTCAATATCTGACCCCCATCTCTGTGAAGCGCTCTGTAAACAGGGACATAGAATCATAGAATTTTACGGCACAAAAGGAGGCCATTCGGCCCATCTAGTCTGTGCCGGCTCTTTGAAAAGAGCGATTCAATCCCACTGCCCTGCCCGCTCCCCATAGCCTAATAGACCCGTTCTCCCTAAATAAAGATCTAATTCCCTTTTAAAAGTTGTTATCGAATCAGCCTCCACCACCTTTTCAGGCAATGCATTCCAGATTCGAACAACTCGCTGGGTGAAAAAATTTATCCTCAGCTCCCCTCTACTGCGCCTTGAAACTATTTTAAATCTGTGACCACGAGTCACAGATTCACCCACGAGTGGAAATAGTTACTCTCTATTTGCCCTGTCGAAACCCCTCATGATCTTATAAACCTCTATTAGGTCTCCCCTCAATCTTCTCTGCTCCAGAGAGAATAACCCTAGCCTATCTAGCCTCTCCTCATAGCTGAAGTCCCTCAATCCTGGCATATATATACATTGCTCAGCATTCTGCCGAGCTTACTCGAGTATCCTCCTCATTCTATTAGCACAACCAAGCTCCACTGAATGTGCAATGGAAACCCAGCCTTAGTGTTGGCAAATGATAATGAAGTGTGTTGAACTTTCCCAAATAACAATATCGTAAACATCCTGAGAAAAGTAAACTCATAGCAGATTGAAGCCTCCAAACTCTTGCGTAGAATACTGAGGCTTTACATATGCATAATTGTTGAAAATAATTGTGAGTTGAGTGTACAAATATTTGCAGTGAAACTTTATCCGTTGACGACCTTGGAAATCTTTTATTATTATGAATATTTTGGTCATCTCCAGAACCCCTTGAGGCCAAACCTCAGCACACATTGCTGCATTCTCAGCTTAGTCATTCGAGTGTCTGCTGTATGTTTTTCACAACACAGCTGGTAAGGAACGACATAAAAGGAAAAGATAGACCGGGTCTTCACACAATTTGCCAAAAGCCTTTGAACATCAAAAAAAACGCACAAGTTGCTGGCTGGACCCGCAGAGAGTAGAGCACTTTTTTTTCAACTTATTTTTGAAATGCCACATGTTTCTGCAAATACTGGGGGATTTTTGTTAATATAAAAGACTGCTTTCTGGAGAAAATTCAGAGGTATGTCAAAAATAGGCTTTGTGTTGCAATCTGCTCCTGTTATTTACTTTGCTGAATCTCAAAAATAATTGCATTGCTCTCAACAAATAGCTGTCACTCAGTGGTTAATGAGCAAACTGACATCCAGGTCATTCCAGTATTTTATTTTACATGAGAACATTAGTGGACGCTGAAAGATATCGGATAAGGATGGACAGATCTATTCACGGACACAGACTCATGGTGTGAGACTTCTTTGGAGTGAAATAATAATAATCCTTGCATTTGATATAGCACCTTATGCCTTCAAAACGTCTCAAAGCGCTTCACGGCAAATACTGTAAAGTGGAGTGACTGTATTTAAAACGGATGGATATTCTCTCTCTGTTTTGCTGGAGTATCTTTGGGTTTCAGCGACTGTCGAAACAGAAATTTCCCCAGACGCTAAGAGCAGGTGCGATGAAATACATGTGAATTGGGGGCGGGAAGGTAGGTTTTTTGTGGCTTGTGGAATGAGTGGGCTCAACGGAACTGATTGGCCTTTTCTCATTCCATAATTTACCTCGCAATGTGGCAACACTTGAAGATACTAAGTGGCAGTAAGCAGTGCAATAGAATTGTTTGGTCAATCAGGTATGATAGACTTGTTTGAGATGAGATCAAACTAAACCTAGATACTTGAACAGTGTTTCTTCTCTGATATTAGTACGTGTGAAAAATGCATGACTTTTCCATTTAGCATCAATTGCCTTGTACTGTATCAACATATCTTTTCACACAGTGTAATTTGTCATATCTGGGCTAATTACTAAGTGGGTTTAAAGTCTTTAAGAATGTGATAACTTACACATCCTTTACCTTTTCAGGTTAAATTTTTTTCATGATGTCCATGATTTCCGCATCCTGGCTTGTGGAGGTGATGGAACAGTCGGATGGATACTGGATTGTATTGGTACGTGTGACATTCAGAAAAATCTGAAAATTGTTAAATATATAGATATATTTTGAAAAGACATTTAATCAAAATTATTTTACGAGTAGAAATGCTACCTATTTTTCTTTCTTTTATATTTCTTTCCTACCTCCCGCTCCGACTCTCTTCCGGTCGCTCTCCACACTGCCTCATACAACAACAACAACAACTTGCATTTGTGCATCTCCCCTCACTCGGTGTAGCATCTCATATATCCCGCTCAGACTTTCTTCCCATCGCTCTCTCCATGTTGCCTCGTACCTCGTACTCTAACTCTCTCCCAGTCGCTCCACACATGGAGACTGATAGGAACAGAGGCTGAGCGGGAGACACAAGACAACATGGAGAGCAACAGGGAGAGAGTTGGACTGGGAGATAAGTGTATTGTTGTGTAATGTAATCATAAATGCACTTTTTAGTATGAAATATTGTAAATATTGGTTGTACAGTAAATACATTGGTTGTACAAAACGTAGGGCCTAAGTACGTACTAGAATAGTTGTAATGTGCTATTTATGTTGCTTTCTGCCCCCCAACAATATATTACCTTAGCCAAGAAAATAAAATCCTCTCGGTCTATACAAAAAGTATTGTTTCTAGGAAAGGGGTTACACATGGGGCATGAATCTCTGAAGAGGATGCATTTGGGAACCTCTGTTCTGGAATAACATCCATTGCAATGGCAAGGGGACAGCACTGTTCTGGCCTTTGGATGAGAGATTAAAATGTTTTTGAAAATGCGATGAGAGGCTGTATAAAATGTAAGGATTAATACTATTGTTTTGCTATTACAAGAGAGGCAATTATAAAGATGCATGAACCACATGATTGATGGTATGGTTCCGTTGTTCCAAAACCTGATGTTTTAATACTAATAATAATCCTTGCATTTGATATAGAGCTTTTCAGGTCTTCTACATATCTCAAAGCGCTTCATAGAATATACTGTAAAGTGAATTGACTGTATATATGTGGGTGAAATGCGTCAGCCAACTTCACACAGTTTTGCCTACAAAATACAGTCACATCACTTTACAGTACATCCTGTCAAGTGCTTTGATAATAATAATTAATCCTTGATAATCCTTCCATCGGTATAGTGCTTTTCACATCATCCGAACTCTTATCACTGGATGAATCATATAGTGCAATGACTTACATTTGATAAAGCACCTAATCACATTGAGTGTGACTGTGTAAATTTTTGGAATAAGGATTGCTCCTTATCGCAAGCACTCTGAGACACAGCCCAGTGTAGAGGGCGCTATATAAATGCTAGTTGTTGCTGTTGTTGAGTATATCAAATACAATAATTATTATTATTTAAATGTAAACACCTAAATCCAAACACAATAACTCGTTGCTTGTTGTCAGCTATAATGTGGAGTGCTGTAGCACATTGGTTAGGGCACTCACCTCGCAAAGCGAGAGGACCTGGGTTTGAATCCTCGGCAGGGCTGGACATTGTGCAAGTTTCCTTACTCCACACCCCTCTGTTTATCAAGCAGTAAGCAACTTGGCTGTCAGTCAATTGGCAGATTGCTTTTCTGGGGCTAATAATCCCTTCCAAAAAAATGACAATTTGGTCTCTCAATCTACGACTGTTTGTGGGACACTGCTGTGTGCAATTGGCTGCCACATTTCGTCCACAAAATTTTCAGTCAAATCACTTTACAGTATATTCTGTGAAGCGCTTTGACACGTCTTGAAGATGTGATTAGGTGCTTTATCAAATGTAAGTTATTATTATAATATTAATATGTAAATGCTCCGAGACGCCACCCTGCCTAGAGGGTGCTATGTAAAAGCAAGTTATAAATGCCGGCAGGCCGAAACCTTGGGCAAGTTTCCTTACTCCAAATGGCTGCTAACAATCGCTCAAGAAAAACATACAAACCATAAATTGTCATTTCAGTCCATGCCTGTGTGTGGAACACTGTTATGCGCAATTGGCTGCCGTGTTTTGCCTGCAAATACACAGTCATTT
>JAYJKW010000340.1:0-2500 GCA_035084275.1 Hydrolagus colliei
TGACAGACACACAGACAGACAGCCCAGACAGACACATAGACAGATACACAGACAGACAGATACACAGACAGACACACAGTCACCCAGACAGACAGACAGACAGACAGCCCGGACAGACAGACAGCCATCCACGGGGGGATGGGTGGGTTGGGGGTGGAAGAGCAAGTAGTTGGGGCGAGAATTGGTCTCCTTTCTGTGCCGTCAATTTCAACGCTTTTCTCGCGGATTCCAGATAAACTTAGAGCATAAGAATTAGGAGCAGGGGTAGGCCTGCCTCCCCCCCCACCCCCGCCTCCCACCCACCTGCCGTTCAATAAGATCACGGTTGAACTTCTATTCCAACTCCACCTGCCCCCCCCCCCCCACCCCCCCCCCCTCCTACCTTGTCCCCATATCCCTCAAACTGTCGCTGAGCGTTTCGATGTTTTGTTTACACAGGTCCTGAAGATGTGGGGTGCACTCCCCCAGATCATGTAAGTAACCCCTCACTTCCCCCTTCCCCCCTTCACTTCCCCCCCCCCCCCCCCCCTCCCATCACTTGCCCCCCCCCCCCCCCTCCCCCCAAAAAATCCCCACACCCAGGCCTCTCTCCCTGGCTCGGACGCTGTAAACTCCGTGTCATCAGCAGGAACAGCTGGAACATGAACCATTACTTTGCCAGGAGGAAGAGGAGGAGGAGGAGGAGGGCGAGGACTGCAGCAAAACCAAACCCAACGGGGTCAGTGTGGGCGGCAGCCTCAGCCCCAGCGCTCACAGGGAGGAGCCCACGGCCATCAGCTTCCTCGGGGCTCTGAGGATACCAGTGAGTACGGCTTCCATCGTGTGCCTGTGCGTGTGTGCGCGTGTGTGTTCACGCGTGTGCGCGTGTGTGTTCGCGCGTGTGCGCGCGTGTGTGTGTGAGCGTGTGTGTGTGAGCATGTGTGCGTGTGTGTGTGAGCGTGTGTGTGTGAGCATGTGTGTGTGAGCGTGTGTGTGTGCATGTGTGTGTGTGAGCGTGTGTGTGTGCATGTGTGTGTGTGAGCGTGTGTGTGTGCATGTGTGTGTGTGAGCGTGTGTGTGTGCATGTGTGTGTGTGAGCGTGTGTGTGTGCATGTGTGTGTGTGAGCGTGTGTGTGAGCATGTGAGCGTGTGTGTGTGAGCGTGTGCGCATGTCTGTGTGAGCATGTGTGTTAGCGTGTGTGTGAGCATGTGTGTGAGCGTGTGTGTGAGCATGTGTGAGCGTGTGTGTGTGAGTGTGTGTGCGAGCATGTGAGCGTGTGCATGCGTGTGTGCGTGTGTCTAGCACACCACCCCCCCCACCTCTCCCACTCTGGGCATGGTGTGAGCTGCTGTGCTGGGCACTGGGGTAGGGAGGCGACCCCAGCACTGGGAGGTACTGGGGCTCTCTAATTCAGGGAGCCCCGAGTGTGTGTGTGGTGTGTGTGTGCGCGCAGGCGGGCGTGTGTGTGGGCGTGCGTACTTGTATGTGGAGCAGTGCAGTTACTGTGTACTTGTGTGCATGTGTGTGTGGTGTGCGTGCGTGCATGGTGTGTGCACATGGGCGCACGCGCGTGTGTATGTGCGCGTGCCCTAACGCAGTTGTGTGTCTGTCTGTGTCTGTGTGTGTGTGTGTGGCAGGGAGTGGTGGAGTTCTCGCTGTGCCTGCTGTTTGCCAAGTTGGTCAGTTACACCTTCCTGTTCTGGCTGCCTCTCTATCTCTCCCACGTCGGTGAGTAACCCTGTCCCACGATTGCGAGGGTTGTATTTTACTGCCACACGCACAGTGGTGAGAACACGCCACCCAAAAATTACAATCATAAATAAATAAACCGGTCGTTTTCAACCCGCCACTGTTTGTGTGTGTGGGGAGGGGAGGGGAGGGGGGGGGGGGGAACGCTGCTGTGCACAATTGGCTTCCGCGTTTTCGCTCTCCCACATATATATATATATATATATATATATGTACAGGCAATTCACTTCATAGTATATTCCATGAAGCGCTTTGAGACACAGTCTAGACGACGTTAAAAGCCGCGATATCAAACGCAAGGATTATTATAGTATTATTACCGTAAATACAAGCGTATAAGGCGCACTTTTTTTTCACATCGGAAGATCTCGAAAGTTGGGGGTGCGCCCTGTACGCAGGAACAAGTAATTTTGAGCCTCGGAAATACAGTAAACAGGGGGGGGCGGCCGGCGCACTGTCAGCCGGGGTTTGGTCAGTGTCTGGCGGGGGTTGGGGGAGCGGGTGACGGGGCTTCGGCCTCGGCCGCCCGGGCAGCGGCAGCAACAGCGGACTTCAGTGCTGTGATTACCTTCTGCCGAACACAGTCTGCCTCCCTCCCTCCCTCCCTCCCTCCCTCCCTCCCTCCCTCCCTCCCTCCCTCCCTCCCTCCCTCCCTCCCTCCCTCCCTCCCTCCCTCCCTCCCTCCCTCCCTCCCTCCCTCCCTCCCTCCCTCCCTCCCTCCCTCCCTCCCTCCCTCCCTCCCTCCCTCCCTCCCTCCCTCCCTCCCTCCCT
>JAYJKW010000340.1:10000-37814 GCA_035084275.1 Hydrolagus colliei
TGCCTGCCTGTCTCCCTCCCTCCCTCCCTGACTGCCTGCCTGCCTCCCTCCCTCCCTCCCTCCCTGACTGCCTGCCTGCCTCCCTACCCCCCTCCCTGCCTGCCTGCCTGCCTGCCTGCTTCCCTCCCTCCCTCCCTCCCTCCCTCCCTCCCTCTCTCTCTCACTCTCCCTCCCTGGCTGCCTGCCTCCCTCTCTGCCTGCCTGCCTGCCTGCCTCCCTCCCTCCGTCCCTGCCTGCCTCCCTTCCTGCCTGCCTGCCTGCCTCCCTCTCTCCCTCCCTACCTGTCTCCCCTCCCTCCCTCCCTACCTGTCTCCCCTCCCTCCCTCTCTTTCTCTCTCTCCCTCCCTCCCTGGTTGCCTGGCTGCCTGCCTGCCTGCCCGCCTGCCTCCCTCCCTGCCTGCCTGCCTGCCTGCTTCCCTCCCTCCCTCCCTGCCTGCTTGCTTGCTTCCCTCCCTCCCTCCCTCCCTCCCTGCCTCCCTCCCTGCCTGCCTGCTTCCCTCCCTCCCTCCCTTCTGCCGGCAATATCATCGAAAATGCTTCCTCTTTTTTCACCAAGAAAAGGTCAAAAGTGGGCGGGTGCGCCTTATACGCGGGTATTTACAGTATATTATTATAAACCTGTCGTGTGCTTCCTTATCTGATTTGCCTTCGCTCAAGGCTGAATAGACTGAGTTTGTTTGTAATTTCTCTAACGCTGGGGATCACCCTCATTGCTCTAATACTGGGGTGGAGATGAGGAAGGGAGGGAGGGAGAGAGGGAGGGAGATGGGGGGGGGGGCAAATAGGAAGCCACGGGGATGGGGAATGGGGGGTACATACACAGGCGGGGGGAGGGGGCAACTCACCCTATAATGCTCGTCCTTTTCGTTCATCCAGACGCCATCTTTCTTCCATCGGACGGTGGGCTCGGGGTGACCTTGAGGGGGCAAACACAACAGCTCCACCTTCTCCCCCAGCCCTCCCCCAAATGGTGTTTCGCTCTCCCACAAATATATATGAACAGTCAATCCACTTTATTCAGTAAATTCTGTGAAGCGCTTTGAGACGTCCAGAAAAGCGCTATATAAATGCCACAGCCCCCACCCCTCCCTGCTCACAGCCCCCACCTCCCCCTCCTCTCCCCACCGCCCTCTCCTGCTCTAAACCCCTAACCCCCCCCCCCCCACCACCCCCCCTCCCCCTCTTCCCCTGGCCTCACCCTCACAGCCTCCATCACTTCCCGGGTCCCGAGTTTAAATCAGACAGAAGTGAAAATGTTTCTAATGTCTCTTTGCGACCTGACCAAAGCAGAAGAAAGCAGAGCAGAGAGGAACAACACAGCTGAACGGGTCGTGTGATGGTCGTGTAATGGGAGTCTGTGGTTTGCTGGCTGGGATATGATTGACTTCCTCATTTGCCTTTCAGGACATTTAGACCCCAAAAACGCTGGCGACACTTCCACGCTGTTTGACGTGGGTGGGATTATCGGTATGTCTGACGTTCGAGCGATTTTGGGGGTGGGGAGGGGAAGGGATGGGGGATGTGTGTGTGTGAGGGTGGGGGGAAGGGGTGGGGGGTGGGCGGAGAGAAGTGTGGGGGTGGGGGTGAGAAGGGAGAGTAGAGTGTGGGATTGTTGAAGGTGTGTGCGTGTTCATTGCTGTACTGTTCCTCATGTCTATGCAGGTGGCATTGTGGCAGGTCTGGTCTCTGATTACACCGGGGGGAGAGCTACTACTTGCTACGTGATGCTCATCATAGCAGCTCCAATGGTGAGAATTGGGGAGGGGTGGGGAAGGGGAGGACAGGGAGGGTTGGGGGGGAGGATTGGGGGGGAGGAGAAGTGTCCAGATGTATAACAATAATAATCCTTGGGTTTGCTGCTAGCGCTTTGAGACACAGTGTAGATAGAAGACATGAAAAGCGCTTCGTCAAATGGAAGGATTATTATTATTATGGTTATCTATTATTATTTCCAGTCATTCCACTTCCCCGAACTGTCCCAGAAAAGTCCCCTGAGCCTGATTATCCTCTTCCCTTCCCTTCCAGCTCTTTCTCTACAATCACGTTGGACAAAGTGGACTTCCAACACTGATCGGTAAGTTCCCAGAAAGTTGAAGGCTTTGGGCAAATGTGGTTTCGTTCTGCAAATGTACATTACTCTCTCTCTCTCTCTCTCTCTCTGCCCCCACCACCCCACACATTGGAACTCCATCCCACACTCCCTTGGCTTCGCTCCCTCCCTTGCCTCCTTCAAGGCCGGTCTCGAGACCCTCCTCTTCCATCGTGCCTTCTGCCGCCCTCCCAACTCTCCCTCCCTCCCAACTCTCCCTCCCTCCCTCCCTCCCTCCCTCCCTCCCTCCCTCCCTCCCTCCCTCCTCCCTCCCTCCCTCCCTCCCTCCCTCCCTCCCTCCCTCCCTCCCTCCCTCCCTCCCTCCCTCCCTCCCTCCTCCTTCCCTCCCTCACTCCCTCCACTCCCTCCCCTCCCTCCCTCCCTCCCCTTCCTAACTCTCTCCCTCCCACTCACCCTCTACCCCTACCCTGCCCCTCTCCGCCCACCCCCACCTTTGCTCGGGTCCCGACCTGACTGTTCAGCGCCTCCCCGACTGTGAAAGTCTTCGGTAAACGTCATTGTGTGTGTTGTGCAGGGATGCTGATCGTCTGTGGGGCTCTCGTCAACGGTCCCTATGCCCTCATCACCACAGCGGTGGCTGCCGACCTGGTAAGGGCCTGGGCTTCACTGCGGACATTGTGTGGGAGGGGTAAGCGTTGGGAGGGTTGGTGGGCTGGTGGGGAGAGGAGAGACACTGTGCTCAGTCAGGGCAATGTTAGAGCCAATGAAAACTCTTAATAATAATAATAATCCTTGCATTTGATAGAGCGGCTTTTCACGTCTTAATGACGTCTCAAAGTGCTTCACAGAATAGACTGAATATTTGTGGGCGAATTTTATTTTATGATTGTGTTTATTTTGGAGGGATTATCATTAGGTGTGTGTGTGTGTGTGTGTGTGTGTGTGTGTGTGTGGAGTAAGGAAACTTGCCTAAGGTTTCGCCCTGACCTGCCTGGATTCGAACACAGGTCTCGTGTTTGTAAGGCGAGTGAGTGGCTCTAACCACTGAGCTACAGGACTAACTTGCGTTGTGTGTGTCTCCAGGGAACGCACAAGTGCCTGAAAAGCAACGCAAAAGCTTTATCCACAGTCACTGCCATCATCGACGGCACGGGCTCCATCGGTGAGTAGACAGCAACAACAGCAATTGCACTTAAACAGCGCCTCTCACGTCGGGAGGACGACCCAAGGCCCTGAAAGACAACCTGAGCCGAGGCTTCACAGGGGATATTCCTCAGGGGAGAATCTGAGATGAATTTCTAATAATTTTTAACAATCCTTCCATTTGATATCGCGGCTTTTCACGTCTTCCAGACTGTGTCTCAAAGCGCGTCACAGAATATACTGTAAAGTGAATTGACAGTGTATATATATATATATATATATATTTGTGGGTGAAACGCGGCAGCCAATTGCGCACAGCAACGTCGCCCCCCCCCACCCCATTAAAAGTGGTGAATTAAAATGACCAATGTTTATTTATTGTGTTTTTTTGTGGTGGGGGAGGGAACGTATTATTATCTTGTGTGTGTGTGTGTGTGTGTGCGCGCGCGCGCGCGCTAACCACAGGAGTTCCATGGACACGGCTCGATGTACGCCTGCCGAGCGGGTTTCTGTGGGTTTGTCTGGTTTGTGCTGAGCCAGTAGAGCTGAGGATTTGACTGTTGTGTGTTTTGTGTGACTCTAGGGGCTGCCCTGGGACCTCTGCTGGCCGGGTTCATCACGGACTGGAATAATGTCTTCTACATGTTGATCATCTCGGACATCCTAGCATTCCTGGTAGGTCGGGGGTGGGGGAGGTGGTGGGGGGTGGGGGGTTGGGGGGGGAGGGTGGGTGTGATTGGCGCTCAGCGTTGGCGGATCACCGAAGACAATGGCTCTGTTTGGAGTCTAAATAGGCAGATTGCTTGCCAAATCCCCTTGCCAACCGTGGTTCTGATGTATTAGATTAAAAAAAAAGCATAAACGTATCAATTGTTGGATATTGCTTTCTGCCCAATTACTGGCTCCTGGGCACAGAGATCCAGAGCCAGAAATACACCCACCTCAGGGCGCTACCCTCCATGTGAGAGTGTGTGTGTGTGTGTGTGAATTGTTGTTGTGATTTGACCTCAATTTGTCTCTCGCCTCCCTTCCCTCACAGCTACTGAGCAGACTGGTTTACAAGGAAGTCCGCGGCTGGTGTGGCTACACTGCGAGGCAAAGGGGGTAAGTGCGAGGCACCGAGCCACTGGAATCGTCCCTCCGTTCTTCCCGTCCATCCATCCATCCCTCCCTCCCTCCCTCCCGCCCATCCATCTTCCCATCAGTCCAATCAGTCTGGCTCACAGCCTCTGGGATCTGACTCGCCTTGCGCCCTCTGGTGGCCAGTAGCTTCCTGTGTGGACCAGGTTTCCTCTCAAACAACAACAACAACAAATTACATTTATAGAGCGCCTTTCACATCGGGAGGACGTCCCAAGGCGCTGGATAGTACGAGAGCAAGAAGTAATAATAATAATGGAAACAACAGACTGCTTTATATCCCCGCACTCTTTAATTCCATTCCTTGTTATGTTTTCTTGCCTAGGTTTAAAGAGATTTGATTTGGAGCAGAGATCTGACAACCAGCACTTAACATTGGGCCAGTGATTCCTCACGACTGTGTTTTAGTTTGAACTTCTGAAACAGCAGAGTAGAGAGGGTCTTTAATCTGCGGTGGGGGCTGGGGGGAGGGTGGGAGGGCGGGGAGGGGGGAGGGGGGAGGAAGGGGCTCAGTTCGGTTTTAAAAATAACCGTCAGCCTTTTTTTTTAAATGAACTCTAGCCTCTCGTTCAGAATGAGTTCACAGGTATCCCCCGATTTACGACAGGGTTTGCGTTCCTGAAAAAATGGCGTAAATTGAAACGTCGTAAATCGAAAGGCGGTTTCCCACAAAATACGCTATGTACTGTGGCAAGGGCGCAAAAACAGTTGCGCCAAAAAATGTTTTGCCGTCAAAAACGATGTCATAAAAATGTCGTATATCGATTTTAAAAAAAAGGTGTTTAAAAAATTATGGGTGTTACACCGAAACCATGTAAATAGAAACGTCGTAAATCAGGGGATGTGTTTGTGTTACCAGTAAGATGATGGGGTTAATGAGGGAAGCTCTTTCTGATGTGCAATATCTTTTATCCGTCGTTTAAAATGGTTTCTCGTACTGTATAATCACTTGAATCGATTGGCTCTTTGATAATCGGGTGCAATTTTTTTATTTCCGTCGGCTTCAACTCCCTGAGAGCCTCGAGCGGACGCGGTTACTCTGTCCTCGTTACCTGGGATGAACCTGACAGAACCAGTGTAGTTATGGGGGGAACGAGCCCTGACCGCACCCCCGCCCTCCCCACCCCCTCCCTTCCCTCCCACCCGCAATTGTCTTGAAACTTTTCCCAACTCACAATCATTCAATCATGTACTTGGGGTCTGTCTTTCTCTCTCTCTTTCGTATATTATATATGTTTTTCCCTCTCCCTCCCCCTCCTCTCCCCCACCCCCCGAACACACCCCTTAAACAAACACACACATACACCTTCACACACAACTGTTTATATTGCACAAACACTTAAGTGCTTGTGCACATACAGACACTTTCGCGTTTATGATTTACGTAATGGACACTAATGTGCTAATACTCACTCACACACACACTCACGCACCTGCTTATATTGTGCACACATCACGTGCGGGCACACGTTTATGAAACAAGACACATATTTCCCCTCATGGTAACACAAGGGAATCAGTGTGACTGACTAGGGTACAGTGAAGGGGGTGGGAGGGTGGGATAGAGAGGGGAGGGGAATTTTAAAAAAATATGAAAACGTCACGGTCCAAAATGAATTATTTCTCCTCATGGTAACGGTTTTATAAAATACTCAGCACTTGTTTTTAAAAGGTTACATTTTCCCCCACCTCTCCCCAACCCAATGCAACCCCCCCCCCCCCCCCCCCACCTATTAACCCAAGGCCCCTGTCCTTGTACTCTTCAGGCAGACGGACATTAAGAGATCTTTGCCTACAGCAAACGCACACACTCTTTATAGACCGTGGGAGGAAGCGTTGAAACATTCACGATGGGATGGAGGGGGTGGGGTGGGTGGGGAGTGGGGAGGTGGGGATTGAGTGTCAGTGTATATAACGGTGTGACTTACAAAGTCTTAACAAAGTCCTGATTTTTACCGCAGTGTTTACAATGCATTCATTCACCCAACAGCTGAAACGTGTGGGATGAATCGAGAATTTAGAAGCACTTAATTCATTGTATTCAGTATTTTTATTTAAATTTCTGAAAAAAGGTCTTAACTGTATTGAGTGGATGGGTGTCTGTGAGTGAGGGAGGGAGGGAGGGAGGGAGGGAGTGTTAGATGTGACGTCTTCTCCCAACATGATGGGGTCAGGAGAGTTACTGACTCGACTCTTCTGTAATAGAAAAATAAAAATAATTATTGGGGGGGTGGTGGAGGGGGGGCTTGGGGTTTGTGGTGGAGTATACGAGGAC
This sequence comes from Hydrolagus colliei, assembly GCA_035084275.1. NCBI lineage: Eukaryota > Metazoa > Chordata > Chondrichthyes > Chimaeriformes > Chimaeridae > Hydrolagus > Hydrolagus colliei. The sequence continues at coordinate 16,609 of JAYJKW010000340.1, forward strand.
TTTGTGAATACACTGTACATAAATAAATACAATTTGTTGCTGTTGGAAACTTAACCCCCCCACCCAATACTGTTCCTGTCTTTATTATTTTCGGGAGTGGGGTGGAATTCAACCCTGTCGATTCCTCTCTTGACAAAGCCTGCGATGCTGTAAATAATTTGTGGACACACAGAGAGAGAGTTGATCATTTCAAAAACTCATTAAAAAAAACAACAACTGGAGTTTGCCCGAGTCCGAGACTCTGTTCTGTTCGGGGGAAAATCGTAATATTAAAATGCTCATTGAAATAATAATATTACAATAATAATCCTCGCATTTGATACAGCACTTTTCACGTCTTCTAGACTGTACCTCAAAGCGCTTCACAGAATACAGGTACACTGTCAAGTGAATTGTCTAATGATATAATAATCCATCCAAACAAAACCACAATAATACAAAATTGGTCATTTGCGATCCCACGACTGTTTGTGTGTGTGTGTGGGGGGTGGTGGTGGGGGGTGAACGCTGTTGTGCGAAATTGGCTGCCGTGTTTTGCCCACAATATATATATATCTATATACATGTCAAAATTCACTTGACAGTACATTCTGTGAAGCGCTTTGAGACGTCAATAAGATGTGAAAAGCCGCGATATCAAATGTCAGGATTATTATTAATATTATTACGCTCCCTCTCCCCCTCCCCTCGCCCGCCCTCCCTCACCTTTTTGCAAATAATGGAAAATTCTCTCTCAGCGTTTGAGAGCTTGTTGAGTTAATGGCCGGTTGCTCTCTTGAAAATCACTGACGACGATAACAACATCGAGTCCTGTGGGGGAATAGGGCTCGTTAGGCTGGTGGTTCGCAATCAGCTGGCTCTTAACGATGGCTCCAATTTTGTGATAGGTCTTTAGGAGACGGAGGTGAGGGGGGTGGTGATCTGTGTGCGCTCGGGGCTGATAGTAATTTTCATAAGCCTGCGTAATGCTTTCAAATTGCTCCCCACGGCAACGACACCCTGGTAACTGCGCGGAGAGCCTCGGTGGACAATCGAGACTTTGAGACCCGGCATCCACCGACTTCTTTGAGGAAGCTCTCCTATTCACACTCTCCCTGCCACTCACATCCCGCCCCCCATACCCACCCCACTCCTCGCTCACCAATTCCCTCTACCACCCATCCCCGACCCCACCCACCCATACCCTCTTGCTATCTGTCTCTCTGCTTCCCCCCACCCCCTCCACGCCCGCCCTCCCACCCCACACACCACCAACTCCCACACAAACAACCATGGGCTCGGCCTCTTCTTCCAACCCCTTGAAGGTCATCTATCTACAGACGGACGGTGTCCCCCTCAAGGTAAGCCTTGCCTTTTTGTGTCGTGACCTGTCAAAGCGCTTCACGGAATATATATACTGTACTGTAAAGCGAATTGACTGTTCGAATCCCGGCAGGTCAGGTCAGACCAGGGCGAACCCATGGGCAAGTTCCCTTACTCCACACACACACAGATGCCTAATAATAATCCTTCCAAAAAAAACCACAATAATAAAAATTGGTCATTTTCAATCCACGACTGTGTGTGTGTGTGGTGGGGGGGAGACGCTGCTGTGTGCAATTGGCTGCCGCGTTTCGCCCACAAACACATACTGCTGAGTCACTTTGCAGTATATTCTGTGAAGCGGTTTTGAGACCCAGTCTAGATATGAAAGATATATGAAAAAGCCGGTATGATCAAATGGCAGGATTACTATTATTATTATTATTGCACTTGACACAGCGACTTTCACACATTGGGAGGATATCACAAAGAGTTGTGTACGATTGTATATTGCCCAAACTAGCAGGAGTAGTAACTATAGTTGTGTGTGTGTGTGGGTGGGTGAGAGACTTTGAGACTCTTGTCAGTGTGAGGGCCTCTCTGTATCGCTGTGTTGTTTGTCCCCGAGACTGTTTGAAGAGCTCAATGTAAGTTAACATTTTGGCTGCCGCGTTTCTCCCACAAATATACTTGTCAATTTTCCTGCTCTCCTTCCCCAGACCCCTCCCCACCCACCCCTCCCCTGCTCTGGTCCCTACCTGACTGTTTAGCACCTTGGGACGTCCTCCTGACATGAAAGGCGCGATATAAATTTGATTGATTATTGATTGATTCATTGATTGATTGATTGACTGAACCTCCTCTCTGTTTTCCAGGTGGTGTTTAACACACACTGGAGCTCGAGCGATGTCAGGGAACTTCTCTGCAATGCCACAGGGCTGGCCAGGTCAGTCGCTGGCCTCCCTCCGTTCACTCAGAGTCCGGGAGTTAGTGAATCAGGAGTTACTCTGCTTTATATGGTCATTGTTGTAGTCGTTTGTTTGTTTGTTTGTTTGTTTGTTTGTTGCGTTTATTGAGCATCTGCAGCAGAGAATTCTGTATTAAAATCGTAGGTCACAATTTAACTCCCTCTGTGTGTCTCTCTCTGTCTGTCTGTTTCTCTTTCTGTCTCTCTTTGTGTTTCTTTGATGGTCTATCACTCTCTCTGTGTCTCTCGCTGTCTCCCTATTTCTCTCTGTGTCCCGCTCTGACTCCCTGTCTGTCTATTACTCTCTCTGTCTCTCTCACAGCCTCCCTGCGTGTCTGTTTGTTTCTCTCTGTCTCTCTTGTGCGGCTCTCTGGCTGTCTTATCACTCTCTCTGTCTCTCACATCTGTTCTTTCACTCTCTTCAGAAACACTTCCATTTTGCTGTGGGATCGAGACGGAGCGATTGTCTCTATAGACGGCTCCCTGCCAACCAACTCCCCCAGGTACCCAACTCACCCAAACCCAACCCAGTGGCTCGTGTCTCTCTTACACACACACACAGTCACACATACATACACACACACAGCTCCAGCCTCACCTTTTGTATGTGCTTGGCGTGTACACTATGTGCATGTGAGCATGTCTGTATATATAGTATAAGTGTGTGTGTCTGTCTGTGTCTGTCTACATGTTTGGGTAATAATAATAATAATAATCCTTGCATTTGATATAGCGCTTTCCACATCTTATCAATGTCCCAAAGCGCTTCACAGAATATACTGTAAAGTGAATTGACTGTATATATTTGTGGGCGAATTGCGGCAGCTGATTGTGCACAGCAGTGTCCCACACATAGTCGTGGATTGAAATGACCAATTTTATTATTGTGTTTTTTTGGAGGCGTGTGGAGTAAGGAAACTTGCCCAAGGTTTCGCCCTGACCTGCCTGGATTCGAACACAGGTCTCCCCAGCTTGGTGTCCCCAGCTTGCAAGACAAGTGCTCTAACCACTGAGCCACAGGAGCTCCACTTGTCTATATGTACAGTGGAGTGTGTGTGTAAATGTCTGTTTATACAGTAGTAGTGTGTGTGTACGCGCATCTGAGAGTGTCTGTATGTAAAGTGTGCGTCTGTGTGTGTGTTTGTATGTGTTTGGGTCTGTGTGCACAGTGGTGTGTGTGCATGCTGTCTCACGCAGTTGCGAAGGTTGATGTTCTCACTATCGCTCGCACCCGATGACTTCTCTTTCTGGTGACTTCCACCTGACATGAAAGGTGCTTTACTGTACAAGTGTAATTCTGCTGTTGTTGTTTTCCTCTCCCTCGCAGCTCTCCGTACAGAGTAGTTTCTCTCGCTGCCAGTCAGCTGACAGGTACGTGTCTCTCTCACACACACACACGCACAGTCTCACACACACTCTCACACACACACTCAAACATACACTCACTCTCTCACACAGACTCACTCTCACTCACACACACACACACTCTCACTCTCATTCTCACTCACACACACACACTTCTGATAATAATCCTTCAAAAAAAAACAATACTGTAATAAATTGGTCATTTAAAACCCAAATTGTTTGTGCGCGTGGGGGACACTACTGTGCGCAATTGGCTGCCGCGTTTCGTCCACAAAATATATACACAGTCAATTCACTTTACAGCATATTCTGAGACATAGTCTAGAAGACGTGAAAAGCCGCTGTATCAAATGCCAGGATTATTATTATTATTATTGAGACGTGTCTCTGTTTCCTCACAGAGAAAGAAGAGCAGTTCCAGAACATTCTCTCACAGATGGTGGACCAGTTCTCCAGGTAACGTCTGTGTTATTTAGTTCTCTGTCTCTGTTTATTGAATCCGAGATTTTTCAGTGCAGTTCTGTAAACTCCACGTTATCACACCGAGGCTCGCGCTGAGCGGATTAGTGTTGGTGGATTTCCTGTTTCCAACAATAATAATCCCTCCCCCCACAAAAAAATCCCTCACAATAATAAAAATTGGTCATTTTCAACCCACGACTGTTTGTGTGGGCGACACTGCTGTGTGCAATTGGCGGCCGCGTTTCACCCACATACAGTCAACTCACTTTACAGTATATTCTGTGAAGCGCTTTGAGACGTCGATAAATTGCGGAAAACCGCGCTATCAAATGTAAGTATTATTATTGTAGTCTGTCAACAAAAATACACAGTCACTACACTTTACGTTGAATCCTATGAAGCATTTTGAGACGTCCTTCTGGCTGAGTCAAATGCAAAAGATTATTACTACAGTATTACTATTAGAATTGGTTGCACATTTCACCCACAAAACACACAGTCACTACACTTCACAATCTACTCTGCGAAGGGCTTTGAGACGTCTGGAAGACGTGATAAGGCGCTGTATTGAATGCAGGGATTATTGGGACAGCCTCCTGACTCGAAAGGCGCTGGTTTAACAGACGTCGTTTTGTTTGTCGCCGTGATTTGCGTTCTCGATGTTGACGGTCTGGCCTGACTGTGGTTACAGAGCTTTCAAACTCAACGACTTGAGGTCGGAGTTCTTGGGTCGGCTGGGAGCGCTGGAGAAGAGACTGGAGGGTAAGCCCGGCTCCGAGAGAGAGAGAGAGAGAGAGAGACTGAGAGAGAGGGTTGGGTGGGGGGCATGTTCAAATAGGGGAATGGTGAATCCTAAAATTTCAGGACTGGCCTGGGTGTGTGTGTGGACTTTGTGTTTGTTTGTGTGTGTGGTCTTTGTGTTGTGTGTGGGGTGCGAGGGGTGGGTTACGGTCTCTCTGGTAGGGAGATGGGGGCTGGGGTTGGTCTCTGGAGGGTGATCTGTGGTGAGAGTGGTGGACCTTCCCTCACTGTGTTCGCAGAGGAGGAGCTGAAGGGGCTGGAGATCGACAAGTGTAAGAACGAACTGAAGAGACTGCGAGATGAACTGCGTCTGGGTCACAGGTGAGAGGTCAGGGCGTCAAGTCCCATCCACCAGTCAGACAACAACAACAACTCACACAGGATAGCTTAGCTCGTGGGAGCTGAGAGCGGAGACATGGAAGGGAGAGGTACAGTCACAGAGGAAGGCAATCAGATATGATCTGGAGGATGGAGGGAGGGACAGAAGGAGGGAGAGAAGGAGGGAGGGAAAGGGGGAGAGAAAGAGGGAGGGAGGAAAGGGGGAGAGAAAGAGGGAGGGAGGGAAAGAGGGAGGAAAGAGGGGTTCCAGAGTTTGATAACGTAGTGGCTGAAGGTGGGACGGAGGGCATGAGGGATTAGTAGGAGGCAGGAGCTAGGGAGGTTAGATGGGTTGGACAACCTCCTCGACCCCATTTCTTTCCTTCCTTCCAGTTGCCCAGCAAACACCACAAAGCAAAGGAGCCTGTGTGTCTCAAGCCGCGGAGAGACATCCCAAGCTATCCCAAGGTAACCACAACAAACGACAAAAATCACATTGATATATATATATAAATATATACATAAATATATACATATAGAGAGAGAGAGAGAGAGAAAGTGCCTTTCACGTCGAGAGGACATCCCAAGGATAACTAATTTCCTAACAACAAGGTGGGGGAGGGGGGGGAGGGGATATTAATAGTAATAATAATATTCTTTGCATTTTGGGAGTCAAGACGTCTTAATGCGCTTCACAGAATATACTGTCAAATGGATTGAAATTATTATTTTTTAATGAATTACTCCCCACTGAAAGCGACCCGCAAGGTGAACGGAGGGAGGTGTGCGGAGTGAGGAAATCTGTTCAAGGTTTTTGCCCCTGAACCACCTCACCACCCCCCCCCCCCTCACACACACACACTGGCCCCTTGGCTCAGAATAGTCACCTCCACCTGCTCCTTATCGTCAATTAATTCCTGAATCTGATCCAAGTGCTTCCCTTGGTTTTGGTTCAGATTCAAAGGTTGACATTCACTTGAGCGTTCTAACGGAGCAGAGTGGCGGTGACTTTCCTTGAGCTAAGGGGGTGTGTGTGTGTGGGGGGGGGGGGGGGTGGAGTACAGTGTGGGGGGGGGAGATGTGTACAGTGTGGGGGGGAGGTGTACAGTGTGGGGGGGGAGATTGGGGGGGGAGGTGTACAGTGTGGGGTGGGAGGTGGGGCGGGTGGTGTAAGTGTGGGGGGGGGTGTACAATGGTGTGGGGAGGGGGGGGGTGTACAGTGTGTGTGGGGGGGGTGGGGGAATGTTCAAGTCTGTATTGAACCAGAGAAGATGATTGCCGATAACTGGACCTGTTGCGTTTGGACAGTACACACTCTCCCAGGAGACCATCAGGGCATTGAAGAGGCCGAGCTTTGACATTTGGCATTGGGAATATAATGAGGTAACACTGGAGCTCTCTTACCCTGACCCCATTCCCTGCTCTCTCTCACTGTCTCCCTCTCCCCATGGTGTCTGTGCTAGTGCTCCCTACTCTAACCCCATTCTGTCAGCGCCTTGGGACGTCCTTCCGACATGAAAGGCGCTCTATGAATGTCTCCAATTTTATTATTGCTGTTATTGTTGTCGCTCTTCACCCCCACCCATCATGTCTGTGCTAGTGCTGGCTCTCCCCCCCACCCCAACCCCCACTATCTCAACAACAACGACAACAAAATTACATTTGTATAGCGCCTCTCATGTCAGGAGGATGTCCTGAGGCGCTGGACAGTTACTGCTTCAGAAAACAGTCACTACACCTGACAGTAATGTGTGTGTGGTTGTGGGTGTGCTGTGTGTGTATGTGTGGTGTGTGTTGTGAGAGAGTGTGCGTGTATGTGTGTGTGTTGCTCAGTGTTGTTCCTGTGTTTGATTGTCTCTCTGTTGGTAGATGTTGAGCTGTCTGGAGTACATGTATCACGACCTGGGGCTGGTGCAGGATCTGAACATCAACCCAATCACCCTGAAACGCTGGCTGGTCAGTTCTCCATCTCTATCTCTGGTCTGGAGGGGTTGTGTGGGGGTGAGAGGGTAAGGGGTGGTGAGGGGTGGTGGTGTTGAGAGATAACTGCAAGGGCCTTTGAGATCTAGGATTTCGTCTAGATGTGGTCCCTTCTCTAGCCCGTTCCCGTTCAAGTCTCGCCTCGAGACTCTCCTCTTCAATGGCCCCATCGACTCCCCCCCCCGCCCTCCCCATTCTCTGTCCTCAGCTCGGGTCTGAATCAATAACTGTCCAGTGCCTCCTGACGTGAAAGACGCTGACCGTACAAGCGTCATTGTATTGTTGTTGCTGTTGCCTCTGAGATCCGGCCTCGTTTCTCTCCCAGCTCAGCATCCAGGAGAATTACCGCAACAACCCCTTCCATAATTTCCGCCATTGTTTCTCTGTGGCCCAGATGATGTACGGAATGATCCACCTGTGCAGCCTCCAGGTCAGAGTCGGGAGGAGCAGGTCCCATCCATTTACACCTGGGGGGGGGGTATTGTGTGTGTGTGTGCGTATGTGTGAGGGTGTGTGTACAAGGGTGTGGAAGGGCAGTAGTGGTGTGTGTGTGTGTTTGAGGGGGGGGGGGGTGCGGAAAGAGTTGTGTGTGTGTTTGGGGGAGGGGAGGGAATGGGTGTGTGTGTGTTTGGGGGCAAGATTGTGTGTATGTGTTTGGGGGAGGGGGGGAATGGGTGTGTGTGCGTGTGTGAGTGTGTTTGTGGGGGAAGGGTAGTGTGTGTCTGTGTGAGGGCATGTGGACCAGGGAACGGATGAGGAGAGGCTGCTGTGCGTGTGTGTGTGTTTTGTGTGTGTGTGTGTGTGTGTGTACATGTGTTGTGTGTGTTTTGTATGTTTTGTGTGTGTGGGTCACTTTCTCGCTGAACTCTTAAATCTCCGCAAACAGGAGACCATGTCGGGGCGGGACCTGGTCATCTTAATGACGGCTGCGATCTGCCATGACCTGGACCACCCCGGCTACAGCAACGCGTGAGTGTCCGTGACATGGGGGGGAAGGGTGGGGTGGGTAGGGGGAGACGTGTGCCAGGGCGTGGGGCATGGCAACCGGTCCCTCAAGCCTGTTCCGCGCCACTCCAAGGTTGGTAATTGGAGTTGAGGTACAGATTAGCCATGATCTAACAGGCTGGAGGGGCTGAACGGCTGCCCTCCTGTTCCTGTGGCCCGCACTATACCGATTGGTGGTGGGGGAGATGTTCTGGTCTGACGAGGAAGGAGGGTGAGGGATCTCACTCAGGACTGGTTGGTTTGGTTGGAACCCCATTTGGTGAGACGCACTCTCACTTTCTCCCCCTCCCTCCCTCTCTGTCTCTCCCTCTCTCTCTCTCTCTCTCTCTCTCTCTCTCTCTCTCTCTGTGTGTGCCCCCCCCCATATCTCTCCCCTCCCCCAGTTACCAGATTAACGCCCGAACGGAGCTGGCTGTTCGCTACAACGACATCTGTCCCCTAGAGAACCATCACTGCGCGGTGGCGTTCCACATCCTCTCCCGGCCCGAGTGCAATATCTTTGGCAACGTGGACCCCGAGGCCTTCAAATGCATCCGGCAGGTCAGTGGTCTCCACCCCTCCCATCCACTCCCCTCCGCTTCCCTCCTCTCCCCTCCACTTCACTCCCCTTCCCTCCTTTCCTCTCCCCTCCACTCCACTCCCCACTTAGGTCGCGGTCACCTCCGTTCTCCTTGGCTTGAGGTCAGACTCCCATCCCACTGTAGCTCAGTGGTTAGAGCGCTCGTCTTACCAGCGAGAGAGACGCGGGTTCAATTCCAGGCAGGTCAGGTCAGGGTGAAACCTCGGGTAAGTTTCCTTATCTCCAACCGCCAAATAATAATCCCTCAAAAAATAAATTGGTCATTTTCAATCCACGCTTGTTTGTGTGTGTGTGGGGAGTAGTGGGGAGGGCTGTGCGTGATTGGCTGCCGCGTTTCGCCCACAAATATATATCCAGTTGATTCACTTTACAGTATATTCTGTGAAACGCATTTGAGACACAGTCTAGAAGACGTGAAAAGCCGCTGTATCAAAATGCCAGGATTATTATTATTATTGTAAGCGCTGTGGGACACGACCCCACGTGAAAGGGCGCTGTGTAAATGCAAGTTGTTGTTGTTGTTGAAGGGGCTCATCACCCTGATCCTGGGGACGGACATGGCTAGACACGGGGAGATCTTGGCCTCCTTCCAACAGAAGATGAACAGCTTTGACTTCACCAATGAGGAGCACAAGTTGAGTGTAAGTTGCGTAACTCTCTCTGGCTCATTACCCACTCCCCAGGCCCCCTACCACACACACACAACCCTCTCCCCACCCACCCCCAGGATGCCGGGACCCTCATCCAGTAAATAGCTAACTTCAACCTCTCTGGCTCCCACACTGTGGAGCTCCATTCCGCAATCCCTTTGCCTCGCTACCTCCCTTTCCTCCTTCAAGGCCGGTCTAAAGACCTTACTCTTCGACCGACCGTGCCTTCCGCTGCCCTCCTAACTCTCCCCCCCACTCTTTTGTACTCTCCTTCCCCCCACTACCCCTACCCTGCCCCCCACCCCCACCCTACCCTCCCCGCTCGGCTCCCGACATGAAAGGCGCTCTATAAATATAATTTTGCCGTTGATGTTGGCTCCTTTTCCTTCTCTCTTCTCAGCTCAAGATGGTCCTGATTAAATGCTGCGACATTTCCAACGAAGTAAGGCCCAGTGAGGTGGCAGATCCCTGGCTCGACTGTCTACTGGAGGAATATTTCATCCAGGTAAGAGTTGACGGGAATATCACGCCTCAAAGCGCTTCACAGAATATATTGTAAAGTGAATTGACTGTATGTATATTTGTGGGCCAATCACGGCAGCCAATTGCTCACAGCATCGTTCCCCCCTCGCCACACACACACCCCCCACACACCCCCTCCACACATAGCCCCCCAAACACATCATGGATTGAGTGACCAAATTAGTTATTCTTTTTAAAAAAATAGATTATTATCTCCCCTCCAGAAAGCGATCGAAACAACAGGGTTCCTATTTATTACCGTTGGTAAACGGAGGAGCTGGTGGGTGGGGGGAGGGGGGGATGGTTGGGGGGAGGGGGGGGGTGGAGTAAGGAAACTTGTTTGCCCTGCCAGGGAAATGAGCTGGAAACCCTGTCCCTCTCACTGGCCAGATCAACGCTCTAACCCACCGACTGCATCTTGATCCTGACTGCATCTTGTCTTTGCAGAGCGACAGAGAGAAATTGGAAGGGCTTCCCGTGGCTCCGTTCATGGACCGGGAGAAAGTGACCAAACCCACAGCCCAGATCGGCTTCATCAAGTTCGTCCTCATCCCCACCTTTGAGACGTTGACGAAGGTAAAGCCACATACGCACAACACCTGCAGAGACAGAGCCTTTCACGTCAAGAGGACATCACAAGGCACTGGACAGTCAGAACTGAACTGGGGATGGTGGAGGAGGGGGTGGGGGGGGGAGGGCGAAGGGAAGGGGGGAATTAGGAGTTGCTGATGGAAGCATCGAAAAAGAGAGTCTCAATAATAATAAGAATATTAATCCTTGCATTTGATATCGCGGCTTTTCACGCCTTCTAGACTGTCTCAAAGCGCTTCACAGAATATACTGCAAAGTGAATTGACTGTTTACATGTGACTCTGTGTGTCTGTGCATGTCTGTGTGTATGTGTGGCTGTGTGTGTGCGTGTCTGTGCGTGTCAATGTGTGGCTGTGCATGTCAATGTGTGTCTATGCGTGTCTGTGTATGTGTGTCTGTGCATGTCTATGTGTGTCTGTGCGTGTCTGTGTATGTGTGGCTGTGCGTGTCTGTGCGTGTCTGTGCATGTGTTTGGCGTGTGTTTCGCAGCTGTTCCCCCAGATTGAGGAAGTGATGGTGGAGCCCCTGAGAGCTGCCCGAGATCGCTACGAGGAGCTGAAGGAGGTGGAGGACGCCCAGGCTGAGGTCTGTATGTCACAGAATGTCGGTAACGACATCCGCGCTCAGGGCTTCGGGGGTGGGGAGGGGGGGGGGAGGCGGAGGCTGAGGCTTGTCAGGCAGGACACACAGAGAGAGAGAGAGAGGAAGATTGTAATGTCTCCTGAACAGGGGAATTTGGGTTAACGTCTCATTAACGGAATTGACATTTATTTAGCCCCTTCAAATCAAACATCGAACGCATGAATTAGTATTATTATTATTACAACAACAACTTGGATTCATACAGAGCCTTCACTCCCTCACCCCACGCTTCCTGATAATGGATTCTGGGACCGAGCCGGTGGTGGGGGAAGAAGGTGACCGAAAGTGCGGTTGGTCGAAAGAAAGATCTTTAGCCATAGAACAGAATGTAGGAAGAGAGAGAGTGGGGTGGGTGGGGGGGGAGGTGTGCGGGATGAGGCGAAGGGAGGGAGGAAGGGAGTTCCCGAGCCAGTATTATATGTATATTTTTTACTGATTATTTTCCGTGTTTAAATAGAACAAATGTGAGCGTTATTACTGATAATAAAGTTTGGACTTTATTTCTTCTGGTTTTAGAAACTGAGGAAGAAAACCGCAGGGGGCAAGGCCAAAGCTGTGACATCCCTCATCACCGCGCCACAACATCCAGACACCTCCCTCCACCCCCCCCCCCCCCTCTCCACATCCCTGCGTGAAGTCACTGTGTAAAAACACAGGTTGTTGTGTTGTTGAAACCAACTGACTGAGTGTCCGACCTGTCACACCACAACAACAAACAATGTTTACACAGAAGCTTTCACGTCGGGAGGACATCCAAGATTCTGGTCAGTCAGGATTTAGACCCGAGCTGGGATTGGGATCAAGTAGCTTCTCTCTCCGACCCCCCCCCCCCCCCCACCACACACCCTCCCCACAACCCTAACACACCCCCACCCACCTCCCCGGCTGTGAAACCTGAACGCAAACGGCAGCACACCGATCAATCCTGCCTTATTTATTGGTGATTCTCGTGCAGAGAAAACTATGAATAAAGCTCAGGCTGTTAAGGTAAATGAATTCAATTTATTTGAGCGAGCGATGTCTCCCAAGTCTTTTCCCCAGGAAGACGGAACCCTCTCCCGACCCACCTCCAACCCTCCCCCTTCACTCCAACTAACGAACAAACAAACTAAAAACAAACTAACTAACTAATGAACTAACTAACTAAACTGGTAGGGTGGTCCTAGCTGAACAAGCTGTGTGAAAGTAGGGGTTAGTGGTGTGTGGCTAGACCTGCAATAATAATCTCTTGCAGTTGATTGTAGAGCCCGATGACGTTGTCGAGACGTCTCAAAGCGCTTCCCAGGATATATGTGCTGATGTCCTGTAGCTCAGTGTTAGAGCACTGGCTTTACAAGCGAGAGACTTGTGTTCGAATCCAGCAGGTCAGGTCAGGGCGAAACCCTGGGCAAGTTTCTTTACTCACACACGCGCGCTGCGCGCGATCATAATAATAATCCCTCAAGCAAAAAAAATTGGTCGTTTCAATCCACGACTGTTTGTGGGGAGACGCTGCTGTGCACAATTGGCAGCCGCGTTTCGCCCACAAATACATACAGTCAATTCACTTTACGTTATATCCTGTGAAGCGCTTTGAGACATGGTCTAGAAGACATTATATGAAATGCAAGGATTATTATTTATTATATATATCCACGACTGTGTGTGGGTAGGGGGAACGCTGCTGTGTGTGCAAAATGGCTGCTGCATTTCGCCCCCAAATATATATATATATATATATCTATAGTCAACTCATTCAACTTTACAATATATATTCCTGTGAGCCGTTTCGAGACGTCTCAAAGCCTGATTCGCTGTTTCAAACACAAGGGTTATTAGGATGATTATTTTGCATGTTAATGAGGAGTGTGTTTTGCCGAAGCAAAGCTGTTGGAGTGGAGACGGGATTCCTGGAGTTCTGCTCATTACAAGGCTATAATTTTGTGAACATTTTAGATTGATAGAAATTACAGCACAGAAGGGGGTCGGATTAGTCCACTGAGCTGCCTCCGTGTCCGGACCATCACCAGAGGGTAGCTTCTGCCTCCTCACACACCTCTGCTGCTGCCTAGTCAGTACAGCAGTAATAACACAATAATAATAGTCCTTTACAGTTGGCGCAGAGCACTTTCACAATAATAATTAATAATAAGAATCCTTGCATTTGATATCGTGGCTTTTCACATCTTATCGACGTCTCAAAGCGTTTCACAGACTTATAAAGTGAATTGACTGTATATATATATATATGTGGGAGAGCGAAACGCGGCAGCCAATTGCCCACAGCAGCGTCCCCACCCCACACACACAAACAGTCGTGGGTCGAAATGATAAATTTTACTAATGTGAGTTTTTTTGTTTGGAGGGATTATTATTAGGCGCGTGTTTGTGTGTGGAGTAAGGAAACTTGCCAAGGTTTCGGCCTGACCTGCTGGATTCTCACACTTGTAAGGTGAGCGCTCTAACCACTGAGCTCCACGGTTGAGAGGATGTCTTAAAGCCCTTGGCAGGATTTACTGTAAAGTGTAGTGACTATGCATTTGTGCACAGTGACGATAATAGCTGTGTGTGTGTGTGTGTCTGTATCTCTCTGTGTCTGTGTAAGTACCTGCTTGCATTGGTGTGTGTAATTTTTTGAAAATATATTTAGTTATAAATAATATATAAATATAATAATAATCCTTGCATCTGATCGCTTCTTCTAGATGTCAAAGCGTTTCCCGGGCGGCCAGTTGCGCCCACACACAAGCAGCGTCCCCACAAACAGTCGTGGATTGAAATGACTAATTTTATAATTTATTAAACTTGCCCCCCCCCACCCAAGGTTTGCCCTGACCCGCCTGGAATCGAACTCAGGTCTCTCGCTTGCGAGGCGAGTGCTCTCTCTCTCTCTCTCTAAACCGCTGAGTTACAAGGTGCTCCACAATGCAGTGTGTGTACGTGCGCACGTTGGTAATGGATCTAGAAATACCAGTCAGTGTGTTGCCTAGTGACTGCAGCCAGAGTCTAGTTTGCAATTACTCTGATTTGAGCATTTAAATTAGCATAAAAATCCCTTTCAGCGTAATGAGAAGATCCCTACAAGGGTCATTAAGTCGGAATGGACAATTATCTGAGTTTAGAGAGAATGGAGACCGAGCTAATTTTCCATATGTAAATGACACAATTAGTGCGTTCTGCTGCCTCGCTCTGGCATTTACCCCCCGGAATATTTGGGACATTTCCAGCTGTGGGTTTCGTTGACTCCGTAGCTCGTGTCTAAATGTCGCCCCCACACACACACGCACACAGATCGCAAGGTCAGCCTGTCCAAAACTCTTCTCCCTCTGCCTTTAATAATACTAATCCTGGCATTTTGATATAGCGGCTTGCCACGTCTTCTAGACTGTGTCTCAAAGCGCTTCACGAATAGACTGTAATGTGACATTGACTGTACGTATATTTGTGGGCGAAATGCGGCAGTCAATGCGCACAGCAGCGTTCCCCCCCCCCCCCCCCCCCCCCGACACAAACAGTCGTGGATTGAAAATGACCAAGTTATTAGAGGTTTTTTTAGAAGGATATATTATTAGGCGTGTATGGACAATCTTACGTGCCATCGCTAAGCTGGGCTGAGCTGAGCTGAGCTGGGCGGGGAAGCAAAGAGTTTTGGAAAAGTGTCAGACTGTTAAAGCCTTTCTCTCTTAACTCACGATGGAAGAGAGTAAATGAAGGAGGTGGGGTGCTGGGGGGGGGGGGGGTGGGGGGGGGGTGGAGAGAGTAATCTAACTTAAATTAGGCAAGTTACACGCTAATTACTGCTGCTGCAAAGCCAAGTTCCACCTGCCTCCCAGCTCCACACTCAGACATTTATAATCTTTCACTAAATGAACCGTAGCTTAAGATTGAAATTCCTGATTCTCTACACACACACCCCTACACACACACACACATACGTATACAAACACACACATCTACACACACAAACACACATATACAAACACACACATCTACATACGCAAACATATACACATCTGTACACACACACCTACACACACAGACACAAATCTACACACGCAAACATATACACACATCTACACATACACAAACACACACACACCCATGCAGTTTAAGTTGGAAGGCTTATCTTAGTTAGTGTAACTGATACTAACTAAACTGCTGAACAAATACTGAGGTGAAATAGAACACTCGATTTATCAGTTAATTGGCGGATAACGTTTACGGGAGTAATCATTCCTCATGGGGAAAAAAACACTGTTGTGGATTCACTGACCAATTTTTTTTATTAACCTCTGGAGGGTTATTACCCCCAGAAAGCCGTCTATCCATCCGCCAATCCACTAACACCCGGACTCCCTGTTCCTCTCCTCGCTGGTACCAGGAGGTGGCGGTGGTGTAATAATAATAATCCTTGCGTTTGATATAGCGGCTTTTCACGTCTTTTCTGACTTGTGGTTCGAAGTACTTTGCAGAATAAACTGTCAGTGAATTGACTTGACTCTCTCTCTATATATATATATACTAACTATACTTATATATGATATATATTATACTTGTGGGAGAGAGAAAGGCGCAGCAGCGTCCCCCCCCACAAACAGTCGTGGATTAAAAATTGTTTTTTAAAAAAGGATTATTAATAGGCGTGTGTGTGTGTGTGTGTGTAGTAAAGAAACTTGCCCCAGGCGATAGTAAGTGCAATGCCAGGCAGGCACTCAATTCTTAATGTCTATTAATATCCACTTATTGGGTATCACAAGCGATTGTACAAAAAAACAAACCATTTGTCCTGCAACCAACGGTGTCTTGCCCTGATTCACTCCCCACCCCCACCCTCTCTGTGGTATTATACAGAGGCTATTTAGATACCGACAAATCCTTGCATTCGAAAGTAGCATCGCCTGATCACATCTCAAAGTTTGCCTCAAAGTGCTTCATGGGATTTTACAGGCAATAAAGTGCAGTGACTGTGTATTGTGAGTACTGTATATCATTGTGAAGCGCTTTGAGACGTCCAGAAGATGTGAAAAGCGCCATATCAAGTGCAAGAATTATTATTAGTAGCCATGAAGTGAGTGACCAATTTTATCTTATTAATTATTATTTATAATGTTTTATCTGAGGGATTGTTAGCCAGTCCTCTGGAGGGAGAGAGAGAGAGAAACTGTCTTTTCTCTCTCTGAATAGAGCTGCAGAATCTTTACTCGTTCGGTTTTGAACGCTTCGTTCCAAAGGACTCATTTCCTCAAGCGTCTTCTGGTTAAAGTCACGGCAGTCTGAGAACTAAAACAGGCCACTAGAAAAGAATTGTTGTGAAGATATTTATTTTTTCGAGGGGGCAAAATATATACATGTATAAATTTGCAAAATATCCAATGGATTTTCACCTGAAACACGTTAAATACAAAAAAAAACACACATGAAATAATAAGTTTCTCGATGTGACATCGATGGGTTTTCAAATGGTGTCCAATGCGTTCCTTGCGTTTAATGTGGGGAGGGGGAAGGGGGGAGGCAGGTTACTACTCCCGGAAAGCAATCCGCCAATCGACTAACCAATTAGTCCAGACTTAACTGCTGCTAAACGGAGACGTGTGGAGTAAGGAAACTGGTGTAAGGTTTCGCCCCAACCTGGGGCTCGAACTTGGGTCCTCTCTCTCTCTCTCTCGCTCCGTGAGACGAGTGCTCTAACCACCGCACTACTGGGCTCCAGACTTGTTGTTGTTGAGTGGCTGTGCGCTGTGAGGGAGGGGACTGTACAGAGCTGTGTCCCAGCATGAGGAATGAGAGAGACGCGCACACACACACACAGCACCCCCCCCCCCCCCCACCTGTTCAGGACTCCCCAGTCTGCCACAGGTGTTAGTTATTTATAGCAGATAACATTTGTACATTTCGGGTTTGTTTTCCCGATCTCAGGCTGACATTTCCATACAACCACACACCTCTTCACACCCTGTAATCCCCCCCCCCCCAACCACACCATACCCCTTTCTCTCCCCACTCCTCTGGAGAGGGAGGTGAGTTGGGGGGGGGGGGGGGGGGGGGGAAATAGCTGGGTGTCTTACACATTTGAAAGAAACTCCAACACCGTTGCTTAAGAGAATCTAACATATATAATCCTTGTTATAGCACTTTTCACATCTTCTAGACTGCGTCTCAAAGCTCTTCACAGAATATACTGTCAAGTTGATTGACTGTATGTTTGTGGGAGAGCGAAACGTGGCAGCCAATTGCGCACAGCAGCGTCCCCCACAAACAGTCGTGGATTGAAAATTATCCATTTTATTATTGTGGGGGGGGGGGGGGGGGGTGGGGGGGGTGGGGGGGTTTGGGGGATTTAACGGGCGTGTGTGTGGAGTGAGGGAACTTGGTTTCGCCTTAATCTGACCCACCTGGATTCGAAACACAGGTCTCTCACACGCTTGTAAAGGCGAGTGAGTGGCTTTAACCACTACACACATACACGACACACATTCACACTCCGCGAGCCGCTGCGTCGCTCAGATCGCCTCCAAATCGCTGTACGTACACAGTCACTACGGGTGGGGGGGGGGGAGAGGGGTGCGGGGAGTGAAACCGAGGAGGTGATCTGGGCGAAGGCTGGCTCTCATTGCCGGATTGACCTTGACTACTCAGCCACAGTCCTGTCCTGTCCTGAAACACATCCAGTCTCACTCCGTAATCCGGCAGCCAACGGTATATAGCTCCCCCGAGCACAGCCAATGCATTCAGCTAAATGTCAGGAACAGTAGGACACCCCTGACAGCTCTCTCTCTATCCCTCTCTCTCTCCCTCCCTCCCTCACTGTCCCAGCCACCGCTGCTCCTTTCTCTCTTCACCCCCAACCCACCCCCCCCTCCCATCCCCCACAACCTTTATAGTGGTGGTTCGGTGCCGCGTCTCCCTCCCGCAAAACACGTTTAATTAAATGAGAGGATTTATTTATTATTATGCCCCCTTTCCCCCGGTCGCCCCCCCCCCCCCCCCCCCACCACCCCCTCCAAAAATTAAATTACCTCTCGACCTAATTTTAGACAATGCAGAATAACAATCCTTGCTTCGATGAGACAGGGCATTTGCCGCGTCTCCTGGACTGTATCTCAAAGTGCTTCGCGGGATAGACTGTAAAGTGAATTGACTGTATATTTTTTGTGGGCGAAAGGCGTGGGTCGATTGCGCACAGCAGCGTTCCCCCCCCCCCCCCCCCAACCTCTCCCCCACCCCCCACACGTAAACAAACAAATGTGGGTTGAAAGAAATGACCCCAATTTTATGTGAAAAAATTATTTCTTTTGGGGGAGGGAGGGAATGATTCAGAGGCTAATTTTTGGGGGGAGGGCGTGGGGCGGGGCTATTGTTAACGTACTGGTTTAGCTCTCAGAGGCTCCAGGATGTGATGTGTGAAGACCAGGGCCAGGCTGGTCAGCAGGACCACGATCAGGACACACAGCAGGAGATAGCGACCGATGAAAAAACTGTCCACAATCTGCACAGAAACCCAAAAAAACATATCAATCAAACCCACGAGGCAGAAGGTTAGCTCACAGCTCAGACTGATTAGAATAATCATGGCATTTGATATGTAACAGTATAATAATAATAATAATAATAATCCTGGCATTTGATATGTAACAGTATAATAATAATAATAATAATCCTGGCATTTGATATGTAACAGTATAATAATAATAATAATAATCCTGGCATTTGATACAAAGCCTTTTCACGTCTTCTAGACTGTGTCTCCAAACTGCTGCGCAGAATACAGACTGTCGAGAGAAATGACGGTATATATTTTTGTGGGCAAAAATCCCGCCTTAAGACTCTCTCTTCAATGGACCCATGCTTATCCCCTCCACTTCCCCCCACCCCCCCCACCCCCCCCCCCAACTACACTGTCCTCAGCTCCTGGCTGAAGCAGTGACTGTCTGACTGGTTTGGAGGTGTGTGTCTGGCTCGCATCCTGATGTGGTTATTGAACCAAGTCTCGCCTCAAGACCCTCGTCTCCAACGGACCCATCGGCAACTCCTCATTCCTCCCCCCCAACCTTCCGTGTCCACCCCCCCCCCCCCCCACAGAAGTGTACTGTACTGGCTTTACGGGCAGAGCTGGTGTGAGCCGCAGAAATGTTATACTGCATTACAGCGCGGCTTTATGAGCGAGGGTAAAATATTAATTAGATTTGAGAGGGGGAAGGAGAGGGGGAAGGAGAGGGGGAGGGAGGGAGAGGGGAGGGGGAGGGAGGGAGAGGGGAGGGGGAGGGGGGGGAGAGGGGAGAGGGAGGGAGATGGAGAGTGAGAGAGCGAGTTAGCGAGGGGAGGGAGGCGGGCGAGCGAGCGAATGCTAACAAATGGTAATTTGGCCCTCGCAGGACGCCCTGGTGTTGTCCCTCTCCAGCAGGCAGAGGAATACAAGGCTCTTCACACACAGAGACCGTGTCGAGGAAAGCATAAAACTCCAGCTCAGTTGCAGCACAAGTCTCCTGTGAGCCGGGTGAACGCTCGTATCGTAACATCTCGCTCTTTAATGAGCCAATTAGTTGCGGGGGCCTCTTCTCTCCCCCCCACACCCCCCCACTCCCTCTCCTCCTCCCTCCACAACTACCAGCGAGAGGCTGGGAGCACAGCTCGATCAATGTAATATTAATAGCTTATTGCCTCGCCAGGCAGAGAAGGTCCTGGCCCCTTTGCCTGCTAATTGGCAGTGTGATATCACTCGCTCATTTGATCACAGACGGGGAGTTAGACGGGACTCACTCGAGCACAGTTCTGCTTAAATGTCAAATTTGTAGTTAAATTTTATATATATATATAAAAATATATATATTTGATCAGCTAGAGGTGGGGGCCAGAGTCTGGCAATCATTCATCACTAAATCGTTTCCCTGTTTCTTTTTCCCTTTTGCTGGTTACTTACTTACTTAAAAGACACTGTGTATATATATATTTCCCCTCCCACCTCATCCTCACCCCCTCCCACTCATCCTCACCCCCTCCCCACTACCACCCACTGCCCATTTAATTATAATATATAAAAATAATCCTTGCATTTGATATAGCGGCTTTTCACATCTTCTAAACCTCTCAAAACATTTCACAGAATATACTGTAAAGTGAATTGACTGTGTATATATATATACTGTATATATATATACAGATATAATATATTATAGCACCTTTTAGGCCGAGAAGACGTGGACAGCGCTATATAAATGTAAAGATTATATTATTATATAGATAGATAGCAATTGGCTGCCATTTCGCCCACAACTATGCAGTCAATTCACTTTACAGTATATTGTGCGAAGCTTTGAGATGTCAATAAGACGTGAAAAGCCGCGATAGCAAATCTCTACACAAAGTACGGGTTTTTAAAAATATATATATGTATATACTGTTATAGATATATATCTATATTAATACAAGTTGTTTGTTTTGCGGAAAACTCTGACCCGATTGTAGGAAGGCTCCAGAAGCTCCCTCTGTGTAACATTTAATCAGAGCAGAGGTTAGAACGACGCAAGCAAAAGGGCAAAATGGGCCAGCGCTGAAAATCTCTGCTCGCACCGACAATACTGAGCAAGAAACAGAGAGAGAGAGAGACACAGAGAGAGTGAGTGAGTGAGTATTTCATGTGTAATTAAAGGAGTGAGGAGAAGGGATTGATGGTAATAAAAGGGAATATCGTCTTGGCTGCCGGGAATGAGTTTATCTTTATTTAAGCCTTTGAATTTGTCCTTTGGAGAGTTTGGGCTGGATATGTTTTTTTTCCCTCCACCTGCTCAGCCTTGTATCGCACACCACTACTCTTGTCCTTCTTCAACAAGAATCAATACTGCCTGTGTATCAATACTGAGTGAGAGAGAGAAGTGGGAAAGCCTGAGGTAGTGGTGGGGGAGGTGTGTGGGTGAGGTGGAGGTGATCGTTTGTCTTTGTTGACTGCACGTATATATATTTGTGAGAGAGCGAATCGCGGGCAGCCATTGCGCACAGCAGACAGTGTTCCCCCCCCCCCCCCCCCCACACACACACACAGTCGTGA
>JAYJKW010000408.1:0-37622 GCA_035084275.1 Hydrolagus colliei
TGGCATGAATCAAGACCCTCCTTTTTACCATGTCTTCAGCCGCCCTCCTAAGCCCCTCTGCCCCCCCCCCCCCCCTCTCACCCATCCCACCCCAGTCCTGCCCTCCCTTCTCCCACCTCTGCCCTCCCCCAGTCCTGCCCTCCCCCACCCCAGCCCTTCCCTGGTGGAAATAGACCAGGCAGGAACCCAAGGGATTGATAATATAAGGGTTATTGTTTGTAGGACCACCATTCCCCCACCCGCACCACTCCAGCAGTTTTTACTGTAAAGTGACTGTGTGTTTTGCCAGGCAAATCTGCCGTTTAATTGGGGGATTGTCGGCCAGACAGAGAGAGAGCAAGAGAGAGAGAGAAACTCCCTTCTCTTTTCAGATGAAGGTTACGGGATAATAATGATCTGTGCATTTGATATCGTGCCTGACCACGTCTTCGAGACGTTTCAAAGCGCTTCACAGAATATATTTAAAAATGAATTGACTGAGCGTTTTGTGGGCGGGCGAAACGTGGCAGCCAATTCTGGACATCAGTCGCGGAGTGAGTGACCAACTTAGCGTGGGATTTTTATTTTATGTTTAACCTCTCAGTTGAACATGTTATGTACCGCAAACCATTGCCGATCGACACTAATAGTGCGATTGATTTTATTCCAATAATAAGAATTAATATGAATAGGAAACCATTTCCACTGACTTCTAATTCTCTGTTTGACCGGCCTATTCCTGAGGTTTACTGAACCTGTATGTAACCCAGATCCCACATCTGGTCCCTAACCTGGACATCTTTCTTCCATCTCCGTCACATTGCCCACCTCCGTCCATACCTCACTCTCAATGTAGCCAAAACCCTTTCCGAAGCACTTACTTCCCCCTCAATCTCTGTGTGTGTCTTTTCTCACGCTCTATTTTCTCACTCTCTCCATCTCTCTCTTTTCACTCTCTCTTTTCTCTCTCTCCTCTCTCTCTTCCTTTGCATTTTTTGTTAAGCCCATTTATTTCTAAGATTCTCCGAGGAGTGGGTACCCTTCCTGTTTATCCCTGAACCCCTCCATTCCACCATCGATGGTCACGCTTTCAGCCATTAGGCCACGAAACTCTGGAACACTCCCTCAATCCGCTTTGTCCCTCTTTCCCCCCTTTTCAGATTATTCTTGAAGACCTTTCTCTTCGACTGTGCTAATAGTCACCTCCTCCCTGCCTCCATCTTGGATTTAATCGCCCTCCATTAAACGCTCCACGATGCCACCTCGCTTGGAGGGCACTGTATTAATGCGAGTTGTTATTGTCTCTAGGCGAGGTACAAGGAGAGAGGAACGGAGCTGGCTGAGGATCAGCTGGTTCAGGTGAGTGTTTGTTTGGTCACTGGGTGTCTTGACACCCCGAATGTCGTTACCATGCTTAGATCCGGATTGGAGTGAGAGTGTGGACTGAAAACTCCATTGAGAAAGCTCCCCCTGTCCAGAGAGGAAAGTGCACTCTCCCGGGCTGAGGGGTGGGGCGAACACAAATTCTGGGCAGTTTTAGATGCAGATTGGGGGGGAGCCAAGGGTTGGGGACTTTAAAAAAAATGGATCATTTCAATCCACGACTGTTTGTGGACGCTGTTGTGCCCAATTGGCTCCCGCTTTTCACCCACAAATATACTGTCAATTCACTTTACAGTATATTCTATGAAGCGCCTTGAGACGTCTACAAGACGTGTGAAATTCAAGGATTATTATCAGTAACAACAACAAAATTACACTTGTATAGCGCCTTTCACACAATATCAAATGGAAGGATTATTATTATTATTTGATGTTGTTGGGCTAGGACACTGGATTGACCCTGTCTGTTTCTCTCTAACTCTATCCAGATGTCAAAACAGCTGGAGATGTTCAAGACCCACCTAGAGGAGTTTGCCAGGAAACACAAGCAGGAGATTCGCAAAAGCTCGCAGTTTCGGGTCAGTTCCAGGATATGTGTGCAACGATCGGAGTGGATCCCTTAGCATGTAAATCCAACCTGTTCCTTCCTTCACAGGAGTCCTGAAGCTCAGTGGTTATAGAGCACTCGCCACGCAAGCAAGAGGACCTGGGTTCAATTCCCGGGCAGGGTGAAAATGAATGGATTATATAATAATAATAATCCTTGCATTTGATCTAGCGCTTTTCACGTCTTCTAGGTTATACTGTAAAGTGAATTGACTATTTGCGGGTAAAACGCGGCAGCCATTGCACACAGCAGTGTCCCACAGACAGTCGTGGATTGAAATGACCAATTTTATTATTGTGTTTTTTTGTAGGGATTATTAGTAGGCTTGTGGAGTAACAAAACTTGCTCAAGGTTTCCCTGGATTTGAACACGAGTCTCACGCTTATAAGCCAAGTGCTCTAACCACTCAGCTACAGGACCCAATTGCGCACAGCAGTGTCCCACCTTCGTGGATTGAGTAACTTACTTAATTATTTTTTAACATTGTGCTTTGAGACATGTGCCACGCATTCTCAAGCGATTGACCATCTGATTGGTAAATGTGTCTTGGTATAAAACTGGTATATTTACATTTTTCAAAATTATACTTACAGCCGGCAAAGGATTTTGGTCTGAAATGTTAGGAGTTGGAGATTTTTACTACGAGCTGGGAGTGCAAATCATTGAAGTCTGTCTGGCTTTGAAGCACAGAAATGGAGGTGAGACACCTTGTTAGTTTCCACTTTTTATGAGTGTTATTGGGCTGAGTTAGGAGTTTGTCTGTGCTGTATCCCGGGTTCCACTCAGCTCCTGATAACCTTACATTCTGGGGCCTTAATGGCTAGGGAGGCCTTAGTTGGACAAGCGGTGGGAAAGCTTGCCAGACAGAGATATCGATGGCAAGCTATGTACTTTTAGCTAGTTAGACAGCAGTTATACCCCCCCCACGCATACACTGGGGGTTATAATAGTAAATAATAATAATCCTTGCTTTTAACATAGCGCTTTTCATGTCTTCTAGACGTCTCAAAGCGCTTCACAGGTTGTACTGTAAAGTGAATTGACTATATTTGCGGGTAAAACGCTGCAGCCAATTGCGCACAGCAGTGTCCTACAAACAGTCGTGGATTAAAATGAGCAATTTAGTATTGATCTTTTTTGAGGATTATTATCAGGCATGTATGTGGAGTAAGGAAACTTGCCCAAGGTTTTGCTTTGATCTGCCTGGATTCGAACACTTGCTTGTAAGGCGAGTGCTCTTACCACTGAGCTGCAGGAGCTCCACAAGCCTTGGCTCTTGCCAACCTGTGCATAATACTCACCGGAATTAGGTCAGATGCATGGAAATCTCAGCTGGGTTTGGATCATGGTGACTCGTAACCATGGCAATGGGTTTCCACCTGTGTCACATATCCGTCTGACCAAAATAAACCTGGTTATTTTGCCAAGAACAAATTTTTAATTTCTTGTTTGGTGCTTTAGTACTTTTCTCAAACCCAAATCAATAATAATCCGTCCCAAAAAACCCACAATAATAAAAATTGGTCATTTCAATCCATAACTGTTTGTGGGTCACTGCTGTGCATAATTGGCTGCCACGTTTCGCCCACAAATATGCAGTCAATTCACTTTACAGTACATTCTGTGAAGCGCTTTGAGACGTCGATAAGATGTGAGGTTGTAAGGTTATCGAATGCAAGGATTATTATAATTTTTTTATTTTCCAAGTATTAAATAACTGTTCTTTGAATTTGATAGCTCCTTATCCCAAACATCTTGGGAGAACCTCGCGGGATCTTACTGTATATTTTTTAGGTAAACAGGGCAGCTAATTTGCTCACCGCCGTAGGGAAGTGAGTGATTTGGGGCATTTTTGGTCAGGACACTGGGATTCCCTAGTAGAGTTGTGGGATCTTTAACATCCATGTGAATAGGAGGTTGGTTTTAATGCTTCATTTGACAATTTAGCACTCCTCCATCCTCTGCACTTAACTGTGTGTTTGGGTGAGAGCTTGTACTGTGTGTGTGTGTGTGTGTGGATGTCTGTGTGTGGGTGAGTCTGTATGTCAGTGCCTTGGGACGTCCTTCCGACATGAAAGACACTCTAGAAATGTAATTTTGTTGTCTGTCTGTTTGTCTGTCTGTATTTGTGTGTGTGTTTGTCTTTGTGCATGCGTGTTTGTATGTGTTTGTCCTTGTGCGTGCGTGTGTGTTTGACTGTGTGTGTGTGTATACGTGTGTCACTGCCTTGATTTACGACCATCTATAGCTGATGTGTAGCTGGTCCCTGTGTGAGTGACTCTGTGCTGCAGAGATACGTTCAGTTACTGGACAAGTGTCTCTGACTCTCTTGTTAACCCACCAACCAGGACTGATTACACTGGAGGAGCTGCATCAGAGAGTGCTGAGAGGGCGAGGAAAGCTGGCGCAGGACGTAAGCCAGTGAGTCAGCAAAGCTTTCATTAATTGTATTTATTTATCACCCTGGGCCAGTTTGACCTGCTGCGTTTTTGTTTGGGGCAGTGTGTGGGGGTGTTGTTTGTGGAAGGGTGGGTGTATGTGTGTGGAGGCGTGTGTGTGTGGGGGGACTGTATGTAGAGAGGTGTGTGTGTTTGTGGAGAGGTGTGTGTGTGTGGGGCAGGTGGCGGTGTGGTGGGGAGGTTGTGTGGGTGGGTATGATGCAGGTGGGTGTGTGGGAGGGGTGTATGTGTTTGTGGAGAGGTGTGTGGGATGTGTGGGTGGGTATGATGGAGGTTGGTATGTGTGATAGAAGGATTGGAGAAACTATAAATGTCTTCAAATCCTAGCGGCTCCTCAACTGTGATCTCGGCCTTTCATTCAGCTAACAAGCATTCAGCGACCTCCCTCCCTCCCTCCCTCCCTCCCTCCCTCCCTCCCTCCCTCCCTCCCTCCCTCCCTCCCTCCCTCCCTCCCTCCCTCCCTCCCTCCCTCCCTCCCTCCCTCCCTCCCTCCCTCCCTCCCTCCCTCCCTCCCTCCCTCCCTCCCTCCCTCCCTCCCTCCCTCCCTCCCTCCCTCCCTCACTCACTCACTCACTCACTCACTCACTCCATACAGTAAATCAGAAGACACAGCCTCCGATTTAAAGGGAGTTAAATTCAGATCAATTCTGTGGAAACATTCTGTTGAACGAGTAGGGTCCGTGTGGCTCCATACGGAGACAGTGGAAGCAGAAAATGTTTGTTTTAAGAACAATTTAAGTGATTTCTGCTGGAATGCAATTTCTGGGAATACAGTTTGGGCCATGACATGTGAAGCGACTGTCAGTATTGAAAGCAAACTGGACAGACCTTGGTCTTCTTCTTCACATGTTCTATCGCTGAACTCAAGGTGACCAATTTTAATAATAATCCTTGCCTTTGATATAGTGCCTTATCATAATGTTGAGATGTCTCAAAGCGCTTCACAGAATACACAGTGAAGTGACTTGTCAGTGTGTTTTGTGGGCGAATTGTGGCAGCCAATTGTGCACAAGAGTGTCCCACAAACAGTTGTGGATTGAGTGACCAAAACTTATTATTATTTGAATTCAATTTTCGCAGGGTTTTTGACTCCTATTTATAGAGGATTGCACAAATAAATCATAATTTAAAAAATTACCGATTTCACACTGCGCACAAACTTAAAATGGCGACGTTAAGACTGAGGATGGACGCTGCGTAAAAATACTGGACATTAACGGGATTAATTATTAGAGCAAATCGACTTGAACAACCAGGTTCCTAGTTACAGCCAGGTAAACAGAGACTTGCGGAGTAAAGAAAGTTGCCTAAGGTTTTGCCCTGCCCAGGAATCAAAACTAACATGAGCTTTGGGTTTCTAGTGCACTAATTATTAACCCTACTCGCCTCGTGTGTACGGTGTTGGCAGTGTGAGTTTGGCAGCATCCCCTGCTCTTTAGAAGATAGGAAATGTGCCCTTCACTCTGGTATTACTGTATCTAATCTAAGGTTTGAAGTGCTCTGAGACACCCTCCGGCGTGGAGGGCCCTATATAAATCAAAGTTGTTGTTGTTGTCTCCCACAAGCTGAGAATCTCTGCTCTCACAGACTATTGTTTGCTTCACTATAAACTCCGCCCCAACCTCCTTTAGCGAGTCCCATAGCGTAGTGGTTAGAATGTTCGCTTTGCAAGTCTGGGGACCCAGTTTTGATTCCTGGGCAGGGCAAAACCATAGGCAACTTTCCTTACTCCGCAAGTCTCTGGTCACCTAGCGGTAACTAGGAACCCGGTTGGTTAGTCGATTGGCTCTGTTCATAATCCAATCATTTAAAAAAAAAGAATAATTTGTTATTCTGGTCACTCTTATCAACCACTGTTTGTGGGACACTGCTGCGTCTATCGCATTTCACCCAAAAGTATTCAGTCAATTCACTTTACAGATATTCTGCGAAGCGCTTTGAGTCGTCTCGAAGGTGTGATAATGCAAATATCAAATGCAAGGATTAATATTATCATTATTATTGCTGTCCTCTCACCACCCTGCGCTCTTGTCCTTTGTGCAGGGACGACCTCATCCGAGCGATCAAGAAGCTGAAAGCCTTGGGCAATGGGTTCAGTATGATTCCGGTTGGAGGCACGTATCTGGTGCAGTCAGTCCCCGCGGAGCTAAACATGGATCACACTGTGGTCCTGCAGATAGCGGAGGTGAGAGGAGGGAATGTCACGCGTTGCTGCTCTGGAGATAGTGATCCTTGCATTTGATATAGCGCCTCATCGCGTCTTTGAGACTTCTCAACGAACGTCACAGAATTTTACTGTAAAGTGAACTAACTGTGTATTGCCCTGCGCCGCTGCGGCTGTCGTGGTGAGTTGTGGTGTGATGGGCTCGTGGTCCTGGCGTGTTCGCGTTCAGCCTTTTCTCTTCCTCGAAACCGTGTAAACTCCCCAGGATGAATAAATAATAAACAATGCTTGCATTTGATATAGCGCTTTTCGTCTTATCCACGTCTCAAAGCGCTTCACAGAATATACTCTAAAGTGAATTGACTGTATTTGTGGGCGAAACGGGTGCCAGAGACCACAGAGCCTCAGGTTTCACCTCACAGGAGAATTGAACCCGGGTCCTCTCGCTCATGAGGCCAGTGCTCTAACCACTACACTAATAAAGCTTTGAGTTACTGCATAATAAGAGGTTTCGTGCCCCCATCCACCACAACAAACATGGTCTGTGTTTCTTTGCAGAAAAATGGCTACGTGACAGTCAGCAACATCAAAGCGAGCCTGAAGTGGGAGACGGAGCGAGCTAATCACGTGCTGGTACGTTCTGAACCTTTGCAGGGACTTTGTTTCTGTCTCCTGTCCCTTCCTGTGCTCTATCATAATAATAATATAATATTTCGCCCACAAATATACAGTCAATTTCACGAGGGACAACTTCCTGCAATTGAACGTGAGTAAGACCGAGGCCCTCCTGATCGGCTCAAGCCAGCGCCTCCGCACATCGGGCGCTGCCAGCCTCAACATCAAAGGCTGTACTCTCCACCTCACAAAGCCAATCAGGAACCTCGGCATCACGTTCGACCAAAAACTCTCCTTCCTCCCCCACATCCGTGCCTTGACCGGCACCGCTTACTTCCACCTGCGCAACATTGCCAGGCTCCGCAACTATCTTACCCCCCACGCTGCCGAAACACTCGTGCACGCGTACATCACCTCAAGGCTGGACTACGGAAACTCTCTCCTCGTTGGCCTCCCCAGCTCCTCCATTCACAGGCTGCAGGTCATCCAAAACTCTGCAGCCCGTGTATTATCCTGCACCTGCCTCCGCGATCACATAACCCCCACCCTCGCCCGTCTCCACTGGCTCCCCATCCTCCAGAGGATCGAGTTCAAGATCCTCGTCCTCACCTTACACGGCCTTGCCCCGCCCTATTTAACCGATCTGCTCTCCCCCTACAAGCCCACCCGGACCCTCCGTTCAGCAGGACTTGGTCTGCTCCAAGCCCCCCGCCCGAACCGCCCCACCATCGGAGGCCAGGCCTTCAGTTTTTCTGCTCCGACTTTATGGAATTCCATCCCCCAATCCCTCCGTCTCGTTTCTTCCCTTTCCTCTTTCAAGGCCAGTTTGAAGACTTTCCTCTTCGACCGTGCCTTTTGTTCCACCCAGAATTTTTCGACCTCCCCTTCGTGTTTCACTCCTTCCCAAACACTCCCCTCCCAGCTTGGGTCACACGCCTCCTGTGCAGCGCCTTGGGACGTCCTCCCGACGTGAAAGGCGCTTTATAAGTGTAATTTGTTGTTGTTGTTCTGTAAAGTGCTTTGAGAGTCTAGAAGACGTGAGAAGAGTTATATCAAAGATGTAATATATAACACCTGATCACATCTTCGTAATATCTTGAACCACTTCACAGAGTAAAGTGAATTGACGGTATTTTTGTGGGTGAAACACGGCAGCCAATTTGGCACAGCCATGTCCCACACACAGCCAAGGAATGAATGACCCATTTTGGGCACACCAGGAGAAACTCCCTTCTCTTTACACACCTGAACAGGCAGACGTGACCTGCGTTTAACATCACATCCATCCTCCAACCCCCCCCCCCCACCCCACTCCTCCAGCAATGGCAGGGCTTGAACCCACAACCTTGTGAGTGCTGCCACTGAGCCAGCCTGTAACCTTGCAGCATCAGTCGAGTGAATCGGGGAAAAGGATTTAAACGTGGAAACCATGCACACAAAGAGGTTGTTCAGCCTGTCGTGTGTGTATCAATACTGACTGTTATCAAAGTCACCTACAAAACCCAAACACTACACTTTACGGTAAATCCTGCGGAGCATTTTGAGATGTCCTTGTGACATTATAAGGGTGGACAATCCATCATTTATTATTCAAGCCGATCTTTATATCCTTCACCACCTTTCCAGATTACTATTGTTGCTGCGGATTGCATCTCATCAAGTTGGATTGTTTCAATAGTTCACAGGAATTACTATAAACTGCAACAACTATTTGGGAGTGAGTACGCCTGCCAATTTTGTGCATAGCAATGGTCCACAAACACAACAACAAAATTACACTTGTATAGTGCCTTTCACGTCAGAAGGACATTCCAAGGAGCTGAGCCAACCTTTATTAATAAATGATGATGATAATAATAATCCTTGCATTTTGTAAAGTACCTTATCAAGTCTTTTGAGACGTCTCAGAGCACTTCACAGAATGTACTGTCAAGTGTGTATGTTGTGGGCAAAATGCACAGCAAATTGTGCAACAAATTGTGTCCCAAAAAACGTGGATTGAGTGACCAAAGGTCCGGCAAAGCAATCCGCCAATGGACTGCCAACAAAGATACAATTTCTGTTTGGTAAACAGGTGTTTGGAGTGAGGAAATTTGCCAAACGGTTCACCCTGCGTGGGAATCAAACAAAGGTCCTCTCGCTTGCGAGCCGAGAGCTCCATCCACTTCAGTGAGATCAATTTGCAGGGGAGGTCAAAATGTTAGGCAAGTCTTCTTGTTCAGTAAGCAGTGGTAGGAACCCAGTTGTGAGTCGATTGACAGATCACTTCGTAGGGATATTAATCCCTTTTAAAAAAAAGAGATTCATAATAATTTGTTCACTCAATCCCAAAACTGTTTGCGGGACACTGCTATGTCCCACAAAATATACCGTCAATGTCAAGACTTGGGATCGCACCACTGACACTCGAAGGCAGTGAGTTGTCAGAGTTGTCTTTCGGATGAGACGTTAATTTGAGCCCCCGTCTGCTTATATGTAAAGAGGAGGCAGTTACGTTTGTACTCTTAATGCAAGAGTCAGGAGCAATTCTAACCTGTACATTACCAATGCCATGTCCCTGCTCCCCTCTCCTCATGTCATTGTGATGCTCTTGGGGGTTGCAAGTGTATTGTAACCGTCCAGGCTACCACTGCAAGGGTTTGTGAGTATGGAGGTGGGTGGATGAATGGTCAAACAGTTACAGTAGGTATGTATTGTGGAGTTCTGTAGCTCAGTGGTCGAGCACTCGCCTTACAAGCGTGAGACCTGTGTTCGAATCCAGGCAGGTCAGGGCGAAACTTTGGGTAAGTTTCCTTACTCCACATGTCTTAACAACAATCCCTAAAAAAAAATACAATAACAAAATTGGTCATTTCAATCCACAACTGTTTGTGGGACACTGCTGTGTGTAATTGGCTGCATTTTGCCCCTAAATATACAGTCAATTCAC
The DNA here is from genome assembly GCA_035084275.1 of Hydrolagus colliei. NCBI lineage: Eukaryota > Metazoa > Chordata > Chondrichthyes > Chimaeriformes > Chimaeridae > Hydrolagus > Hydrolagus colliei. The sequence continues at coordinate 10,137 of JAYJKW010000408.1, forward strand.
TTTACAGTACATTTTGTGAAGCGCTTTGAGACGTCTAGAAGATGTGAAAAGCGCTACATTAAATGCAAGGATTATTATTGAATTGAAATGGGACATGTGTGGGCTAACAGCTTTTACACTGAAACCATTTCCCTTTTCCAGGAACACCTGTTGAAGGAAGGTCTGGCCTGGATCGACAGACAGTCCTCTGAGGAGCCTCAGTATTGGCTGCCGGCGCTGTTTTCGGAACTTTATTCCCGAGACGTATCTCCGGAAGAGGTTGACGAAAGGTCGCCATGATAATATCCCTTCCTCCCAGGGGAGGGGGATTTTCCGTGTCCTATTCCAGACTCGGGGAAATCTGTGGGTGTCGTTGAAACTCAGTATGGTTTGGATAGTATTAAGCCTGGTGATGGGTTTCCGTATGTATCAAGACGCTCGCCAGCCATTGCAGTTCTGGATTATTCAAAGTATTGTAAAGCCGCAAGAGAATTCAGCACATGAAGTATGTTTTGATCTGTGTGTTGTGGAGGGATCTTTTCACTGTCGCTGGTAACAGATGGCATCTCGTCACTGCTCCGCACCTCAAACAGTGATTGTTGCACTCGCGGCAGAGTTAGAACAGGAGAGGGGAGAGAGAGGGAGACTGGGGAGTTGGTGAACAAAAGGGAGTCTGAGGAGTTTGACATTCACGTTGAGAATTTTGACTGAATGCTATTTCACTGCAGTTGGGGGGACAGTCATTGAAATCAATTAGAAATCTTCTCAATGTGAATTGCTTAACAAATTGAGCGCAGTTGTATTTATGATTGAGGAGGATGATGGAGGTGTTTTAGCACATGATCAGGGTGTCACTCAACTAAACAGACAACCTTCAATTGGCCTACAATTCAATTTCAATTACAAATCCGAGAGGCCGAGAGATGCCAGAGAACCTTGGTAGCCCAGGGTCACTTAGCTAGGAGAGGGCACTTGGGGTATTGTTTTGGGGTGGGTAGAGGGGGTAAAAAGAGATTTAATTTGAAAAATGTACCATTGAATTTTTTTTCACCTCTTACCTCTGTCCCTCTCCTGATGTCTCTCTCCAAAAGTTTGTGTGATTCCCTGTCACTACTTTGTGTATGGGGTACAGCTAGTACCTCATATTTTAGGGCTTTTAACCTTATTTTGTGGGGCTTTTTTTAAATATAGCTCAACGTGAGGAGATTCCCCCCCATAACACTCCCCACCCAAGACCTTTCTGCTGAGGTATAAATCGTGTCTTTACATCGGTTATTTTGCTTTTGGCGGACAGACATTTTGTCTTTATTAGTATAATAGTGTATAGATTTCCAGCATCTGCAGTATTTTGGCTTTGGTTGGAGTATGGTCAGTGCAACTTGATTTTGTATTTAATTAATCTTACATGAATTAAATCCTGCAGTTGCATCCACCTTGCCCTCACCTCAGAGTTTAGTCACCAAGTTAGAACACTGAATAAAACTTCGATATTTCTCTTGAAGGTTTTCTGTCGTGTTGTCGTGTTTGTCTGTTTACATTCTCACACTGAACATGCATTTTCACAGCATCAATTTGCGTTAAAGAGTCCTCAGCATTGGGCAATATGGACATCAAGCCACGAGGGGAAGTGATTTAGAAACAGACCCCAGGGGTGGGGAATCAAATAAATGAAAAGTTTTTTTCGAAAGTTTTTGCTATCTGCAAATTTTATTGCACCAAAGATTTTAATTGTCATGTATGTACAATATGAAACAGTATAAACATCAGTACTTTTTCCTGGTATGCATATTAGAAGTTGGAACAATTAGATTCAACAGCATTAATCAATCTTAATCAGACACAACTGTTAAATCCGTATTGTAAGCCAGCCCCAAACCTTCAGTTCTGCATTGTCTTTTCACACGGAGAATGTCCCAGAACCATTCACTGACTAAACAAACATCCCCACCCCTCTCTGGATATCTTGGATAAAAATGTCCGCTAGTGTTTGACATACATGAGTATCCAGTTCGCACCTTGAGGGGACGGGCTGGGAACGAGAACTGCCCTCCACTGTAGAGGATTGCTACCCAAATGTTGGAAGGAACTTCTTTGTACACAACACCAAGAGGTTAAGAATTGAAAGCAGCGCCCACTCATTTCAATTGTATTCCAGTCTTTAAACCTGACGGTTGTTTGGTATTTCAAATGCCCGATGGTCAAATCTGGTAGTCACTAGTTCTTTTTTACAAGGTATAAGAGGGCTGGAGGTCCAGACCTGGGCTTCCTCACAGGGAAGAAAGATACTGCAGCAAGGTGGTTTGGTTAGATACTTAGCAAGTTTGGATGATACACTCTTTGTGTTTGTATAACAAAACCTTGGCAGAGACTGGGCAGAACTTTCCACCTTCAGGAGACATTAGCTCATTCAGGGATATTGGTTCATTGTGATTTGGTGTCTCACTCACTGGTCATGTGTGAGCCTGGACAGTGATGATGGTAAGCACACATGATGCTGTCCTCACACAAAGTCCGTTAGTCTTCCTGGGAAAGGGGGGACGGAAGAGCAGAGCTGGAGGCCATTGAATGTTAACCAGAAGCAGGACATCTTGATTACTTTCCTTCCTTAGCTCATCAACCCAATTACAGCTCCATCTCAGAGTTACAGCTTCCAATCCCAGCCATAGATTACCAAACCGCAGCAATGATTTCTCACAAGACTTACACCTCTGTGTGACTTTCGTTGATCGAAACCATGACTAGCTCTGTAGGGAATCATCCACGATAAGCTCCAGCTGATCACCGTTGTTGGACCCGGGAATGGGGACTGTTCAAGATCGTAAGAGTCAAACACAAAAGGCTGGTGCTCTACGGGTTAAGTGCAGAACTGGTGATCTGGTTCCTTTTTTGGCCATTTAGCGTATTAGAGCCACTTCTTGCGTAGATTAGTTCAACAGAACCGAGGATCAAAACACTTGTTACAAGACAGATTCCCGAGGCTCTAGTTTTGGAGCAGGACTATGACAGTTTGGGAGTAACACACTCGGGATTACTAAGGGGGAGACAGACCCCACACGGTTTCCCGCTGACAAATCCAGTTAGAAATCACCATGTTTTGGACACCTAAATTTTCTAGTGAGATCACACAACACACAGACTTTGGGGTTAGACCCCAAGCTGCTGGGAGGGGTGGGGGGGGGCACACTGAAATTTACCAGGCGGCTCAATGTAATTCTGCCTTTGCTTTTAATAGTTCCAGCTTTCCATCCCCAACCTTCCCTTTTCCATTCCCTCCATATCTCATTTGAAGGACAGAGAATTCAGTCTGCTGCAAGGTGACCAATTGTCCAGTGATTTGAGAATACAGTCCTGTTCTCTTCATTGAGTAGCAGCAGGCTTACGACATGCATCATCAGTTTTACAAATGAACAGACCTGTGTTCTAGACTCCACTGATAAAACATGTGGAGTTAATGCCCTTTAAAAACAGTGCAATTAGTCACGATTTCAGAAAAACACCAATGCCCCACGTTCACTTCTGGTCAAGCACTCTGCTTATAGTGAGACCCTATTACCAACGCTTATACTCATCACTGACATGATCCTCAGATCACCAGAACTAACAATATCAAGCACTTTCTCATAGACTAACATTGACACCTTCTGGTTATATTAGTTGCGGTTTAAAAAGCCTTCATTCCAGTTCAGGTACAGGAATCCGTTACAGGATAGCAATAAAAAAAACATGTGATTTTCAAGTCACGAATGGAAACACAACATTTTGGGGGAATTTAAGAGGCCTTTAGTCTACATTGAGCCAAGCGCTGGCTGGTTACATGTAAACGCAAACTCATGGTAAACAGTTAAATAGATTCACTGCAAACAAGGCTCGACTATATGAAAGGGTTCCACTGTGTTTACGAAACGCTGTGATGTGAATTCCTGAAAGATATAAACCTGGCTGTGAAATGAGTATAGCATTTAGCTTTGCTTTGTGAAACAATGATTAAAGTTTTAGCTCAAGTTTTGCGATTTACCTTTGAAAATCTTACACCCACCAGCAACAAGAGACACCAATAATCTGCACCTGAATGTCTTTTTTTTGATAGTTCTATGGAAGTAGCTATTTAAATCATGTCTACAGATATTCAATGACTGCACTTTCATAGAATGTTTGCTGGTTAGAAAGATCTCTCTCCTCTCTCACGTTCTGCTGGGCAGTGACAATCTCACAGAGGAATTATTGGATCTAATCATGGCACAACTTAATTTGAAGGGGAGTTGAGAATAAGTTAACAGCAATTAGATCATCTCTGGAAATACGTTGAGATGGTGAAAAAATACCTTGTTCATATACAGCGCACAGACTCAAATGACTGTCCCATCGAGTGGTAGAGACACAGAATATGAATATGTCACACACACCATTAGTAAGTCAGCCCAAATTCAGCACCTAACCTCCTCACACAGAACAAGCTGAACATCTGCAAAAGATCCCAAGCGCTTTCAATCTGTCATCCCTCAGTGTCCATATACCGTAGTAGGAAAAATCTGCATTTCCTAAACATCCAGGGGTATACACGACAGAAAGGTTTTCTTTTGCATCAAAAGTACTTTTTACAGCAAGTGGTGAGAGCCTGAGCAGTATTGCTCTGTCTCTGCTTTCCATATACACTTAGCATTGCAATAACAGGTGGTGAAGTGCGCTGCCTACCTGGACAATGGTTACAACTGACCTGAACTGACCGACTGACAGGACATTGATGACAGGGATTTAATGGAAAATGCATTAACTGTAACAATTGCCCAAGTGAACTTTATCTGCCCAATATTTCTAAGCTTAGCACATACAGAGTGACGATGGAAGGGAGGGGGGGGGGGGGGCAGAAAAAATTATTTAAGCAATTAAATATGGGAGAATTGGCTAGGTATTCTAGGGGGTTCACCTAACTTCTACCTTGGACAAATCTAATCATGGACACTATAATTTTTTTTAAAAAAGTGAATCTCCCTCCAAATCTGCCCCCAAATAATAATAATCCTTGCATTTGGTATAGCGCTTTTCACGGCTTCTAGACGTCTCAAAGCGCTTCACAGAATATACTGTAAAGTGAAATGACTGTATCTTTGTGGGCAAAACGCGGCAGCCAATTGTGCACAGCAGATCACCCCCACCCCACAAACTTATCAGCTTACAAATCCTCTTCAATACTTTGGTTGCTATGAATTGTTCCCTGACTTCAATAATAATAACAATAACAAAAATCCTTGCACCTGTCTTATCACATCTTCGAGATGGGTCAAAGCGCTTCACAGAATATACAGTTAAGGATTTGGTGACCAAATTATTATTGTTTTTTTAATACTTAAAAAGGGAAAGCGATTAGCCAGTTGATAAGACAACCAGGTTCCTATTTACTGCTCGGTAAACAGAGGCTTGTGGAGCAAGGAAACTTGCCCGACGTTTCGCAATGGCCGGGAGTTGAACTCAGGACCTCTCACTTGTGGGTCGAGTGTTCTAACCTACGGGGCTCCACAGATTTAGTTGAACATCTTGTTTCTTTTGATGGGGGAATTTCCCATCGTCATCCAATGCATTTCAGGGGTTGCGGCAGCTAGGAGCTACATCCCACCGCCCACCTCCCCCCACCACCCTCCCCCCCAAACTAGCCAAACTAACTGTAAATCTGAGCAACGAGACCAGGGAGATTCCAACTGCAGGTCAACATTACAACTGTGATAACACACTCTTCTCATGTCTGGCATCATTTGCTCTTGAAGCAGCCTCACTACAGCAGCACCTCTGCCTCAAGGTGTTACACTAGGAATTGAGTCTGAGCTACAGGCTGGTCAGGATATATTGACTCCAGGTGCCTTACGCATTTGATGCTAAAAACAAGACTGATAAAAATTATCCCAACGACAATGATCCTTGCATTTGATAACCTTTCACATCGGTGGACGTCTGACAGGATATACTGTAAGGTGTAGTGACTGTGTATTCTGTCTATTTTAAACAATGTTAACAGAAACGCTGTGAATTTGGAGAACAGCGTTAGGAATATTACCTCTGGTTAGTGAGGCCTAGAGGTGAACATACAGGGTTAAATAGAGCAAAGGACATCATCAATGATTAGCTAATTTTAGTTGGGAGAGTGAGATGGAAGACTATTATTATGGTTTATACATTCAAAATTCCAGAAAGAGGACAATAATAATCCTTGCATTTGATATAGTGCCTTATCACGAGATGTCTCAAAGCGCTTCACAGAATACACTGTAAAGTGAATTGACTGTATTTTCTGGGCAAAAACATGGCAGCGAATTGCGCACAGCAGTGTCCCACAAACAGTGGTGGTTTGAGTGACCAAATTAGTATTATTTAATTTTTAACATTTATTTAGAGTGGGATTATTACCCCGGAAAAGTGATTTGCCAATCGTATTACAACCGGGTCCCTCGTTACTGCTCGGTAAACACAGGCGTGTAGACTAAGGAAACTTTTGCTCAGGAATTAAACCTAGGTCCTCTCACTTGGGAGGCGAGTGCTGTAACCACTGAGCCACAGGACTCCACTTACCAGCTACTTACCATTTACATACAATTTTAGACTAAAATGCAGTACTTTGGATATTTAATTTCTCGACTGGTTGACAAGATGACATCCCAGTCTCAGTAGGTTAAACTCACCCCGCTCAAAAGCTGTTATTCCGCTAACCAGTAGGGTGGTGGTGGCGGGGTCGGGGGGGGGGGTGGGGGGGGGGGGGGGGAAGGTGGGGGAAGTGATGCTACTTCCTGCACATTCGGGAATGTGCGAGGGGGCACAGATGTCAAACACAGCACTAAACTGTCAAATAGTTTCCAAACCAAATATTTCCAAAGCCCCATCAGGCCCTTGCTGGGTACCATTCCTTGCAATTGGTACCTCCGTGTTGGGCGTACGTCACAAAACACTTCACAGAATACACTGTAAAGTGTAATTAGCGACTGTGTGTTTTCTGTAGGTCAAATCTCCGGGATTCCAGGTCTAATTAATTACTGGAGAAAGGGCAACTCTTAAAGGGGAAAATACACTAGACGTAGCACAAAGTAGCATCTTTGACTAACAATCCTTAATCTGTGCTGTGCTCAAACCAGTTCTTTTTTTCTCCTGTATTATCGCTAGTTGATTTCCCTATTCATAGATAATACGCAGCTACACAGTTAATCAACATTGTGCAATGTGTGTGATTAGACTTTAATGTGATGCACGCTATAATTATTTTTACAGTTACTCCTTGTCAAACAGTCTGGAAACTGTGCTCAACAACTCCTTAGTGCGGTACACCAGTGTGCCCTTAAAAACATGCTATATGTGAGGCGAGGTCGTAGAGTTTTGTTCTGTTAAATATACCGTTTGTCAAGAGAGGGAGCCATGTGCACTGAGAACCATGTCTTAATCTTTATATTTTGACATAGCGACTTTCAACGTTGTTGAGACGTCTCAAAGCGCTTCACAGGATATACTGTGAAGTGAATCGACTCTTTGTATCTTGTGGGTGAATCGCGGCAGCTAGTTGCTTTCGATCAAGGGGTATTGGGGCTGAGGGAGGTTTTTGATGGGAATTCTCTACTCTCAGAAAGAGCCGCAGACAACGTAGGGTCAATGATTCCGTTGTCTGAGAGTCCTGAGGTCAGGGTTATTGTTTGCTTTAAACAACATTGAAATTTTACAATCAAAAGCCATTAATACAGACCCTTCTAACAGGGATCAAGTCTATATAGTTCAAGTGACTTGGGCTTCACCAATCGGTGTGCGTCCAATGAACCACTTTTGAGCTGTATTAAGAGGGTCTTTACAAATAGTTACCAGAGTAAGCTTGATCTTTAATAGCAGGACAAACATATATAGCTGAGAGAAAAGAAAATCTTTGGATGGGGCTAAATTAACCGCGTAGATTTGATGTTAATTGAAAGATGGTCGGCAGAAACCTACCCGGGCATTGTTTCACTGACCTTGAACTCTCTAACCCACCAGCTTTTTGATGTTTTCTTATACATATCCCCACAGATGTTTTCTCGAGTAACCGCCTCTCAGATCCATACACAGGCTCTTGACGGAGAGTGACGGAGAGAGTGACGGAGGGACTGGGGGTAAGCCTGGTGCTGGGTGGGTTAGGGCGGTGGATCACAGGAGTGCTGTAAGAGCAGCAGTGTACAAAAAAAAAAGGTTTTAGAGAGTTAAGATTATAAAACAAAGGGTACACGTCAGGTGATCCTTACCCAAGCCACAGCTATCTCTCTCTCTTTCTTTTCTAGCATTACAAAGCAAAAAGCTGAGTAAAACAGGCTACCCACAAAGATTCCGGATCTTTGGTGTATTTACAAAACCGAAGTGAGAGATGCTTTCCTGGATGACTGAACATTGATCAGTGGGTGGGTCCGTTGTGCGACCCGAGCTGTCCCAGGGTGTGGGTTCTAGGGCTGGGAGGTGCCTTGACTGTCTTGCTCCGTTCCTGAAGAGCTGCTGTCAGAATCTGGGTCTATCACTTCATTCTCTGCTTTGGTTTTCAATCGCTGCCTGACAGCCTGCAGCCGGTTCAGTAAGGTCTGGTAATCAAAATGACCTCGTCTTTCTCCGAAAGGATCCTGCAGACCAGAGGAGAGTGAATTTGTGCGTCGCAAGACGACTGCTGGTTGACAACAGTTGCCAATAATAATAATAATAATAATAATCCATGCATTTGATTTTGCGCCGTATCACGTCATCTCAAATCGCTGCATAGAACATACTGAAAGGAGAATTGGCTGTACATTTTGTGGGCGAAATGTCCCACAAACAGTTGTAGATTGAGAGACTACATTCGCTGAGCGAAGGGCGGCAGGCAGCGCAGTGAGGTGCGCGCAGACAAGGGAGTTAGAGAGGTGCCAGGAGATCAAGTGATTTGAGTGAGAATCTTGAAATTGATCCATTCAATGGAGCGGAGCACAGGCATAGCTGGCTGACTGGGGGCAGAGATTAAGCAACAAACCTTGTTTGATATAGAGCTGGGGAGATCAGGGAGGAAATCATCAGAAAAGTCGAGGAGGGAAGTGACGATACCATGAATAGGGGCTTGCAGCTGAGTTTTATGTAAGGTGGGGTGAAGATAATTGATATAGCAGAGGTACAGGAAGGGAGTGCAGGCCAGGGACAGGAAGAAGAGTAATTGGGTAATTGGGGATTGAACTGGACACCAAGGTTGCTTGTAGGTTGGTGAGTCCGAGGGATTGACAGGGAAGGTTAAGAAGCATTGCGGGTGAGAAGATACTGACGTGAGCCAAGGAGGATGGCTTCTATCTTGTCCATGTTCAGCTGCAGAAATGATACAAGCGCTGTCATACCTGCATTGTCTGGCCTTGAAGATGTAGCCTGTCCTTGCAGGACAGTTCGTAAAAATCGTAGAACTCAATGAAAGATTTTTCCATCACACTTCTGTCCCAACAGAAAACATCACAACAAATATTCAGGAGTTTAATTGCAACCATCACTCTCTCCTAACCCCCACCCATCATCTTGCCCCAGAGTAGATTTACAATGAAGCCGCTGTAATCAAGCTTTCAATGCCCCCAAAGAATAAATAATCCTTGATTCTAATATAGCACCTTATTCATAGAATCATAGAGCACAGAAGCAGGCCATTTGGCCCATCATGTCTGCGCCGGCTCTGAAAGGAGCTGTCAGTCCCAAGCCCACTTTCTCTCCATTGCCCTGCAATCTTGTCCTCCCTGAATACCCATCCACTTCTCTCTTAAAACTTGTTTTGCTTCAGCTTCCACTACCCTTTCAGGAAATGCATTCCAGATCCCAACGACTTGCTGAATTTTTTGTTCCTAATCTCCCTTCTGTTTCTTTCAGCAACTATCTTAAATCAGTTTTCGTCGGGTTACTGACCCACATTCCAATTCCTGGTTCAACCCATCAAATCCGCTCTTAATCTTCTCTGTTCCAGGGAGAATAATTCTTGTTTCACTAACCTCCCATCGCAACTAAGCTCCTTCATTCCTGGTACCATCCTGCATTCGGGGCCTATCTCCTCAGGAGGTAAATATCTTTCTCTCTTTGTGTCTCTCACACTCACTCTCTCCATCTCTGTGTTTTCCTGTTTGTGTCTCTGTGTCTCTCTCCTCTCTCACATCACCCCCATCTCTATCTATCTGTATATTATCACATCCACCCTGTCTCTTCCCTTCCCCCACCGCCGCCATCCCTCTCTCCCCCCCCCCCCGCCGGCGTTCCTCTCTCCGACCCCCGGCCGTCTCTCTCCCCCCACCCACCCCTTGCATACATGTATATCGTATTCGAGTACTACGAATACAATATGGCGGCTTTGCACCTTGGTCTGTGCATTGTGTATAGAGATGAGCATTCTGTCTTGTAGTTCAGTGTGTGCGCATCCCGATTTTTTCCCTCGATATATCGATTTTTCGATATATCGATATTTTTAAAATGCCTATATCGGCGTATCGATATGAAAATTATATCGGGTTAAACCTTTTACCCCTTATATGCTTAGGATTCACCTTTATGTTTCCTTTAAACTTTTCTTGTACAATCTCTTCGCCCCTCTTATTTCCATTTTCACTTCTCCTCTGAACTTTCTATATTCTATTTGATTATCCTGTGTGTTTTGGACCTGACAGTTGCAGATTGACTGACCAAATGCTTTAATTTTTTTTAATGGCATTATTACCCCTAGAAACATATTACGTCCGGTGAGTGGAACATGACCCATTGATTCTGACCCACCAGTCGTGTTCCACTTACCTCAGTGCATCTGGACAGGGGCATTTGCCATCCAACATGTCACAGACAGCAACTCTGAGGGTCTCGTGCCTAATACACTCATTGTAGTTTTTACTGTCCCCGGGATGTCGCTCCTGCGGAAGCAGAAATGAAAACGTCTCACAATCCCCCACGGACAATGTCCCAATGCAGACACTGAAAGGACATAATAATAATAATCTTTCCATTTGATATAGCGCTTTTCACATCTTATCGGTGTCTCAAAGCGCTTCACAGAATATACTGTAAAGTGATTTGACTGTATATTTGTGGGCGAAACACGGCAGCCAATTGCGCACAGCAGTGTTCCACAAACAGTTGTGGATTGAAAATGACCAATTTTTATTACTGTGTGTTTCTGGAGGGATTATTATTAGGCTTGCGGAGTAAGGAAACTTGCCCAAGGTTTTGCCTTGATCTGCCTGGATTCGAACACAGATCTCACATTTGTAAGGTGAGTGCTCTAACCACTGAGCTACAGAAGCTCCACACCTGAAACGTTAACCCTCTTTCCTCTCTCCACACATATATATATTCTGCATGACCTGCCGAGTGTTCCCTGCAATTTCTGTTTGTATTAATGAAAGGTAAAGTTTCTTATATCAAATAAGTTTGATTTTCTTAAGCTTTGGGAAATGTTAAGATTAGGGCGTGAGGTTTGATATCCCACCACCCCCCACCGAAAAATGACAAATAATATTGATGTTTATTTGACGGCAATTTTTTTTTGAGTGTCAATGATCTTTCTGACAAAAAAAAAGACCGAATTCCAGGTTGCGCGGTTGTCAGGAAGTGACACTTTGAGGTGCTGTTTGCCCACGTGCGGCACACAGGAAATGATCAGCGCAACGACCTTCTAACCCAGAAGTCAGACAATTTCCAAACAGATAGAACATATAAAGAAATGTTCATCAACAGGAATTTATTCTCCTCGATTTGGAGAAAATTGGAAAACCTGATAAACAGCATTTTTTTCTGAAGGGATTATTATTATTATCCACCAATTGATTAACAGCCAACTTCCCACTTACCGCTAGGTGAACAGGGGCGTGTGGAGAAAGGAAACTTGCCTAATGCTTGCCCCTTATTGAGTTATTCAATGAAGTCGGGGAAGTTTACATTCATGTTGCCTCTCCACCTGGCTCGGAGCCATGCTCTGTCAAGCGATCTGGGACTTTTCTCTGCGTTTGGGGCGCTATATAAATGCTCTTGTTGATAATAGTTCTTGCTTTTGATGTAGCGCCTTTCAAGGCAAGACGCCTCAGAGCACTTCACAGAATTTGCTGTAAACTGCAGCGGCCAATTTGCACAGAGCAACGTACCACAAACAGCCATAAAGTGAATGAGCAATTTTATTTGGGGAATTTGTTGGCCAGGTCATCGAGTTGAAATCTTAACTAATTTTCCTCTCTCCAATGATGCTGCCTGATCTGCTGAGTGTTCCCAATGACTTCTGTTTTTATTTCAGATTCCCAACAGCTGCAGTATTTTGCCTTCTGATTATTATTATTATTACATTTACCAAATTCCCTGTAAATCAGAACACAAACACAGTCGACTCCGCGCTGCTTCTGTTTAATGGTCCTCGCTCACCTGCTCGAATCCTGGCTCGTTGTGATATGGGTTCTCGGTCATGAGAGACTGAATGGATATGAGGACCGAGGAGATACTTTGAGCCGGGCTCCAGGCAGGCCCCGTCCATGTACTGAAACACAACACAACAGACATCCTGATCCACAGCCCAGCCTCTCAATAAAGCACCAATATCACGTCAAATACACGCCGACATCAAGATGTTCACACTAAACTTGTTGTGTATAAAACACTTCTTTCTGTTGATTCTCTCCCTGCTGTACTGTGTCATGAAGTATGGCAGCACAGTGTGACCCTGTTAGAACGCCCTGTGTTAGTGCTGGTCCACTGACAACAATAATTTACATTTATTCCTACTTACCACACACAGGCAGGCAGGGTAGCATCTCCGAGAGGTTCACTATGGCAAAATAGGAGGGATTGAGGGAGAGTGTTCCAGAGTTTGGGGGCGTAGTGACTGAAAGCATGATCTATGATGGTGGGGTGGAGGGTGTGAGGGACGAGCAGGAGGCTGGTGCCGGTCGAGTGGAGGTGCCGGTGGTGGATTGGGGAGTGAGGGGGTCGGAGAGGGAGGGAGGTGCCAGGGAGGGAGTGGATTTGAACATGAATTGTGAGGATCTTGAAGTTGATCTGTTTGGTGATGGGGAGCCAACAGAGCCTGGGCCAGAAGTGGTGAAATATGAGTACATTGGTTCGGTAAGAGTCCAGGGCGATTGAGGAGTTTAGATCCACAGGAGTGAAGACATTTATGGGAACCAAGGAGAATGTTCAGCTGCAGAAAGTTTACACCTATCCAGGCATTGATGTCTGCCAGACAAGCTGATAGTACATCAGTGACCCGGAGTTACCACTGGAGGAGGCAGGAGGTAGATTTACGCATCACCCACAAACATTTAGAAATTTACCCAGTGTCTGCAGATCAATCAATCAATCAATCAAAACTTAGATTTATATCGCGCCTTTCATGTCGAGAGGACGTCCCAAGACACTGTACAGTTAGGTAGGGACAAGAGCAGGGGGGAGGAGTCGGGGCAGGATGAAGAAGAGAAGGAAAATTGACGGTATATTTGTGGGTGAAATGCGGCAGCCAAATTGCGCACAGCAGTGTCCCACAAACAGTCGTAGAAGTGGGATTAGGGGAAAAGGGAGGGAAAGATGGCAAGGGGAGGGGTCAGGGTAGGGGGAAGGAGAGCAGAAAAATTGACTGTATACTTGTGGGCAAAACGCGATAGCCAAATTGCGCACAGCAGTGTCCCACAAACAGTCGCAGAAATAGGACCAGGGGAGAAAGGGGGAAAAGAGGGCAAGGGGATGACGACATTGTCCAGAGGAAGCATCTAAAATAATCATTTACAAAAATAAAAAAGGGAATTAAAAAAGTCCACGGGGAAAGTGTAGGTGAGCAGGTTTGCAGCTCTTACAAAAACAATTATATTATTATAAGCATGATGGACTGAATGACTCCCTTCTGTGCTGTAAGATTCTATGATACAAAATCTGATACAGGGCCCATGAGGAAGACTCAAAGTGTTTGCAGGAATTATTGTAAAGCAAAATGTCAATAGCTACAAAACAGCACAGAGTTGATGTACCTTCCCGGAGTTCAGACTTGGTTCCACAGCAGCTTAGCAGTGACTAATTTACCCACCAATTCTAATAATAATAATCCTTGCATTTGATATAGAGCCTTATCATTTCTTTGACGCGCCTCAAAGCGTTTCACAGAATATATTGTGAAGTGTATGTTTTGTGGCGAAAAGTAGCAGCCAATTGTGAACAACAGCATCTCACAAACGGGACACAACTCCTAATCCCCCCACTTCCCTCCCCACCCGTCCCCAGCTCGGGTCTGCCACAGTGACTGTCCAGCGCTTTGGGACGTCCTCCTGACGTGAAAGGGACTATACAAGTGTAATTTTGTTGTTGTTGTTGTGGATTGAGTGAACAAATTATTATTTATAAAAATTCTTTTTTGAAGGGATTGTTACCGCTGGAAAAGCGATCTGCCAATTGGCCAACAAGCGAATTCCTACATCATGCTAGGTAAAGAGAGGTGTGTGTGTGGTAAAGAAACTTGCCCAACATTTTACACACTCGGTATTGCCGCTGATGGCTTTACTGCCTACCCGAGGATGCTGAGACACACTTTGCCGTTCCGGTAGAAATTGGGATTAAAGCGGACAGTGTTACTCCCGGTCGTCATCAACTTGACTCTCGGCGGATGGATAGGATAGTCGGGGGGGCATCGGAAGAGAAAGAGGAAAAAACCTCCTTCGTACGGCGTGTCGAACGGTCCCGTGATCAATGCATGGATCTAGAGACAGAAGGAATTTATAATATGGATTAATAGCTAATAGCAGGGCCACAGTCCTGCCTAGAATAGCATGGAGCAAACAGGCAGTCGCTATACGCACAGGAAATGTATTTATTTATTATTATTATTTTTTTTTACAGGTTTTTAGGGGAGGGTGTTGTTTTTAGTGGAGGATGTGGTTTTAGCAGATTCCGCAGAGTAACAAACTCAGATTTGTCTTTAGCTATAATACAAAGGCCAGTGAAATAGTGAACGGAATAGTGTAATTAGTGCAATAGTGTGTGCATCCAATAGTATTTGCACAAGCCTGTGCAATATTGTTTATTGTAACGTAATGTGTACATTATATTATATGTAATATATGTAATATGAAGACCAGCAGTGTGTGTCACTGTGTTGCTCGAATGCTAAACAGAATATTTGTGTAAAGCATCTTTCATGGCGAGAGGACGTCCCAAGCGCTCACCTTAGTCATGTCATGAGGATCTGGTACCACAAACATGCCTGGAGGAGGCTCTTTATATATAGACATGATGTCTCTGTAGTGAAAACAAATAGAGCATTAAGTATCAACTTCAATCGGCAAGGTTTTACCTCCTAACAAATTCCAAACAAATAACTACAACAACTTGCAACAATACAATACAACTACAATAAAAATGAAATAAAATAAATATAAAATATAAAATAAAAATACAATACAACTACAACAAAATTACATTTATAGAGGGTCCTTCACGTCGGGAGAAAGTCCCAAGACGCTAAATAGTCAAGATGGGACCCGAGCATGGGAGAGGGGCAGGATAGAGGGGAGGGGCAGGAAAGAGTTAGGAGGGGAGGGAGAGAGTTGGGAGGGCAGCAGAAGGAACAGTCAAAGAGGAGGTCTTGAGACCGGCCTTCAAGGAGGCGAGGGAGGGAGTTGACTGGCCTTGAAGGAGGCAAGCGAAGGGACTGTGGGATGGAGTTCCAGAGTGTGGGGCAGAGAGGCTGCCCTTTATTATGATATTGCGCTCCCTATGCTGGTAGTATCTCAGTGACTTGTGCTAGATTCTATAAATGTGATGTGTTGGTTCTGCAATTTACCCTCGCACATCCCTCCTGAGAACAGAAACTATTGTTGGTGACTGGTTCCTGATGCTCATCTCCTCCCTTGACCAGGGCACAGATCATCATATAATAATAATAATCATTGCATTTGATATAGCCATCCATGGCTTTGAGTTGTTTGAAAAGCATTTCACAGAATACACTGTAACAGACTGTATATTTTCTGGACGGAACGCTGACTTCAAACCTTACTCCCACATACCCACTACAATTTACAGTAAAATGTTGTGAAGCACTTTTGAGACATCATGCTGGTGTGAAAGGTGCTCTATCAGATACGAGGATTATGATTATTATTATTAAAGCAGCCTCAACAGTTGAGCTCAGCTAACAGAGAAGGGAATGGAATCTCCTACAATCGCCTGGCCTGTGAGCAGGGCTGTGCTAGCTTGTGGGTTTAGTTAGGTTGCATGTTTAATTGAAATGAATTGAACGCCTTGCCCACTCCCTGGTGCAGTGCACCATTGTTAACGCAGAATAATTGCCTTCCAAGATGTGCAGTGATCTCTGGGTTACAAGTGAGAAATTAATTGCTCCATTGGTCGCGCTGCCAATCTGTAATTTTTTAATCAAATGACAAGGTCGTTTTGCCCACATATCCACAGTCAACTCACTTTTACAGAGTATTCTGTGAAGCGCTTTGAGACGTCTAGAAGACGTGAAAAGTGCTATGCAGAATCATAGAATTTTATGACACAAAAGGTGGCCATTCGGCCCATCTAGTCTGTGCCGGCTCTTTGAAAAGAGCAACTCAGTCCCACTACCCAATTGCATCAAATAGCATGTCTATGTGTGATTGTGATTATGTCAGGGCTGACTGTTCAGCACTTTTGCTAAAATGATATACAGGTAGCCCCCGCTTACCGAACGCCCTGTTAACGAAACTTCACTACAACGAGGGTTTCTATTTGTACCCCTCTATGTGCTTAGCGAAGGCTGTGCTTGCTATAACGAAGTTTAAATCTCGCGCGCTTCTTGTCTCCCGGCAGCCTCCGTGACACAAGCGCACATATATACACACACTTACTTCAGCGCCACCTAATCCAAGAGAAAGCGCTGCAGTATGGAGGAGTTTAAGCGGTAGGATGCTCTGTCTGTCTGTCTCTCTTTCTTAGTCTCTCTCTCTCTGTCTCAGTCTCCCTCTGTCTCTCTCTCTCTCTCTGTGTGTCTCTTTCTGTCTCTCTGTCCCTGTGTCAGTCTCTCTTTCTTTCTCTCTCTCTCCGTGTCTCTTTCCCTCTCTCTGTCTGTCTGGGTCGCTCTCTCTCTCTCTCTCTCTTTCTTTGTCTCTTTCTCTCTCTCTGTTTGAGTCTCTAGTTGTCACAATCTCACTCATAGTCTCTCCAACTCTCTGTCTCAGTCTCTTTAACTCTCTCTCCCTGCCTTCAATAGCAGTGCTACCTACCTTATGCCGTCGCTGATACACTAAATATTAGCGCTAGGCGCTAGGCTAGGCATTACTGGGAACAATTTTTTTCATAAACGGAAACACAGTAGGGACCTCCCTCCCACCCGCTTAACTCAATTTTCGCTTAATGAGAGGGTTTTGAAGTTCCCACCCTTTCGTTAAGTGGGGGATACCTGGTTCCTTGCAAGTTGTATCAGTTCAGTCGAGGCAGCAGGAAAGAGGAACGTTTAGCTCCAGACACAAGATGCCCAGCTTCAGACAACCTCAAAAAGGTTTCCTTCAAACCACCAAGTCCCAACAACAACAACAACAACAACACAATTACATTTAAAGAGCGCCTTTCATGCTGGGAGGACACCCCCAGTTCCAAGAGGCAGGGAAGAAAAGGAACAAACATTCACCTACAAAATACATAGTCACTACACTTTACAGTAAACTCCTGTGAAGCGCTTTGAGATGTTCTCCTGACATATAAGATGCTATTATCAAACACAAAAATTATGCTTATTATGAATTATTTAATGTTAACTATGTTGCTCAAAGGCAAAGGATCCATAATCACAATCCTAGTATTTGATATAGCACCTTATTGCAATTCATGATATGTCACAAAGCGCTTCATAGAATATACTGTAAATCGAATTGACTGTATATTTGTACAAGCTCCTTGAGCTGCGGGTCAGCCTTTCACACGATAGCATCTCGCTTGCCTCTGATTCACTGGGTTGATCAAACCCCACGTAGAAATCACACAGTTTGGTTAAACCTCAAGTGTAGCGGTGGGGGACGCTGCATGCTGGAAATGTCTAAAACAAAACCAAAAATACCACAGATGGTGGAAATCTGAATGAAAAACAGAAGTTGCTCCTGACCTGTTGAGTTTTCCCAGCAACTTCTGTTTATGTTACTAGATATATCTATTCTATTCTATTCAGGTGGATTCATGGTTCTGTTCAAAAAGGGTTCCTGGGCAACAATCACCTGGATAAACTGCTCACTCACTCTACTGTGGTTTACTCTACTCCACCTCACCAAGCCAGTCAGGAACCCAGGTGTCTCTATGCACAGTTGCCAAATCAGCCTTCTACTCCAGGATAATCCTGAAAGCGAAGGACAACCACCGCCTCCTCTTCGCCACCACCAACCAGCTCCTCCGCCACCCCCGCCTCACCTCGCAGATCCTCTCCTCAAACGTTCGTTGTGAGGAGATGCTGGATTTCCTTGAGTCCAAAATTGAGAAAATCCGCTCTGCGGTTTCCTCCCCCCACCACTCCTCCACCTCCGCGCCCTCATCAGCTACCTCAACTCTTACTCACCCCCCATTTCACACTTTCAACCCCACCACCCCGCTTTCAGTCACAAAAACAATCACCTGCATGAAACCCACCATGTGCTCATTGGACCCCATCCCCACCCCCCTCCTCCGCACCCAGCTCCATTTGTTAGCCCCACTAATTTCTGACACCATTAACCTTTCCCTCTCCTCAGGAACCGTCCCTACCTCCCTTAAAACAGCCACCATCACCCCTATCCTGAAGAAACCCTCCCTTGATGCGTCGCAACCATCAAGTTATCGACCCATCTCCAACCTCCCGTTTCTATCCAAGGTCCTTGAAAGAGTGGTTGCCTCCCAGCTCCGCTCTTTCCTTTCAAATCACTCACTTCTTGAACCCCTCCAATCAGGTTTCCGCCCTATCCACAGCACAGAAACTGCCCTGGTCAAGGTCACAAATGACATCCTAACCGCCTGTGACCAGGGCTCCCTCTGCCTCCTCGTCCTCCTTGACCTGTGTGCTGCGTTCGACACAGTCGATCACACCATCCTCCTTCAACGTCTTTCCTCCCACCTCAACCTTCAAGGCACAGTCCTTGAATGGTTCCATTCTTATTTGACCCATTGTTTACATTTTGTTTCTTCCAATGGCTTTTCTTCAAACCCCCGCACAGTTTCCCATGGCGTCCCTCAGGGCTCTGTCCTCGGCCCCCTTCTTTTCACCCTTTACACGCTCCCCCTGGGCGACGTCATCCGCAGACATGGGGTAAATTTCCACATGTATGCGGATGACACCCAGTTGTACCTTTCTGCCTCATCCCTCAAACCCCAGACGATCGATGTTCTGACAGCATGTCTGTCGGACATCGAATCGTGGACGAGGGACAACTTTTTGCAATTGACCGTGAATAAGACCGAGGCCCTCCTGATTGGCTCAAGCCAGCGCCTCCGCACATCGGGCGCTGCCAGCCTCAACATCCAAGGCTGCACTCTCCACCTCACAAAGCCAATCAGGAACCTCGGCATCATGTTCGATCAAAAACTTTCCTTCCTCCCCCACATCCGCGCCTTGACCGGCACCGCCTATTTCCATCTGCGCAACATTGCCAGGCTCCGCAACTATCTTACCCCCCGCGCTGCCGAAACACTCGTGCACGCGTACATCACCTCACGGCTGGATTACGGAAATTCTCTCCTAGTCGGCCTCCCCAGTTCCTCCATTCATAGGCTGCAGGCCATCCAAAACTCTGCAGCCCGTGTACTATCCCGCACCCACCTCCGTGACCACATAACCCCCACCCTCGCCCGTCTCCATTGGCTCCCCATCCTCCAGAGGATCGAATTTAAGATCCTCGTCCTCACCTACAAGGCCTTACACGGCCTTGCCCCATCCTACCTAACCGATCTACTCTCCCCCTACACGCCCACCCGGACCCTCCGTTCAACAGGACTTGGCCTGCTCCAAGCCCCCCGCCCGAACCTCCCCACCATCGGAGGCCGGGCCTTCAGTTTCTCCGCTCCTACCTTATGGAATGCCATCCCTCAATCCCTCCGTTTCGCCTCTTCCCTTTCCTCTTTCAAGGCCGGTTTGAAGACTTTCCTCTTCGTGCGTTTTGTTCCACCCCGAACTCTTTTACCTCCCCTTCGTGTTTCACCCCTTCCCAAACACTCCCCTCCCAGCTCGGGTCACACGCCTCTTGTTTAGCGCCTTGGGACGTCCTCCCGACGTGAAAGGCGCTATATAAATGCAAATTGTTGTTGTTGTTGTTGCTAACGTGATCCTCAACTATCTTTCATCCCCCACATCCGAGCCATGACCCGCTCTGCCTTCCCTCACCTCCGCAACACTGCGTGACTCCGCCACTACCTCACGCCTCAAGTCACTGAAACTCTCGTTCACTCCTTCATGACATCCAGGCTCGATTATGCCAAAGCCCAGTTTGTCGCCCTTCCCAACTCCTCCCTCCACAGGCTACAGATCATCCAGAACTCTGCAGCTAGGGTCCTCTACCGCTCCAAGCTTTGTGACCCCATCCTCGCTTGACTCCATTGGCTCTCCATCACTCAGAGGATTCAATGCAAGATCCTGGTTCTCACCTTTAATGCCGTCCATGAGCTCTCAGCAGGCTCCGGCCTGTTCCATGTCCCCTGACCCACCCACCCCACTGTTCGTGGGCAAGCCTTCAGCCACTCTGCTCCCAACCTCTGGAATTCCATCCCACAATCCCTCTCTAACCTCGTTCAAGTCCCGCCTCTAGAACCTCCTCTTGACGATCCCATTGATCATCCCACCTCCCTCCTTTCCCTCCACCCTCCCCAATCCTGATCCCGGCTCAGGTCTGAAACACTGACTGTCCAGCGCCTTGGGATTGGGATTGTAATTTTGTTGCTTGTGCGGCATTGCTGAGTACAAACTGGCTGCTGCGTTTGTCTAGAAAATACAGTCACTAAACTGTATGGTAAATTCTGTGAAGCACTTTTGAGACTTTCCAATGACTCGTTCAAATGTCAGAATGATTATGATAGTTCAGGAAGAAGCAGAGGCCAGTGGATACTTGACTTATTTGGGGCTTGAATAGGATGCAATGGTGTGTTTAACAGAAGGAAGTGGCTGGCACAACACACAGACTAAACTCTGGGGAAGAGGCTCAGAAAGCTGCCTTTAGTTTAGTCATCAGAAATTTCCGATGGATTGTTCATAGTAATACTGAAATAACCTTTGCCTTTGATATAGCCCCTCATCATGTCGTTGAGTCATCTCAAAGCGCTTTAACAGAATATTCTGTAAAGTGAAATGACTGTATAGTTTGTGGCAAAACACGGCAGCCAATTGCGCACACAGGGTCCCACAAACATTTGTGGATTGAGTGGCAAAATTATTATTATTTTTGAACGGATTATTAGCCCCGGAAAAGCAACCCACCAATCGACTAACAACTAGGTTCCTACTTACTGCTAGATAAGCAGAGGCGCGTGGAGTAAGGAAACTTGTCCAATGTTTTGCCCTGCCCAGGAATCAAATCCAGAATCCAGCAACTCTCACTTAAGATCAGCTAAGGAAGTACATGTCAGCAAATAAAAAATAATCAAAATTGCATTTAATATCACGTCACAGTGAGACCCGACATCCAGGACCTGCAATGTACAGATCACTTTAGCAACTGTACATAGAGAGGCAATGTCATTGTTGAGGAGATAAATGACCAATTATGGCAGGGAGCCAGACATTAGATCATTGGGGAAATTCTAGTCTGAGTATAAAACAAACCGACTCCAGAACTTCAGTGACTGATTCAGGACTACTTCTTAGTGGATTTTGTTCAACTTTATTGTCCTCCTGACAGTGTGCGCTTAACCCAAAGTAATAGGACCACCGGTCACCCTATTGATCATTCTTCACTCACATAATCATTCTAATAATCCTTTCATTTGATGTAGCATCTGATCACATTGTAAGATGCTTCCAAGCGCTTCACAGAATATACTGTAAAGTGAATTGACCGTGTACAGTAAAAGCCCATTTATCCGGCACCCTCTGGACCTGGCCAATGCCGGTTAAAGCGCAGGCCGGATATTCGGCCGAAAACACAAAAATAAATAAAATAAATAGAATGTATTTTTCCGGATAAATTCCGGTTAATTGAATGCAGACTTTTTTTTGGCGATGCCGGTTATACGGAGGTTACGATTGATCGGGTGCCGGATAAATGGACTTTTACTGTATTTTGTTGGCAAAACACAACAGCCACAGCAGGGTCGCACAAACTGCCATGGATTGATTGATGATTTTTTTTTGAAGCAGTCAGTCAATCGACTGACAACCGTCTGCTACTTAATGCTAGGTAAGTGTGGAATAAGGAAACTTGCTAAAGGTTTCACCCCACCCGGAAATCAAACTCAGGTGTGTCGCTTGCCCTAAGCTATGGGACTCTATATGTGCCTGGACTGTTAGTTTTGAGAAGATTATATCAGCCACTAGGGCTGAGCCTGTCCCCGGTCGCCACCAGGCATCCACATATAGATGGTTTCCAAACCCTATCCTGTGACTACGGGAGATTCCTAGGAACCGTCTGCCGGTTCTCTCTCACACAAACGCTCTACACAAACCTAACTCAAAACTCGTGGAAACATCCTGAACTGTCAAGATGTGATTTCCGTTGTAGCCAGAACATTTAGGGAGTAACTAGGTAAGCAATTAACTCATCACAGATGCTGGTGAGATGTTGGGAAGGAAAACTTTTTTCAGTCATAGTGTGGTGACTGTGAGAAACTGAAATGCTCTGCCTGTTGTTTCAAAGCACTTAGAATCATACAGGACAGAAGGAGGCCATTTGGGCCATCGTGCCTGTGCCGGATCTTTGAAAAGAGTTGTCCAAATTAATCCTACTCCCCTACGTTCTCCCCATAGTCCTACAAATTTGTCCTCCCAAATATCTATCTACTTCTCTCTTGAAAGTTGTTATCAAATCGGCTTCAACTACCCTTTCAGGCAACGCATTCCAGGAAATTGCTTTCAAGTTTAGTGATACTATTCAATGTCAAATACAACAGCCAGTTGATACAACCTGAAGAGTCATGAGAGACGGTTAGCCAGGTTAACAACAAATAACATTTACACAGCACCTTTCACATCAGGGTGAGTCCCAAGGTGCTCGGCAGTCAGAGAATTGGATCCGAGCAGTGGTAATGGGACAGGAAGGGCAGGGAAGATAGGGGTAGGAGAGCAGTTGAAGGTATGGCTGAAAACGAGGGCCATGAAGCGGGCCTTAAGGGTGGAAGTGAGGCAAAGGGACTGTGGGATGCTATTCCAAAGGGTGAGGGCAGACAGCAAAAACTCCTTTCTCTTTTCCAAAAAGCTCAATCAATTGTTAACAGCCATCTGAAGAGCAGGGATCTCTTTTTATTACAATCCTTGCATTTGATATAGCGCTTGTTACGTTCTCGTAGACGTCTCAAAGCGCTTCACAGAATATACTGTAAAATAAATTGACTGTGTATTTGTGAGCAAATCACGGCAGCCAATTGCGACAGCAGTGTCCCACAAACAGTCGTAGATTGAGGGACCAAATTATTAATGTTTTATTTTCTTGAGGATTATTATGCGTGTGGAGTAAAGAAGCTGGCCTACGGTTTCACCCAGCTGGGAACTGAACCCAGGTCTCACCTTTGCGAGGCGAGTGCTCTCACCACTGAGCTACAGGGCTTAGTCTCATCTAAAACTCAGCACTCCCCACACTGGAGTAGTCAGCCTGAACTATAACCTGAAATCCTAACACGAGGCTTGAGCTCATAGTCCAGGCTAAATCAAACTCAGCGCTGGGGAAATGATGCACTCACAGTGTATAAACTGATTTAAAGAAAGGTTACATTTTCATAGGCCTTTTCACTTCAAATCATCTCACAGGTAATTCCTTCCAAGCTGTCATGGCTGTTATTGTAGTCAAAAGGCGAGGAAATGGGATTAAAAGATCTGTCATAACGTAGCAGTGGATTTGTTTGGTTAAATCTCTGTCCTTTACAGTACAATCCTGTGAAGTATCTCGACAATGTGATAAGGTAAATAAGAATCCTTGCAATTGATATAGCACCTGATCATGTCTTCGAGACGTCTCAAAGCGCTTAATATCAAACGCAAGCATTACTACTATTTTAATAGCTCAATGGCTGAATAGCCTCATTAAATCACTGACTTCAACCTCCACAGCTCCCAGTGGATTGAGTGACCAATTTATTCTTATTTTGTTTAAGAAAAAGAAGGGATTATTATTCCCGGAAAAGAGATCTAGGTACGCAGGTGTGTGTGCAGTAAAGGAAACTTGTCCCAAAGTTTCAAAACTGATCGGCGAGTCGAACCCAGGTTCTCTCTCTCATGTGCGAGAGGCTAATAGGGCTCTAACCACTGAGCTACAGATATAACGTTGATCCTCTATCCAACATTCACACTCGCTGAAGAATCTCACTACTATTGATCATCATAAAGATTCCCTACAACCCTCTGTCCCACCTGGGATTAGTAACTGTTGCCCTGACCCCCACCCCCAACACACACCAACAACACCTGAAACATCAAACACTTTCTACAAAACAGGTTCATCCCAACACCAACAATCCAGGAACCAGAGAACACCCCCCCCACCCCCCCCTGGTGTGTGTGTTGGGGGGGTGGTGTGTGTGGGAGTGTTCTGGTGTGTGTTGGGGGGTGGTGTGTGTGGGTGGAGTGTGTCTATGTGAGGGGTGTGTATGGATGGGGTGTGTGTATTGGGTGTGTCTGTATGGAGGGAATGGGGTGTGTGTGCGTGGGGTGGGGGGTGTGGGGTGTGTGGGGGGATGGTGGGGGGTGTGTGTGATGTGTGGGGGTGGGGTATGTGTGTGTGTATGTATGTGGGGGAGGGTGTGTGTGGTGTGTGCGTTTGTGTGGGGTGGGATGTGTGTGGTGTATGTATGGGGGGGGGTGGTGGTGTGTGTATGTGGGGGGGGGGGGTGGAGTGTGTGTGGGAGGGGGTGAGGTATGTGTGTGGTGTGTGTGTATGTGGGGGGGAGAGGGTGTGGTGTGTGTGTGGGGGTGGGGTGTGTGTGATATGTATATGTATGTGGGGGGTGGGGTGTGTGTATGTGTGTGGGGGGGGAGGGTGTGTGTGTGGGGAGGGTGTGTGTGTGTGGGGAGGGGGGGTGTGGGGGGGAGGGTGTGTGTGGGGGGGGAAGGGTGTTTGTGGGGGGAGGGGGGGTGGGTGTGTGTGGGGGGAGGGGAGGGTGTTTGTGTGGGGGGGGGAGCGTGTGTGTGGGGGGGGGGGAGGGTGTGTGTGGGGGGGGGGAGAGGGTGTGTGTGTGGGGGGGAGGGTGTGTGTGTGTGGGGGGGGAGGGTGTGTGTGTGGGGAGGAGGGTGTGTGTGTGTGGGGGGGGGAGGGTGTGTGTGTGTGGGGGGGGGAGGGTGTGTGTGTGTATGTATGTGGGGGAGTTGTGTGTGGTGTGTGTGTGGTATGTGTATGTATGTGGGGGGTGGGGTGTGTGTATGTGTGTGGGGGGGAGGGTGTGTATGGTGTGTGTGGGGGGAGGGTGTGTGTGGGGGGGGAGCGTGTGTGTGTGGGGGGGAAGGTGTGTGTGTGGGGGGGAAGGTGTGTGTGTGTGGGAGGGTGTGTGTGGGGTGGGAGGAGGGTGTGTGTAGGGTGGGAGGGTGTGTGTGGGGGGGGGGAGGGTGGAGGAGGGTGTGTATGTGTGTGTGTGTGTGTGTGGGGGGGGGGGGAAGGTGTGTGTAGAGGGGGGAGGGTGTGTGTGGGGGGGGGAAAGGTGTGTGTGGGGGGTAGGGTGTGTGTGTGTGGGGGAGGGTGTGTGTGTGGGGGTGGAGAGGGTGTGTGTGGGGGGAGGGGGGGTGAGGGAGGGGAGGGTGTGTGAGGGGGTGTGTGTGTGGGGGTGTGTGCGTGGTGTGTGTGTGGGGGGGAGGGTGTGTGTGTCGAGGGGGGTGTGTGTGTTGGGGGGAGGGTGTGTGTGTGTGGGGGGGGGGGGGGAGTGTGTGGGGGGGGAGGGTGTGTTTGTGTGGGGGAGGGAGGGTGTGTTTGTGTGGGGGAGGGGAGGGTGTGTTTGTGTGTGTGGGGGGGGGGAGGGTGTGTGTGTGTGTGGGGGGGGCGGGTGTGTGTGTGGGGGGGGAGGTGCGAGTTTGTGTGTGGGGGAAGGGGGGGAGGGTGTGTGTGTGTGGGGGGGGAGGGTGTGTGTGTGGGGGGGGGAGGGTGTGTGTGTGTGTGTGTGGGGGGGGAGGGGGCGAGGGTGTGTGTGTGGGGGGAGGGTGTGTGTGTGTGGGGGGAGGGTGTGTCTGTGGGGGGGGGGAGGGTGTGTGTGTGGGGGGGGCGGGTGTGTGTGTGTGGGGGGGAGGGTGTGTGTGTGTGTGGGGAGGGGGGGTGGGGGAGGAAGGTGTGTGTGGGGGGGGGGGCGGGTGTGTTTGTGGGGGGGAGGGTGTGTGTGTGTGGGGAGGGGGGGTGTGGGGGGGAGGGTGTGTGTGGCGGGGGGGAGGGTGTGTCTGGGGGGGGTGAGGGTGTGCGTGTGGGGGGGAGGGTGTGCGTGTGGGGGGGAGGGTGTGCGTGTGGGGGGGGGAGGGTGTGCGTGTGGGGGGGGGGGAGGGTGTGTGTGGGTGGGGGGAGGGTGTGTGTGGGGGGGGAGGGTGTGTGTGTGGGGGGGGGAGGGGGCGAGGGTGTGTGTGTGGGGGGAGGGTGTGTGTGTGTGGGGGGAGGGTGTGTCTGTGGGGGGGGGGAGGGTGTGTCTGTGGGGGGGGGGAGGGTGTGTGTGTGGGGGGGGCGGGTGTGTGTGTGTGGGGGGGAGGGTGTGTGTGTGTGGGGAGGGGGGGTGTGGGGGGGAGGGTGTGTGTGGCGGGGGGGAGGGTGTGTCTGGGGGGGGTGAGGGTGTGTGTGGGTGGGGGGAGGGTGTGTGTGTGGGGGGGGAGGGTGTGTGTGGGGGGGTGGAGGGGGTGTGTGGGGGGGGGGGGGGAGTGTGTGGGTGTGTGTGTGTGTGTGGGGGGGGGGAATGGTGTGTGTGGGGAGGGGGGGTGTGGGGGGGGGGTGGGGGGGGGGAGGGTATGTGTGGGGGGGGGGAGTGTGTGGGGGGGGAGTGTGTGTGGGGGGGGGGAATGGTGTGTGTGTGTGGGGGGGGGAGTGTGTGGGGGGGGGGGGGAGTGTGTGGGGGGGGGGAGGGTGTGTGTGGGGGGTGTGTGTCTGGGGGGTGTGTGTCTGGGGGGGGGGAGGGTGTGTGTGGGGGGAGGGTGTGTGTGGGGGGGGGGGAGGGTGTGGGGGGGGGGGGGAGGGGGGGAGGGGGGGTGTGTGTGGGGGGGGTGTTTGTGTGGGGCGGCTGTGTGTGTGGGGGGAGGGTGTGTGTGTGTGGGGGGGGGAGGGTGTGTGTGTGTGGGGGGGAGGGTGTGTGTGGGGGGGTGGAGGGGGTGTGTGGGGGGGGGGGGGAGTGTGTGGGTGTGTGTGTGTGTGTGGGGGGGGAATGGTGTGTGTGGGGAGGGGGGGTGTGGGGGGGGGGTGGGGGGGGGAGGGTATGTGTGGGGGA
>JAYJKW010000286.1:0-37603 GCA_035084275.1 Hydrolagus colliei
TGGTTTCTATAAGATCACCTCGAATTCTTCTATATTCTGAGGAATATAGGCCTAGAGGCCTATACTCTCCCTCATAGCTCAACCCCCCTCATCTCAGGAACCAACCTAGTGAATCTGTGCTGCACCCCCTCTAAGGCGAGTATGTTCTTTCTTAAATAAGGTTTGGATCCTGGTTGGTAATCGACTGATGGATCATATCTCCAGGGGTAATAACTTTCCACATGTATCCCAGATGACACCCAACTCTTCCTCTCTGCCTTTGCCATCGATTCCAGTATAACTGCCATTCTTCTGTAGCTCAGTAGTTAGAGCACTCGCCTTACAAGCAAGAGACCTGGGTTCGATTCCCGGGAGGTCTGGGTGAAACTTTGGGCAAGTTTCCTTACTTTTCCCACACGCCTAGTAATAATCCCTCAAGAAAAAAACCTGTAATAAATTGGTCATTTCAACTTGTGGGGACACTGCTGCGCGCAATTGGCTGCCGTCTTTCGCCCACAAATATACAGTCACTACACTTTACAGTATATTATGTGAAGCACTTTGCGATGTCTAGAAGATGTGAAAAGCTGTACATCAAATTAAAGGATTATTGTTAATAATAAATTGCTGAGATGAGATACGAACTCTCTCTCTCCCTGGACAGACACATCCTTCTTAGCTAATTCCGGAGACTATCAGGCACAGGCTGACAGGAGCCAAGGCTTGAGGGGAGCCCAGAGTTGTGTTGGGGTAACTGCTGGAGTCTAACCAGCTAAATCCACACAATAACCTGGCCATTGATATCACTGTCTGGCCAGGCTTTCCCACTGCTTGTCTAGCTAGGACCACCCTCCCAGTGAGTGAGTGAGTGAGTGTGTGCGTGTGTGCTTTGGCTGCAGGGTTAACAGGAGCTGATAGTGAGAGAGAGAGAGACCTGGATATACTGCAGACCTCAGCCTGGCTCAGGGACCGGGGTCTAGAGACTGTCACAGAGGGAGGGGCTGGGGTTCGATTCCACATTTGTCCTATAACAGGAACTGTGTTATAATTATGATTTCTCCATGAGTACTGAAACAAACAGTTGAGAGATCACTGAGCTATGATCAAAATGACAAG
Source organism: Hydrolagus colliei (assembly GCA_035084275.1). Taxonomy (NCBI): domain Eukaryota; kingdom Metazoa; phylum Chordata; class Chondrichthyes; order Chimaeriformes; family Chimaeridae; genus Hydrolagus; species Hydrolagus colliei. The sequence continues at coordinate 1,096 of JAYJKW010000286.1, forward strand.
AAGCAAACATCAGTGGTTCATTACATCAGAGACGCAGTGTACTTGAGAAACCGATGCATACACACATAGTATACGGACACATACATAGTTCAGCCAGCAAATGGGCACAATAATACATACACAGGTAAATAACAGTGTACAAATAATATATTATATGTTGTTTTTTTGGAGGGGGAGGGCTAAAGCTTTATCATAAATTCTCCATTATTTTGCAAAATAAATGTCTGAGCTATTTAATAAAACTATAGACTTTGATTAAAATATGTAATACAGTATACAGCAAGACCAAAGCTGTTTAAATATATACTTTCTGTCTCTTTGCACGATCTGGGAGGGATGCCACTTAATTGACAGACCCCCAAACATTCTCTGTCTCGCCACCCTTGTTCCCCCTGTGTCCCCTCCCCTCCCTCACCTACCCTTTCCCACATCTAAAGTACTTTTGGGGTTCCTTGTCATTCGCTCGCAGTTTCTTAAAACAATCTCGTTCCTGAGGTCTTTATGATGGGACTGGTCCAGGGCAGTATAAATGTTCTGACAATTCCTTCCCCCAAAATAATAATAACAATAATAATAATAATTTGGTGACTCAATCCACAACTGTCTGTGGGACGCTGCTGTGCGCAATTGGCTGCCACAAAATATACAGTCAAAATGGACTCTACGGTTGGCAGCTGTCTGTCAGAAGTTTTCTGGTGTTGATAATCCCTTCAAAAATAATAATTAGTATCTGTTTGTGGGACGCTGCTGTGCGCAATCGGCTGCTAGCCGAGTATCGCCCCCAAAACATACACTATTCTCTGAAACGCTTTGAGACGTCTTGAAGTTGTGATAAGGCACTGTATCAAATGCAAGGATTATTATTATTATTATTATTTAGAGACAGGCTTAACAAAAAATTCCCATTACCTACATTAAGCTCTCTCTACCAGTGTTTATTTCTAGCTGCCTTCCCTAAACCCGGGCAGGAAATGAGCAAAATAACCATTGACAAGCTGGGCCCCATTAATCACTGGTTGCTTTACTCACACCGAGCTCTGTAACCTTACTGTAATCTATGAAACCAAATGTTTGTACATTAGAAATATACTGTTATATGAAGGTTAATGTACACGACATACATATACAAACAAACACCTGCACAGATAAAATGCCTCCTGCTATCAAACTAACACAGCTTCTCTCATGTTGGGAGGACATCCCAAGGCCTTCGACAGTCAGGGATTTGGACAGGAGCTGGGTGTTGGCATTAGGGAGGTAAGGGTGGGGGTAAGAAGGGTAAGGGTGGGGGTAAGAGGATGACCAAAGGTGCAATCAAAGAGGTTTGTCTTGAGATGGGCCTTGAAGGGAGGGGAGAGGTTGGGGGGCGGGGGGGGGGGGCAAGGCGGAGAGAATGTGTGGGAGGGAGTTGCAAAAGTTGTGGACAGAATGGCTGATTGACAATAGTGAGGAGGGCAAGGTAGGAGATATGGAGCAGGCCAGTTCCCGCTGAGCGGAGGGAGCAGGCAGGTAGATATGGGGTTAGCTGTTCACAGGCAGGAGCAAGGCCATGGGGCCTTTAAAGGCAAAGAAGAGCTTATGAATTCCAAGTCAGGCAAACATTGGTGAAGTGGGTGATAGGATCATGGGGCTTGATGGGGCACGAACTGCACAGTTCTGTCAATCTTTAATCTATAATAAACTCCCGTCTTCTGTATTTGTACAGAGCTATATATTATTATCATTAATTAATAAAAAAAAGATTCACAAATAAGATTTTTCCCGAGAAGCTCAATCGAAAGAGGTGCACACTGAGCAATTTACACTTTTTTTTAAAAAGTGCAATAAAAACTATTCAAATAACTCATTTGCTTCATTCACAAATAAATCCAATCAGAGATACCATAACATCAGAAACTTTGGGCAAAATTCTTAGACAGAACAGAATATATTATATACAGAGATACACTATGTTCCACTGTATTTAAGTTGAGGATTCTAGCACTGGGAAGGTCTTAGCTAGAGTTAGCTCTCTCTCATATTGATACACAAGTCAAAGCTACAATGTCGAGAATATCCTTGGCTTAAATCGAGGCAAAGTTACAGTTCAATAAATCCAGGTGATCTGTAAATAACGCACTGAGAACAGGAACCATCTCACTCCTGATCCTGAACCTGCTCCGTTCAAGAGACTGAGACTGATCCTCACAGAGTGTTGGCTTGATATAATGATCCCTTCACGCAAAAACACACTCACTCAACCCACGATCGTTTGTGGGAACACTGCTGTGTGCAATTGGCTGCCACATTTCGCCCACAAAACATATGGACAATTCGCTTGACAGTATATACTTGTGAAACGCTTTGTGACATCGCGAAGGCATGATTTCAGCGCCTTGGGACGTCCTCCCGACGTGAAAGGCGCTCTATAAATGTAATTTGTTGTTGTTGTTGTTGATAAGGCGCTCTATGAAATGCACGTATTATATACATTCCACCCACTTGAAGCCTGGAATGCTGTTTTGGTCTCGAAGTTCAAGGTGGTTGTGGAATTGTATGACAGTTATAAACATTTAGTTTCTTTTTTATTTTGGAAACCTGTTTTTAATTGACAGCGTGTGTTAATTCAAACTATTGCTTCGAGAAAATCAGAGACAGAGTTAACTGTTCAAAATGTCATCAAAACATCTAATTAACCCTTTTAGCTTAAGCAGGATTTAAACTTGTTGTTTAACGCACAGAAGGTATTGGCCTAGAGGGGCTCGGTTAATCCCCCACCGCCCACAAACATGTCTCGAGAAAGACTGGACTGAAGGGACTAGATGCTTTCTCCACTCCACTTGTTTTTACTGCAAATGTCCTGTGGAAGTCACTTATTACACCAATAGTAAGTTGGAAACCTGTGGCTGCAAAACATAATCACGGAGGGAACACCGAGAGACACCGCACACTGTTACTTTAGGTTTTGATTTTGACGGGCTGTACAATATGCCACACGTCAACCATTGGTAAATGTAAGTGAGTCGAGGGATATACTGTGGCCTCGGTTATACAATTAATTGAAGCATCCATCCCTCACTCGTCCGTTAATTACATAAACGATAAAAGATTTTATCTGGAATTTCAGATTATATATGTATATATATATCTCTGATTGCAATTATTAAACTAACCAGGCAACATCCATCCTCAGTGCAAGTTTGTGCGTGAAAGTGCGTGGTTTACGATGGAAGGGAAGCGGGATATAAAACATTGGCTGGTGATCGAGGCACGGACAAAGTAATAGTCCTTACTAAACACTTAGACAGACGCCAAGTGACAAAACTATACTCAAGACTGGGCAAGAGGTACATAACAAAGGCTCTTTGGTCTCAAGCTTATAGAGAATGTGAGAGAGAGAGAGAGAGAGAGAGAGTGGGGGAGCTAATGGGTACACAGGCAGTTTTGATTCAACCATTTTACCCAAAGGCACTAAGGTAATAATATAACTACAGCAAACCTTGCATCTTATTTTTATAAATTGTAGAATCATCCGAGTCGGGTCCAGCACTTTGGGACGTCCTCCTGACGTGAAAGGTTCACCCGACTGTGGTTTAGTTTTAGTAACACTATAACACGAAACATGGAACAAACTTAAAACATTACTGCCATCGTCGAAAATCCTCAATGTTTTCTCCATCTCTCTCTGTGTATCTCTCTCTCTCTCTGTCTCTCTCTGTCTCTCTCTCTCCCCCCCTTGCGACTCGCTTGCAAACTAATAACGGCTTCTCATCAGCCCAAATCATCTCTTTTGTGGCCCTAGCATGACCTTGGTGATGAAGTTGACAATGGCGGAGGCTGGCTGCTCGGGATCCAGCTCAGCAAACAGGTGGCAAACATTGTCTAGGGTGCTCCCTTGCTTCTTAGCGACAAAACCAAACATTCTGGGAGAGGGAAGAGACAAGAGGGGGAGAGAACAGGGATTCAGTTCACGTTTCACCCATAAACACAGTCGATTCACTTTACGGTGTATTCTGCAAAGTGCTTTGAGTCATCTAAAAATTACTTTGGTCACTCCGCTGTTTATGGAGTTAGTGCCTGGCACAATTGGTTTCGCCCAGAATACACAGTCACTACACAACCCATTGACTGGGAGGAGAGAGCGCTACCACTCACCCAAGCTGATTTAATCTTTCCCCTCTCTTCCCACTCCCTCTTCCTCCTCCTCGCCCCATCCCTCACCTCCTTCAAGACCCACCTCAAGACCCTCCTCTTCGACTGTGCTTCTGATCAACCTTCTTCCCCCCTACCCTCCACCCTCCTTGATCCTTACCCCCAGCTCAGGTCTGAAATACTGTCTGTCCAGCGCTTTGGGACAACAAAATGACTTACTTTGATGTGGTGCCATCTGGATTAGTCCATCTGAAAAGAAACCACAGGTTATATTGGTTGCTAAAGAGATTATTTGGGGGTGGGGGGGGGAGAGAGAGCAGTGGGGAGAGGGGAACATGGAGGGGGAAGTGGGGAGGAGGAGAGATGGGGGAGAGAAGAAGGGGAGGGGGATGAGAGGGTGTGGAGGAGAGAAGTGGGAGAGGGAGTGAAGGGGGGAGCAGGGGAAGAGGGAATGGAGAGAAAGGGGCAATGGAGAGGAGAGAGAGGGAGAGCGGTCAAAATCAATCCCAGTGTGTTCCCACATTTATATTGAATTACACTGTGTAATTTTTGTGCACAAATTGGCTGCCGGTTTGGCCTCCAACAAACACAGTCACCGCGATTATTATTACCTTTATCTCTGAGGACTAGGCTGGACAGGCTGGATTACGGGAAATCTCTCCAGTCGGCCTTCCCAGCTCCTCCTCAAAAACTGCAGATTATTCAGAACTCTGCAGCTCCTGTTCTCTCCCGCACCAGCCTCCGCGACCACATCACTCCCACCCTCGCCCGTCTCCACTGGCTCCCCATTCTCCAGAGGATCCAATTCAAGATCCTTGTCCTCACTTTCAAGGCCATTCACGGCCTTGCCCCCGCCTATCTCTCTGACCTACTGTCCCCCTATCAGCCGCCCACACCCTCCGTTCAGCAGACTCAGGCCTGCTCCGCGTCCACTGTCCTAACCCCCCAACCATCGGCGGCCAGGCTTTCAGCTTCTCTGCTCCCACACTGTGGAACTCCATCCCGCAGCCCCTTCACCTCACTTCCTCTCTTTCCTCCTTCAAGGCAGGTCTCAAGACCTTCATCTTCGACCATGCCTTCTGCTGCCTTCCTAACTCTTCCTCCTCTCCTACTTTCCTTCCCCTTCCCCCTACCCCGACCCCCTCCCCCCTACTCGGGTCCCGACCTGATTGTTCAGCGTTTTGGGACGTCCGCCTAACGTGAAAGGATGTAATTTTCTATAAATGTAATTTTGTTGTTGTTGTTGAGGGCGGGGTGGGGGGGTTGGTGGGGAATGGAAGGAGGGAATATACCAGTCTCTGTGACTTACCTTCTGTCCTGCGGGTCCAAACTGCAGAAAGTGACTGTGCTCACTGGGTAGTGCCGCCTGAAAAAGATCCTGTTGGAAAGAAAATATCTCACCAACTTTTGCCGGGCTGCCCACCTCACAGGACCCCCCAACACATACTCGCCATCTCCTTTGTTCAGGTATATCTCCTTTGCTCCCCTTACCAACAAACCCGCCCCCTCCGCTCGGCAGGCTCCAGCCTGCTCCACTTCCCCAACCCACCCATCCCACCATTGGCAGGTGAGCCTTCAGTCACTCTGCCCCTAACCTCTGGAAGTCCATCCCACAGTCCCTCCTCCTCGCCCCCTCCCTGGCCTCCTTCAAGTCCCACCTCAAGACTCTCCTCTTCGATGTTTCCATTGGTCACTCCAAATCCCCCCCTTTCCCTCCACCCTCCCTGTCCCCAGCTCAGGTCTGAAACAATGACAGTCCAGAGCCTTGGGACGTCTTCCTCACGTGAAAGTCACTATGCAAGTGTCATTTTGTTGTTGTTGTTCCCACTAGCCCACCATCACAGGCCGTGTTTTCAGCCGCTACACCCCAAAGCTGTGGAACTCTCTCCCTCAAGAGCAATGACCTGGTTTTGATTCCCAGCAGGTCAGGGTGAAACCTTGGGCAAGGTTCCTTGCAACAAGCACACGCACACACCTGATAATAATCCATCAAGAAGTAAAAACAACAATAAATTGGTCATTTCAATCCACGATTGTTTCTGGGGGACGCTGCTGTGCGCAATTGGCTGCCGCGTTTTGCCCACAAATATACAGTCAATTCACTTCACTTTTTGAGACGTCTGGAAGATGTGAAAAGATATCCAATGCAAGGATTATTATAATTATTAACTCTCTCCTCCATCCATCCCTCTGTCTCGCCCACTCTCCTCTCCCCCTCCAACTACAGGTTGCTCTTGAAGACCTTCCTCTTCGATCTACAGTGCTTATGGCCACGCCCCCACCCCACCCAACTGGGCATCGGTCTCCGCCATTGTTAAGTGCTCCGAGATGACGCCCTGCCTGGGGGTGGGGGGGGCTGTGTCAATGCCAGTTGTTGTTGTTGTTGCTGCACACCCTCTGGTTAGCCACCCACTCACTTTCTTTGACTGTCCGTCAATGTGATGCCCTGGACGGAGACTTTGAAGTGCACGACGGTGGCAGTGGAGCGGGAGTTCAAGGCAAACGTCTGCTCGGAAGCTTTGGCAATAGCTTGGGGCCCGGTAAGAGACTCTGTCTCCACCGAGTTCACATAGAGCACGTTACAAGCTGAAAAACAAGAGAGCAAGCAGGGCGACAAGCGCACAGCAAAGCACTTAGACAATTAGAACCTCACTAGTCCAGGGTAAAGCTCATTGGAGCAGTCAGCGACTAACATGAGCCACTGTAGTGCAATAGAGTCCAGTTATTAGGTAGCTCCCGAGGAAACCATTTGTGAAGCTCAGTGGTTAGAGCGCTCGCCTGACAAGTGAGAGGACCTGGGTTTGATTCCTGGATAGGCAGGACAAAACGCTGGGCAGGTTTTCTTACGCACACAGTTACCTAGCGGTGGCTGTTGTTAGTCGATTGGATGAGTGCTTTTCCAGGGATAATAATCCCTTCAGCAAAAAATAAATAAATGGATAAATAGTAGTAATAAATTGGTCACTCAACCCACGGCTATTTGTGGGGATGCTATTGGCTGCTGCGTTTCTCCCACAAAACATACAGTCAATTCACTTTACAGTATGTCCCGTGAAACGCTTTGAGACAGCTCCCCATTCCCCAGATTCAAGATCCTCGTCCTCACTTTCAAGGCCATTCATGGCCTTACTTCCTTCTATCTCTCCGATCTGCTGTTCCCCTATGAACTTGTCCACCCCCTCCGTTGAGCGGGCTCTAGCCTGCTCCATGACACCCGCCCGACCCGCCCTACCATAAGTGGTAGAGGGGAGCTGAGGAGAATTTTTTTCACTCAGCGAGTTGTTGGAATCTGGAATGCATTGCCTGAAAAGGCTGATTCGATAACAACTTTTAAAAGGGAATTAGATCTTTATTTGGGGAGAACAGGTCTATTAGGCTATGGGGAGCGGGCAGGGCAGTGGGATTGAATCGCTCTTTTCAAAGAGCCGGCACAGACTATATGGGCCGAATGGCCTCCTTTTGTGCCGTAAAATTCTATGAATCTATGAATCTATGAAAAGTGGTTGGGCTTTCAGCCTCTCTGCCCCCACACTCTGGAACTCCATTCCACAGTCCCTTCGCCTCCCTCCCTCCCTCACCTCCTTCAAAGTTGGTATCAAGACCCTGTTTTTTTATCCCTCTGCTGCCCTCCCAACTCTCTTCCTCCCCTCCCCCATACCCTGAGTCTCCCCCTTACTTGGGTCCTGACTGAATGTTCAGCGCTTTGGGATGTCCTCCAGACATGAGAGGCGCTCTCTAAATGTAATTTTGTTATTGTGTTGTTGTTGTGCCTGCTGTCACCTCTCCCTTCCCTCATCTCGGACTTGTGCTCTGCCTCTCTGGGACGCCACCCAGCGCCAAGGGGAGCGGAGCGGCGCAGAGGTGAGCTGTTTGTCGTTGGTTTTGATATTGGGGTCTGAGGCTCTCACCTGCTCCCTGTTTGAGCAGCTCCGCGGCAGTACTCGCGTTACTGGGGACAACCGATGTGTGGGCCTCAACCGCTGGATCTGAAGAAGGGAGAGAGAGAGGGAGAGAGAGAGGGAGACAGCATTGATATGGTTGGAATAGTGAATGATGACTAACCAACACATTGAGGTGCAGATATTAGGTTGAGATTACGCTTTTTATTGTGTCATAGAATTTGCGAGGGTTGAACCCATGATCTTAATAACACAGGTAACAATCTCTTTACTCCCACCAGTATCAACCTTCATACTTACTGCCCAGCACCTTGGCACGTACTCCTGACGTGAAAGGCACTATTACAAATATAATTTTATTGTTATTGTATAATCCTAGTAACAATCCTTTCAGTTGATACAGCGTCTCATCATTTCGCCCACAAAACACACAGTCACTACCTTTAGATTGCATCCTGCGAAGCGCTTTGAGACATCATGATAATGTGTGATAATGAGCAGTATCAAATGCAAGGATTATTCTGATTATGACGTGTGGCATTAACTGAGGCATCTGAGAATTTGATTGATATCAGACGAGATAACCAGTGAGCTGCAAGCAGTGGTGGGGCCCAAACACTAGGGGGCGGAAGAGGACTACCGACCAACACACAAGGAGAATAAACCCATGTGCCAATGGATTCCATCCAAACTCTCAACTCTCAGTTGCAAGACATCTGTTGAGCGTTAAAGAGCCACAGATGGTTTGGAGTCAGTTCTGCTCCAATAAACTGAGGATCCACAGCACAATTAGATGACCGCAATCCTCATTAAAAATGAGAGCATAAAAAATGAGTGTACAGGGCCACAAGCAGAAAGAGGGAGTGGGAGAGAATGTTTGGGAAAGAAAAGTTTTTTAAAATCCCCAAAAGGTCAACCGCAATTGATATCCAACATGAAGCCTTTCCTGTACATCATTCCCACCCACTACGAGGAATAGGAAGTTGGATATGACGCGTGCAATCCTGTAGCTCAGTGGTTAGAACTCTCGTCCTCGCAAGGAGGGGGGGCCTGGGTTCGATTCCCGGGTGGGCAGGGCGAACATTAGGCAAGTTTCCTTACGCCACATACACACAACGCCTCTGTTTACTTAGCAGTAACTAGGAATCCAATTGTTAGGCAATTGGTGGATCGCTTTTCTGGGGGTTAATAATTCCTTCAAAATAAATAATAATAATTCGGTCACTCAATCCGCAAATGTTTATGGGACACTGCTGAACCCAGTTGGTGTCCCTGTTTCTCCCACAAAATATGCAGTCACTGCATTTACAGTATATCCTGTGAAGTGCTTTGTGACATCTCAAAGATGTGATTTTATTTTCTTTAGCCACAGAGCGTTTGAACAACCTCCTGCCCCCGCCCCCACCCCCCTATCCTGCCCTCCATCCTCCCCCCCTGATCCTTACCCCCAGCTCAGCTCTGGAATACTTATTACAGTACCTTGATCTGGAATCTTTAGGGTGTGAGGCAAGGAGATGGGTGTGATGGAGTGTTGATACACCAAAGCTGACAAGCTTCCTGACACACAAGAGACAAAGAACAACGCAACAAAAAAAATACTCAGTCATTTGCCATATTTTCCTTCTCAAACATCCACCCACCCGTAGGCTTCAAAATTCCCCAAGGTCTTAGCTTCAACAAGAACAAGAAAATTACACTTGTATAGCCTTTCATGTCAGGAGGACGTCCCAAGCCACTGGATAGTCATTGTTTCAGACCTGAGCTGGGGACAGGGAGGGTGGAGAGAAAGGGGAGGATTTGGAGTGACCGATGGGATCGTCGAAGAGGAGGGTCTTGAGGCGGGAGTTGAAGGAGGCCAGGGAGAAGGCGAGGTGAAGGGACTGCAGGATGGAGATCCAGAGGTTGGGGGCAGAGTGGCTGAAGGCTCACCTGCCAATGGTGGGACAGGTGGGTTGGGGGACATGCAGCAGGCCAGAGCGTGCTGAGAACAGGGGCCAGGTAGGTTGGTAGGGGGTTAGGAGGTGGTGGATGTATGGTGGGGCGAGGCCATGGAGGGCTTCAACCCCACATTCGCATGTTAACGAGTTAATAAAACATTTTTAAAAGACAAACATAACTTGTTTGAACAGAGAAACATGTGGACAGGGCGGAGGGACGTGTGTTTTGTTAGGCAAAGATGTTTGTTCCGTCCTGATGGCTTCGCAATCAACAGCGGAATAACACGCAGCTGAAAGGTCCCTGATTCTGTGCAGTTAATTACATATTTCTCCCAAATCAATCAGCACGCAATACAATCCAAAATGACATTTACACAGTGCCTTTCATGTTGGAAGGACGTCCCAAGACACTGGACAGTCAGGGATTTGGACCTGAGATTGGGGCTAGAGAGGGAGAGGGAGTTGCGATTGGGAGGGGTGGTGGGGGGCGGGGGGCGGGGGGCGGGGAGGGAGTACAGAGAGGGTAGGGGTAGGAGGATAGATTGAGTAACAAAATTGTTAGATATTTATTTTCTTTGCCAAGTGATCTGACAATCGACTGACACCCAGGGTTCCTTCTGACGTCTGGGTAAACAGAGGGGAGTGGAATAAGAAAATTTGCCCCGTCCTATCCCTGCCTGGAATTGAACCCGACTCCTGTGGCTTGCGAAGTGAGCGCTCTAACCACCAAGCTACAGGGACTCTACGCGTATGAACAACAACAAAATTGCACTGATAGAGCGCCTTTCACGTCGGGAGGACGTCCAAAGGCATTGAACAATCAGGTCGGAACCCGAGCAAGGGAGAGGGGCAGGGCAGGGGGGAGGGTCGAAAGAGAGGTAGGAGGGGAGGGAGAGAGTTGGGAGGGCAGCAGAAGGTATGGTCGAAGAGAAGCATCTTGAAGGAGGGAACGAGCCGAAGGGACTGTGGGATGGAGGTCCAGGGTATGGGGGCAGAGAGGCTGAAAGTCCCTCTGGCAATGGTAGGGCGGGTCAGGCAGGGGATGTGCGGGGAGGTTCATAGAAGGACAGCAGGTCAGAGAGGTCGGGGGGGGAGGGGGGATGGGCAAGGACGTGAATGGCCTTGAAGGTGAGGATGAGGATCTTGAATTCGATCCTTTGTGGATGGGGAGCCAATGGAGCCGGGCGAGGGTGGGAGTGATGTGGTCGCGGATCTTAGTGCAGATGAGGACACGAGCTGCAGAGTTCTGGATGATCTGCAGCTTGTGAAGGGAAGAGCCAGGAAGGCCGACGAGAAGGAAATTTCTGTAGTCGAGCCTTGATATGATGAATGTGTGGACGAGAGTATGAACTCTATGGGGTAGGTTTTTCAGGCCAAAAGGAACAGAGGAAGCCGCGGAAATGAGAGGGTTAAACCTTACCAAAGTAGGGTTCGTTCTGGCAGCCTTTGATCTTCACACCTTTGGGTCCCGTCTCGATCAGGAAATGCCTGACAAGCAGCTCGTTGGGGTCACCTGTTGAACAACACACAGAGAATGAGGGCAGGAATTACTTATCCATTCCCTCTCCCTCCCAGCCCTCCTCCATTCCCAATTCCATCCCAAACAACCCCCAAAGTGCATCATAGAAACAGGAGGAGGCCATTCAGTCTGGAAAAGCAATCTGCCGGTCAATTAACAATCGGGATCAACAACAACTTGGATGTATATAGCGCCTCCACGCCAGACAGCATCTCAGAACACTTCCCAATAACGGATCCCGGGGCTGAGCCAGGGGTAGGGGGAAGAAGGCGACCGAAAGCGCGGTTGAAAAGAAAGGTCTTTAGCTGAGACTTGAAAGTAAGAAGAGAGGGGGTGAGGTGAAGCGAGTGAGGAAGGGAGTTCCAGAGCCTCGGGGCGTAGTGGCTGAAGGTACGGCCGCCGATGGTGGAGCGGAGGATTCGGGGAGACACGGAGGAGGCCAGATCAAAGGCAACGGGAGCTGTTGTGAGGAGAGAGGAGGTCGGAGAAGTAGGGGATGCAGAGGAGTGGCAGATTTGAAAACAAGGGTGAGGATCGTGAAATCGATCTTCTCCGAGACAGGGAGCCAGCGCAGTCTGGCAAGGACTGGGGTAATGGGGGAGCGGAGATAGCTGCAGGTGAGAATGCGGGCGGCAGAATTCTGGATAACCTGGATTGTATGAATGATAGCGGAGAGCGGCGAGGAGGGCATCTGAAAAGTCCAACCGAAAGATGACAAAGACAGGGACTAGGGTTTCGGCAGCTTTTGGGGCGAGATATTGGCGGAAATGGGCGATGCCTCAGAGATGGAAGAAAGCCATCTCTTCCATCTCTGGTGAGCGGTGCTGGTGAGCGACCGGATGTGGGAGAGGAAGAATAATTGGGGGTCAAACCTGAGGCCAATGTTGCGTACGGGTTTGGAGAGTTTTAGGGGCAGGTCAGGAAGGTAGAGGCGGTGAGAGTCATGTGATTGAAGACACTGATGAGAGGCAAAGAGTATGGCCTCCGTCTTGTCAACATTCAGCTGCAGGAAATTTGCACTCATCCAGCTCCTGGTGTCTGACAGGCAGCTGACAGAACATCAGGGGACTGTAAAGTGAAGTGGAGAAATAGAGTTGGGTACATGTGGCAGTGTGCCCCATGTCTGTGGATGACATCCCCAAGAGGGAGCGTGTAGATGAGGAAGAGGAGGGGGCGGAGGATGGATTCCTGGGGTCCCCCACAGGTAACTGGGTGAGATCGGGAGGAAAAGCTGTTTGTGGAGATGTGCTGCTGGCGGTTTGTGAGGTAGGGACTCGAACCAGGCGAGTGCGGTCCCACTGAGGTGGCTGGCGGAGGACAGGGGGTGGAGGATGGGGTGGTCGACTGTGTCAAAGGCAGTGAACAGGTCCAGGAGGATAAGGAGGCAGAGGGAGCCCTGGTCACAGATAGAGAGGACGTCGTTTGTGACTTTCACAAGCGCAGTCTCTGTACTGTGGGCAGGGCGGAAACCGGACTGGAGGGGTTCGAAAAGGGAGTGGGAGGAGAGGTGGGCGTTTGGCAAGTCTGAAATAGGGCGATACTGGTAGGATTTGAGGGATCTAGGGAAGATTTTTTGAGGAGGGGGTTAATGGCAGCAGTTTTGAGTGGGGCGTATATAAATTGAAGTTGTTGTTGTAATTATGACAGCAGTGGGCAGAGGAGGGGGGGCTGGTTGGTGGGAAGGGAGTCGGGGCAGCAGGTAGTGGGTCTCATCAAGTTGATGATAGGTGAGAGGGAGGAAGGAGAGATAGGGAGGAAGGAATGGAGGATGGGGAGCGTGAGGCTGCTAGGTGAACAGAGGTGTGTGTGGGTGTGTGTGTATGTATGGAGTAAGGAAATTTGCTTAACATTTCACCGCTGTCTGTTCAGGAATCGAGCCCAGGTCCGCTTGCTTGCGAGGCGAGTGCGCTAACCGTTGAGCTACAGAACTCTACCCTAAAACAAAATATGTGTTGAGCACCAGAAATCTTATCTACTGACAATCAGCCTCTGTCTACGGAGTGGTTGGATGTGGAGTCCTGTATCTCAGTGGTTAGAGCAATCACTTTACAAGCGAGAGACCTGGGTTCAATTCCAGTCAGGTCAGGGCAAAACCTCAGGCAAGTTTCCTTACTCCACACACACGCCTGATAATAATTCCTCAAAAAACAAAAAATAAATTGGTATAGTCAATTCACTTTACAGTATATTCCGTGAAGCGCTTTGAGACCTCTAGAAGACGTGAAACTCGCTGTATCAAATCCCAGGATTATTATTATGTATCTGAGATGTACCTTTGTTGCTTTGAGAGGTGAAGTTTGCTGGGGGTGTGGTGACTTTGAGGGCGAGACCATACGCCCCTTGGAACGAGTTGCTGTCCCGGATAAGAAATGAACCTGGTAGCTGGTTCTTCAGCAGTGAAATAGCTGGAAAAGTAAAAACAATCATTTCATTGCAAATAAACGAATATTAAAAACTATTTCTCTGCAGGTATCCACAGAATCCTGTCCCCACCATGTTTGTTTTGCTACAAATCGACATACAGTAACAATAATCGGAATAATAATAATCCTTGCATTTGATTTAGCACTTTTCACATCTTATCAACGTCTCAAAGCGCTTCACAGAATAAAACATCTAAAATATGTGGAAGATTAATGATAATTAGATGTCCAGGGGAATGATGTGAGTGAGCGGCACCATTTCAATAATAATATTAATAATCCTTCATATTAATAATCCTTGCATTTTGATATAGTGGCTTTTTACATCTTCTAGACATCTCAATGTGCTTCACAGAGAATACTGTAAGTGGATTGACTGTATATTTGTGGACGAAACGCAGCAGCCAATTGCGCACAGCAGCGTCCCCACAAATAGTTGTGGATTGAAATCACCAATTTATCACTGGGTTTTTTGGAGTGATTATTTATTATCAGTCATGTGGAGTAAGGAAACTTGCTCAATGTTTCACCCTGCCGGGAATCAAACCCTAGCTCAGTTAGAGAGCTTGCCTCACAAGTGAGAGGACCTGACTTCAATTAGCGAATGGGCTCGGTGAAATATTGGGCAAGTTTCCTTACTCCGTACACACACCCACGCCTCTGTTTACTTTGCAGTAAATAGGAACTCTGTTGTTACTGGATTGGCAGATCGCTTTCCGCGGGATAATAATCCCTCAAACAAACAAACAAATAAATTTGTTCATTCAATCCATGTCACCAATACACCACAGAATCGATCTGCTCTATATGTAACCTGTAATCCTCAGAAGGTCAGAGACCAAAAAACAGAAGGAGCACAAAAAAAATCTGGTGCAAAGGGAGATGGGACGAGTTTAAGAATGGGAGCATTTCTGGCAAATTGTTCCCAACAAGCCTCCTCAACTGTCGTCAGTAACAGGAACTTGTGTCACAGGAAGACCAACAGGCCAGCTTTTGCTGGGCCTAGTGACAGAGAAGCTGGGAATATGGGGCTGGGAGCTGGAGAGGGTGGGAGCTGGAGAGGGAGCATGAGTGAGCCAAAAACTAGGCATTCCCAAATGTAGTGACACAATTCCTCAAGGAACCACAAGGAACATTCAGTTCAATCCAAAAAACTCCAGCTGGACAGGAATTGAATGATTGGCCTGGTACAACCTTGGCACCCAGCTGTCAGCCTGTAACGCATGACCTAGATACTTCTAGCTCGAGTCTTTTGATGCTGCTGCTTTTGACCAGAATGGAGAGTGAAACGGGATTAAAATTGGTAACGGTTTGAATTCGGGCAGATAAAGGAGATACATTGTTCGGTCAATGAGGCAGTGAAACAGGATGCAAGGCCGAGATGGTTCTAGAATCCAGTCCTCAGCTTGAGTAAGTGAGATAGTCCGTGAACCGGAAGTCGGAGGAGCACAAGGGACTTTCCGGACGACTCTGCCACCTGGTCTAGTTTTAGGTGCAGAATCCTGCAGCTCAGTGGTTAGACCACTCGCCTCATCACAAGCAAAGGACCTGGGTTCGATTCCTGAATGACCAGGGTGAAACCTCGGGCAAGTTTACTTCCTCCACACACCTACTCCACTGTTTACCCAGCAGTAACATGGTTGTTAATCGATTGGTGGATCACTTTTGTGGGGGGTAACAGTTGCTTAAAAAAAAAAAAAATTGGTTGCTCAGTCCACTGCTGCACACAATTGGCTGCCATATTTCGCCCGCAAAATACAATCGCTTCACTTTACAGTCTATTCTATGAAGCTCTATGAGACATCTCAAAGACGTGACAAAGCGATGGATCCAATGGTGGAGTTCTGTAGCTCAGTGGTTAGAGTACTCATCTTACAAGCGTGTTCGAATCCTGACAGGTCAGGACAAAACCTTGGGCAAGTTTCCTTACTCCACACGCCTAATAATCCCTTCTCTCCCAAAAATTGGTTGTTTCAATCCACAACTGTTTGTAGGGACGCTGCTGTGCGGCAATTGGCTGCCGCGTTTCATCCACAAATTCACTTTACAGTATATTCTGTGAAGCGCTTTGAGAAGTGTAGAAGACGTGAAAAGCCCTATATCGAATGCCAGTATTATTATTATTACAATATCTATGATTGACTGGGTCTCACCCTGGTCTCTGGAGATGTTTGGTTTGTACCAGAACTTCGAGGTGTCCTGTACAAAGCTTGCGCTGAGCTGGGATTCCAGACGTCCATCTGGAGAAGAAGTAGAAGTAAAGTATATTGGTGACATGAAATGGTTTGCTATAGACCAACCACAACAAAATTACATTTGTAGAGCGCCTTTCATGTCGGGAGGACGTCCCAAGGCACTGAACAGACAGGAGTCAGGATCCGAGCATTGGTGGGTGGGGAGGGCACGGTTGAGGATGAGGGAGGACTGAGAGGCATGAGGGTGACTGAAGGCACGGTTGAAGAGGAGGGTCTTGAGACTGGTCTTGAAGGAGGCGAGGGATTGTCGAATGGAGTTCCAAAGTGTAGGGGCAGAGGCTGAAAGCCCAGCCATCAATGGTAGGGCAAGACAGGTGCGGGATATAAAGCAGACTGGAGCCTGCTGAGCAGTGGACTGGTTCGTAGGGGGTCAGCAGGTCAGAGAGGTTGGAGGTGGCAAGGTCGTGGAGGGCCTTGAAAGTGAGCACATGGATCTTGAACAACTTGGGGGGGAAAAAATAAACTCACTCGCTCCTAAAAAAAATGGTGGGGCTAAGCCGGGGAAGAAACTCAGGCTGTAGATGCTCAATCAGTCCTTGAACGTATTCAAGACTGAGATTGATAGATTTCTTATGGATAAAGAGATTAAGGGATATGGGGATAACTCGGGTGGGTGGAGTGAGATTAGAAGATCAGCCATGATCTTATTGAATGGCGGGGCAGGCTCGAGGGGCTGAATGGCCTACTCTGTGCCTTATTCAACCAAAAAAGAAACAAAGTGTTTGTGTTATTGTTAGTTAGTGTGTTGGTGACTCTTTGAAGGTGGCAGGACAGGTAGACAAAGCCGTTAAGAAGGCATATGGGATACTAGACTTTATAAATAGGGGTATAGAGTACACAAGTCAGGAAGTGCTGACTAACCTCTATAAAACTTTGGTTAGGCCTCAGCTGGAGTACTGTGTCCAATTCTGGTCACCACACAATAGAAAGGATGTTAAGGTATTGGAAAGGGTGCAAAGAAGATTTACTAGAATGGTACCAGGATTGAGGGACTTCAGTTATGGGGAAAGATTAGATAGGCTAGGTTTATTCTCTTTGGAACAGAGAAGGTTGAGAGGAGACCTAATAGAGGATTATAAAATTATGAGGGGATTCGACAGGGTGAATAAAGAAAAAGTGTTTCCACTGGTGGACTCGTGGTCACAGATTTAAAATAGTTTCAAAACGAAGCAGAGGGGAGCTGAGGAGAAATGTTTTCACTCAGTGGGTTGGTCGAATCTGGAATGCGTTGCCTGAAAAGATGGTGGAGGCTGATTCGATAACAGCTTTTAAAAGAGAATTCGATCTTTATTTAGGGAGAACAGGTTTGGTAGGTTATGGGGAGAGAGCGGGGCAGTGGGATTGAGTTGCTCTTTTCAAAGAGCCGGCACAGACTAGAATCGCCTCCTTTTGTGCCGTAAAATTCTATGATTCTATGATTGTATGAAGCAATTTATGTGGCGGAAAAGGAAGCAAAAGAGGCCATTCAGCCCATCGAGCCTGAACATTGGGTTTATTGTTAGCTTGGGATAATAAGCTTACATTTGAAGCGGCACCTTTCACGTCCCAGTGTGCCTGGCAACTGTCTGTCTCTTGCTATTGAATGTTCCTTCCTCATTTAGCACCAGAAAGGCTCTCAAAATGGCTGGAGACATGGCCTCTCATGTGGCTCCAACCCACTTTATGGCAGATTCTTTGGGACGTCTCCACAACGTGATAAATGCGGCGTCTCAAACGCGAGGTTTATATTGTGTGGTAAATTTGTAGTCGTTTGTGGCTAGTGCTCACCTGGTGATGAGAGCCCAGTGATGTCCAAGGTACTGGGGGAGAAGGTGACATGGTGTGGGTTGGCCTCACTCTTCTGCGTTGGGGAGAAAGACCTCCCATTGGCTGTGTGACAGGCAGACATCCTGCGCTTCTCAGGCAGGGGTGGCTGGTCCGGGCAGGAGCTGGTGTGTTGCTGGCAGACATACGTCTCCTCCCGGGAAGTGTAGAAGGGCGTGGACACGGGGAAAGCGGGCGTGGGAGGGGTCTGAGAATCTGGGCTGCCCTGGGATGACAACCCATCGGGCGAGGAAGATTGAGTCCCCAAAACGACAGGACATGGAGAGGCTGAGGTGCTGTCTGGGAAGTGTCTTGCCGGCATTTCTGAGAAAGCCCTGGTAGGAAACTCACCCAATCCCGGGCAGGACTGCGCTGGGGAACCACTGGGAAAGTCCACTCTCTTGCCATGACTCAGGCCACCAGACTGGCCTACACACTCCTGGCGGCCATTTGTCTCATGGCCCCCTGGTGACGGGTCAGTCGGGCTTGCGGGGAATCTGCCAGACGAGGCACCTGACTCCAACCTGGAGTGGGCAGGTGGCCGGATGTCCCCTTCTGGTGGGGAAGCCCAAGTAGGCTTGTTGGTGTGAGCTCCACATACACTCTCTGCTGCCATTGTTCTGTGAACACCATGTGGGGAAGAGGCGGGGGGAAAGTGCGAAGGGGTTGAAGTGGAGAGGAACGGAGGCAGGAGGTGGGGGGGAGGTGGAGGAAGGAGAGGGTGGAGGTGGAGAGACGTGGTGGGGGAGAGGGGAGACAGGAGGGGGAAGGAGAAGATAAGGCAGGAGTGGTGGGGGGAGGGGGTTGGAAGTGGAGAGGTGGGGTGGAGGAGGGAAGGCAGGAGGTTGAGAGGCAGGAGGGAGGAGGAGGGAAGGCAGGAGATGGGGTGGGGTGGAGGTGGAGAGGCAGGAGGGGGGGTGAGGGGAGGAGGGGAAAAATACACAGTAACAGATAACATTCCCTGATGTAGTACCAAGTTGCGTTTTCGCATGAATTCCAAATTTCGATTCATTTCAATTTGAACTCAAATTCATTGCGAGTTTCTTATCCTTTGCAATTATTCTCAAGAACATAAGAATTGGGAGCAGGAGTAGGTCACTCAGCCTCTCGAGCCTGTCCTGCCATTCAATAATATCAAGCCTGCGCCTCTTTTGTGGGAAACCACTCTGCCCAATTTCGCTTGCAAAACACATAGTCAATTTATTTTACAGTGTGTTCAGTGAAGGGCTTTGAGATGAGACGTCTTGAAGGAGTGATAAGGGGTGTCTATCAAATGCAAGGAGTATCATTATTATTATAATTATTAACACTCACACTCACTTCCCAAAGATGTCCCTGTCAAACTGACCCGCTTACAAGTGAATGGCTCCCTCGTTTCGCCCCCAAATATGCAGTCACTACGCCTTGCAGTATAACCGTGTAGTGCTTGGAGATGTCTCGAAGATGGGATAAGGTGAGGATTATCTCTGAGAAGCTCTGGAACTCCTTTCCTCACTCCCTTCACCTCGCCCCCCCTTTTCCTAGTTTCAAGTCTCAGTTAAAGACCCTCTTTTCGACTGTGCCTTCGGTCACCCTTTTTCCCCTCCCCCTGGCTCGGGCCCGGGATCTGAGAAGCAGCCTGGCATGGAGTGGGGGCACGGTATAAATTGAAGTTGTTGTTGGGAAGCTGCCTTGTGTCACGGGCGTCACATAAATGCGAGTTGTTGTGATTGTTGTTGTTGTTGTAACGCATGTGTTTTTTTTTGCGAGTGAATCAACCAGGCTGGGGGAGAGGAGACATACCTGTCAGTGGGATACACTGGACTGCTGGTGTGCACAGGGGGCAATGGATCAGTGGCGGGAGGGAGGTTGTGGCAGTTGACTCTAGCCTCTCGGTGGTACCTTCTCAAAGTCTCCGTTCCTTGAGGTTGCACAGGAGCTTGAGGCGTAGAAGGATCATTGCCCCACGGTAAGGAATCTGCGCAATGATGAGCTTCAACAGAGAGCAACAGCAAGGACAAGTTAGCAGCGACTTCACAACAACAATAACCAATAAACTCAGGACTAGAATATAGGAATTTAGGAACAGGAGTAGACCATTTAGCCCTTCGAGCCTGTTCAGCCAGAGAAGCTGCGATGGTTGTTCTTAGAGCAGAGAAAGTTAAGGGGAGATTTAATGAAGGCGTTCAAAATTATGAAAGGGTTTTGATGGAGTAGATGGGGAGACGAGGAGAATTTTAATTTCTTAATTTGTTTATTTATTTTTCTTATGAATAAAGGGATTAAGGGATATGGTGATAAGGTGGGCAGTTGGAGCTAGAATAGATCAGCCATGATCTTATTGAATGGCGGGGCAGGCTTGAGGGGCCAAATGGTGCTCCTAATTCTTATGTTCTTATATTCTTAAACATTATATTCTGCAAAGCAGTTTGAGCTTCATAATAATAGCATTTTTAGTATAATAATAATTTTGCTAAAAATAGGCGTCTCAAAGCACTTCACAGAATAGTCTGTAAGTGAATTGACTAGGTTTTGTGGGTAAAACGCGGTAGCCAATTGTGCACAGCAGAGTCCCCCACAAACAGCCGTGGGTTGAAGTGACCAATTTATTATTTTATTTTTAATAAAGAGATTATTACCCCCAGAAAAACGATCCGCCAATCGGCTAAAAACCAGGTTTCTACTTACTGCTGGATAAACAAGGTGTGTGTGTCTGTGTGTATATCTGTGTGTCTGTGTATGTGTATATCTGTGTGTGTGTGTGTGTGTGTGTGTGCACATTTGTAGAGTAATTAAACTTACCTAAGTTTTCACCCTGACCTAACACACCCGGGAATCGAACCCAGGTCCTCTCGCTTGCGAGGCGAGCTCTCTAACCACCGAGCCACAGGACTTACCAGCTGGTGACTGCCGTGAATGAGAGGCTTCGTGGCTCTGCTGGGAATCCTCCCTCCTGACCATTCTCTCGCACGAGCCTCTGGACAAAAGCTGAGATGTGACAAGCGCCACTGGGGATGTGGAGCCAGACAGTGGACTCTGGGAACCCCTGTGGGTGGGATCCAGATCCGAGGAAGTGAATGAGGTGCTGGGACACCTATCACAGTTTCTATTGGCACACAGTGGGTGTTGGTAATAGCTGTAAGGAGGGTAACCGTGAGCCAAGGGAGGTTGGTAATCAAGTTCAGGGTACCTTAAATAAACACCCACAGGCTCTGGAGATTCATCCATCCGTAGATGGAACTGCCCGGGAGATGTTGGCGTCAGCTGAGAGGCATAGACGTGTGGCATCTGTGCTGACATTTCCCTGTGGAGGGGGCCGTAAGCGAGAGGGGGATAGCCTTGCCCGCGGGGGTAGGGGCAGTAGGAATGGGAGGGTATCAGCAAAGGTAGGCCCTGCGGAGGCTGGCTGCTACGGGTTGTGTTGGCCACCAAATGGGGCTGCTTCATCTGCCATATCTCACTGCTGGGCGACACTGGGTGTTGGTACACGGGCAGGGGCTCATGATCCAGCTTGAGTCCACCCAACGCTCGTTCCATCTCCTCCCGTGGGATCTGAGAAGCACAACCGTGGTAGGCGCACATGTGGGACCCCATCTCCGAAGGATAGTTCGACTCCAGATACTGAAGGTGGTGTCCATCCACAAAGCCCTCCCCCGGGTGGTAATCCGTGAATCTGTATCGTCCGGCCTTCACCTCGTGTTCTCTGGGGACCTCTTCGCGATGCCTTGCTCTCGGCCCCCTCTCGGCGCAGGGGTACCCGGGCAGGTACAGGTGAAGCATCTCGCTGCGTTGATGTTGATAGTTCACTCTGTCTAGCCCCGATGGCTGGTAGTGAGGAGAGTCTGTGGTTTTCAGATGATTGTAAAGGTCGTGGGACCTGCCGTCCTGTCCCAAGTCGTTGGAGTGAGCCACATTGCCTTCGTACACCAACCTCCTCCTCTCCAAGGTCCCGTCTGGCCGGCAGTGGCCTTGGCTTCGTTGGCCCTCGGGGCTGTGACCGTACCTGGGGGACTGACCCCCGCTCCTGTAGCCGCAGTAGTGGCCCAGATGGTGGACGTTCCTGGGCAAGGTGGCAAAGCGATCCATCTCGCATATCTCCTCGTCATCCAGGATGTCCGTCTCTCGCTCGTCAGGCGAGGGCTGTGGGGGGTGGTTGCGGTTCTGGGCAGGATTTCCTGGGCCTTTCCCCGAGCCCATCCCCGAGCCCATCCCGAATCCAGTCAGCAGCCGGTCGAGCTGCTCTCTCTCGAGCCGAGAAGGGGCCGGCTTGGCGTTGACACTAGGATCTTCGGTCTTAGCTGAAGATGTGGAATGTCCAGAGTCAGTGCTGACAGAGAGAGTGTGGACCCCGTTCCCGCTGGATGGGCTGCCGTTGGCTGTGATGGTGCTTGGGCTCCTCTTCTTGACCTTGGCGTACAGACTCCCGTCTAACGGCCCTCGGGTGTGCAGCACATCTTAAAGGAGAAATACCCACGTCACATGTGCAGTTCAGGAAGGTGTTCATATCCCAACAACAACAACAACAACTTGTGCTCAAATAGTGCCCTTCAAGCGCCCTGGATTCCTGGAGCACTCAACACTGCCAGAGACTGACCTCGAGTCTCACTGGTGGTGGGGTGGGTGTGAGGGAGAGAAGGAGGAAGGGAGGGAGGGGACTGTAACCAGATGTGTTTTGAAGGAGGCAGTGGGGAGAGGGAGTGGGGAGTGGGGGGAGCAGGAGAGGTGAAGTGACTGTGGGGTGGAGTTCCAATGAGTGAGGGCGGAGAGGTTGAAGGCCCGATCGGCGATGTTGGGGGAAGTGGAGAAGCCTGGAGTCAGCTGAGCAGAGGGAGAGGACGGGTTGATAAGAATGACGAGGTGCCCTCAGCCAATGGGAAGGATAAACAGTTATGTTTACACACCTTCCATGTTGTCCTCGTGGTTGAAGTTGAAGTTCTCGTAGGAATCCCACCTGATGGTCGGGTCTGAAGTGTTGTAATCCACTGTGACACCGACTTCATTCCTCAAATGCTCTCGTCCTGTGGCTCAACAGTGGAGTGGAGAGAGAGAGAGAGAGAGAGACGGGGGTCAAACTCCTTCTTCCCACCTCTCAACAACAGCAATGACTTTTACATAGTGCCCATCACGCCTTTCACACTCTATTCAGTAACTTGTCCATCGGTCACCCCAAATCTCCCCTCTCTCTCCCTCCCACCCTCCCCGTTCCCAGCTCGGGTCTGAAACAATGACTGTCCAACGCCTAAGGACATCCTGCTGACATGAAAGGTTCTATACAAGTGTCATTTTGTTGTCGTTGTCCAATTTGTCCTGTTTTGCATACAGAGCTTTTTCAAACGGCCCTCTCCCTCAGATCCCTGATTGTCAAGCGCCTTGGGACATCCTGCCAACGTGAAAGGTGCTATGCAAATATAATTTTGTATGGTATAAGTTTGGGTTAAACTCTTCCCCCGTATCATCAACTCCTTCCCTTTCTCCCAATTCCTTCCTCTCAACCCCCTCTGCCCCACTCCTCCCTCTCTCCGCCCATCTATCTCCCCCCTCACCCATTCCCCCCACTTTTTACCCCTCTTCTCCATCCCCTCCCAATCCCCATTCTCCCCCACTCTTCCGTCTCTCTTCCCCATCTTCTCATCTCTCCCCCTCTCTCCCCATGCCCCACTCCTTCTCCCCCACATATTCTCTCTGCTCCCCCGTGCTCTCCCACCTCTCTCGCCACTAACCCTCTCCCCCCCTCCCCCAACCCTCTCCCCAACTCTCTCTTCTAACCATCTTGCCCCCCTCTCCCCCTACCCCTCTCCCCCCCTCTCCACCCCACCCACTATTATTCAAAGTCTCACCTTGTATTTTTTCAGGTCCCGATGAGAAAACAAATTCCACTGTGGCCTCTCGCGGAAACCTGTCATCTGAGCAAAACAGAGCAACAGCTGTCAATTTTGACATGCCTTCATTCATTCAGTTACCCCACCTCGCCTAGCAAGCATCGCCTTGCACAGCAAACAGCTTACAAAGCACACATTCAGTCACTACACTTTACAGTAAATAATAAAGAGGAATGAGAAGAATTCTTGCATTTAATGTAGCGCATTTCATGTCTTCAGGTGTTTCAAAGCGCTTCACAATACTGTGAAGTGAATTGACTGTAAAAAAGTATGTTTTGTGGGCAAAACACGACAGCCAATTGCGCACAGCAGTGTCCCACACAGTCGTGGATTCAAATGACCAATTCACAGTTCTATTGTTTTTTTTCCCCCGAGTGATTATCATCAGATGTTTGGAGTAAGGAAACTTGCCCAAGGTTTCGCCCTGACCTGCCTGGAATTGAACCCAGGTCTCTTGCTTGTAAAGCAAGTGCTCTAACCACTGAGCTACAGGACTCCATAGGGTGCATAGTGATAGGGTGAGGTGTCTGAAAGGTCTCTTCTCACTGACCTCTGTACGCTTCATCCAATTCATCCTTTCCAAACCAGAGCTGGGTACCATGGATGGCACAAGTGTGGAACTGTGTTCTGAAGACAACATCTCGGTCTGGATGCTTGTAATGTTTGTGGTAACATTTCACCTGCAGAAGATAAAACAACAATAAAAATAATTCTTGGGGATCATTATTAGGTGTGTGGAGAAAGGAAACTTGCCTAAGGTTTTGCCCTGACCTCTATGGAATCGAACCCAGGTCTCTCGTTTGTAAGGCAACTTCTCTAACCACTGAGCGTCAGTACTCCAGGACATTTGGTGGACTTTAGGCTATAAACTGGACACCCTGTGTGCTGAGTGTCAACTCACCATGATGTCTCCCTTCAGCAGCAAGGCCGGCTCAATCATCACACACAATTTCTTGCAACTTGTTCCCTGGACACCACTGGAGAAAACCAACAGAAGATTGGAGGTTTAACAACAACAACAAAATTACATTTGTAGAGCGCCTTTCACGTTGGGAGGATGTCCCAACGAGTTGGACTGTCAGGGGTCAGGACCCGAGGATAGGGTGGTGCGGGGAGGGGGGTGGGCTTTGGGATGAAGGAGGACAGAGAGGTAGGATGGCGGCTGAAGAGACGGTGAAGAGGAGGGTCTTGAAGGTTTAAGGGGTTTATATGAATGATAAGAGGATACTGAAAAAGTGCTGTGACTGTATATTTTGTGGGTTATATGCAGCAGCCAACTCCATCCCCCAGTCATTTTTCTCCCTCCATCCCTCCCCACCCTCCACCCCTCCCCTCCCTCCACCCTTCCCCACCCCTCCCCAGACCTCCTGACCCCAAACCCCAGCTTTGGGTTTGTCTTTCCAGCACTTTGGGACATCCTCCCAAGGCATTGTTGTTGTTGTGCCATTAGAAGCAAGGTTACTTCAAACTAATTCATCCCAATTTTGGAATGCCATGAAATATTTAAACAATAACAACAAAAACAGCAACAACAATTTGGATTTAGATAGTACCCGTCACACTGGGTAAGGAAATGAACAGAGTTAATATCAGCAAAGACTGACTGAAGGGGTGTGCGGGTGAGATGTTATTTAACATACTGTACTAAGGATATTTAGAAGTTGAGTCCTAGAAGCCATGCGATGATTGTAACCGGATTTTTGTTTCACATAAAAAAAGATTGTTCCCCTGATTATAATGGAAGGTCTCTGTGAGAACTCCAGGTCACAAAGACAGGCAGGCAGGCAGGGAGGCAGACTCACTAGATCCCCGATGTGTAGATCAGTTGCATGGACTGGTAAATCTTCAGGAACGGCTGGTAACCTGCAATTAGAAAGGGGCAAAAATCCCTTGAGATTCTGAACTTTGGTGGCAAACAGAGACAATGCTGGGAACCTAGTCTAACAGTCACCCCACAGAAGTCACTCGGAATGTACAGCAGATCAGGCAGCATCTATGGAGAGCGGATAGTGAGTCAACGTTTCACGTCAGAATGACCGGAAATGCTAACTCGCTTTCCTCTCTCCAGCACCTATTGGTTTTATTTTAGATTTCCAGCATCTGCAGTATTCTGCCTTCGATGTTAATTCCTTCATATCCCCACAGTCCTGTAGCCTTATTATTATAATAATAATCCTTGCATTTGATTCAGCGCTTGTCAAATCTTCTAAACGTCTCAAAGCGTGATTCTATATTCTCACAGAATACAACAACGTGCCAAGGTAGGGACCAGAGAGATCGTGGTTGGGGAAAGGAAAGTAGGAAAATTGACTATATTTGTGGGAGAAACGTGGCAGCCAAATTGCACATAACAATGTCCCACAAACAGTCGTGGAAGTGCGGTTAAGGGAAAAAGGAGGAAAAGAGGGGAGGGGTCGGGTCGGGGGAAGGAGAGCAGGAAAAGCGACTGTATATTTTTGGGCGAAATGCAAAATATACTATAAAGTGAATTGACTGTATATTTGTGGGCGAATCATGGCAGCCAATTGCGCACAGCAGTGGCTGCCATGATTTTCAACCCACAAACAGCCGTGGGTTGAAAATGACCCATTTATATTGGGTTTTTTGAGAGATTATTATTATTATTATCAGGCATGTGGAGTAAGGAAACCTGCCTGGAATTTAACCGAGGTTTCTTGTTTGCAAGGTGATTGTTCTAACCACTGAGCTACAGGACTGTGTATTTGCCTTGCAAGTGAGAGGACCTGAGTTCGATTCCCAGGCGGGCGGGAAGGCAGGTTGAAACATTGGGCAAATTTCCTTACTCCACACACACTACGGTTCAACTAGCAGTAAGTAGGTGTTGTCTCTTATCAGATATCCTGCCTGATCCCACAGAACCTGCTGTTACTTTGGCTCACTCTAGCCGGTAAGATGTGAATGCCTAACCCCAAAACAATCCCAGATAAGAATATCAATGCTGTTACACCAACAATAGCTCCCACCATTTCCTCTGGCCTGAACAATTTGTTCCTGTCATGTACTGCGATGTTGCCTCCTGCCTATAATAATGATAATCCTTTACATTTGCTGCAACGCTTTTCACAAAGAGTTTCGCAGTATACAGTACAGTGATTGTGTTTTGTGGTCGAAACATGGCGCCCAGCAGCGTCCCGCAAACAGCCATGAAGTGAATAATGGATTTTATTTGGGTTGATTGTTGGCCAGGACACCAGGAGAGAAACTCTTTTCTTCATGATCTTTCCTCCCGGGGGTGGGGGCATCTTCTCCTTTGTTACAGACACCGTTTGCCTAAAGTCCACTTTACAATATATTCTGAGAAGCGCTTTGAGACATCTCAAAAACATGATAAGGCGCTACACCAAATGCAAGGATTATCATTATTATTATTGTACTGTAAAGTTAATTGACTTATATTTTGTGGGCGAAACTTGGCAGCCAATTGGTCACAGCAGCGTCCCGCAAACAGTCGCGGATTGATTACCATAATTATTATTCATACTTATTTAATTTTCCAATAGGTTATTACCCCTGGAAAGTCAATCTGCCAATCAACCACCAACCAGGTTCCTAATTACTGCTAGGTAATCAGAGGCTTGGAGATAGGAAACTTGCCTAAGGTTTGGCCCTGACCCGCCTGGGAATCTAACCCAGATCTCTCGCATGCGAGCGAGGTGAGTGCTTGAGCCACTCAGCTGCAGGACTCCCTCCAACAACTGGGAGCCACTACAGTGTTCTCTGTGGCAGTCAGTTCCGGGAAAAATTACCTCCATTCGCTTCGAAGTTGGGTATAGACGGGATGAAGACATGATGCAGAAACAGAGGCATGCTGTTCATTTTGATTTCCCCTGACAGCAAACCACTGAAGTAATAAATGTATCTGTAGGATAAACACAAGAGACATCATTTCTTGAACCAATCATTGGTTCATGTAGTTAGACACAGGCAATAATGCTGCGTGCTGTTGGCTGGCGTGTTTTGCCCATAAATATACAGTCAATTCACTTTGCAGTCAAGCGCTTTGAGACGTCTAGAAGACGTGATAAGACGCTAAGTCAAATGTAAGCATTATTATTATTAGACTTTTAATCCTGGAGTAGGAATTTAACTCCAGAACACTCTTCCTCCATCCCTCTGCCTTGCCCGTCTCCCCCTATTCACGGTGGAGGGATCGAGGGAGGAAGTTCCAGAGTTTTGTGGGTTAGCGGCTGAAGGCACGAAGGTGATGCGAGGGGACAAACAGGAGGCCAGAGCCCGGCGAGGTGGAGGCAGCAGGCGGTGGAGGAGTGATGGGAGGGGTGTGGTGGTGGAGGTTGTGGGTTAGCGGGTTGGAGAGATAGGGAGGTAAAACATTTTAGCATTCAGGGCTTAGGTCGACACTGCAAACAACAACAACAAGTTGCATTTATTTAGGGCCCTCCACATGGGGTTGGGTCCCAGAGAGCTTCCCAGTGGCAGAGCGGGTGGCTGGGTGGGTGGGTGGGTGGGTGGATGAGGTGGGAGAGAAAGAGTGACTGTGGTGACCACAATGATTGTGACTTGCTAATTTGCCAGGTTCTCTCTGTTTTCTCACCTGGTCTGGGAAGGCTGAATGGTCGGCGCTACTTTGTCCTCACAGAACTTCCTCATCGCGAGGGTGCTGAGCGCTTGGTCAGCCCTGCAACACGATAACAAGAGAGTTGGCGTTCTCTGTATTGGCAACTGTTTGCTTTAAATAATCTCAGCAGATAACACGACAAAGTCTCTAATGTCCTCAATCGCAATTGTATCATTAGAAATTCCTTCTGACCTCCCCACCCCCATCAATCCCCGTCCATCAACATCATCAATTCCACCAACTAAATCCCAAGGGAGGCCTTTGCTCCACATTGTCAACCATTGCCCAGTTTAAGAACATTAGGAAAGCTAGACAAACCAAAGACCAAGGTCCACCTATTTCACCTTTTACCTCCCTGGTGGTCATATGCACGTATCATAGAATTATACAGCACAGAAAGAGGCCATTCAGCCTATCGTGTCTATGCCGGCACTTTGAAAAGTGCTGTCCAAATCAACCCCTCTCCCCCACGCTCTCCCCACAGCCCTGCAAATCTGTCCTCCTCAAATAACTATCTACTTCTCTTTTAAAAGTTCTTATCGAATCGGCTTCCACCCTTTCAGGCAATGTCGAGATCCCAACAACTTGCTGTGTGAAAAAATATCTCGTCACCTCCTCTCTGTTTCTTTTAACAACTACTTGAAATCAGTGTCCTTGGGTTACAAACCCACTCGCTCGCCAGTGGAAATAGTTGTTCCATGTTCACCCTATCGAATCCTCTGATCATTTTGAAAACTTCTATGAAGTCTTCTCTTCACCTTCTCTGCTCTAAGGAGAATATGTCCTAAACTACCATATCCCAGAATGTTATTTACTGAAAGAAAACTGTCTAATCTGTGGTTTGAGGGAATCAACACTTCCTGCTTGAACGGTCTCCCTAGGGAGCCTGGTCACTATCCGCTCACTGAAATAGCGTTTGCGTAAATTAGTTTGCGTAGATCTCAATTTACCCTCCCTTCAATCGCAGGCCCTTTCCTCTGGTATTTACTATCCTGGAGACAAGTTGAAACAGCCTGTCGTGAACTGCGTTGCCCTTAATTTTAAGTGAAGTGAAAGGAAATATGTTTGTCCTATTTAAATTTTGTCTCGACAAGATGTTGAAGGCCTCGGTCACAAGCCATACTGATCGAGAAGCTCTTACCCAGCGGAAATCTTGCTGTAATGCATGAACGCAGCAATGATCACTCCTGTTCTCCCTTTGCTGCCCTGAAACACAAAGAGATGATACGTGAGTGGGTGAGTGACGCTCAGTGGTAAGACTCTCGCCTCTGAGTTCAAACCCATCTAATATAACGATCTTTGCATTTGATACAGCGCCTCATCAGATCTTTGCGACATCCCAAAGCGCTTCACAGGATACACTGTGATATCAATTGACTGTGTGGGAGGAACGTAGCAGCCAATTGCGCAGCGTCCCACAAACAGCCGTGGATTGAGTGACCAGATTATTATAATTGTTGGCATTATTTTTTGAAGGGATTATTACCCCCGGAAAAATGATCCGCCAATCGACTAATAACCGGGTTCCTACTTGTTGCTGGACACACGGAGATGTGTGTGAAGTAAGGAAACTTGCCCAACATTTTGCCCTGACCTGCCCGCCCGGGAATCGAACCCAGGTCCTCGTCTCGTGTCTCTTCTCTGGTCTCACCTTGCAATGTAGAAGCACCACATGGTGAGCGCTAGAGTTGAGCCAGGTCTCCATGGTTTTGCAGATGGCACAGATCTTATCAAGCGGAGGTGCATGGAGATCAGGCCAGCCAAAGTCTTGAACCTGTCGATGAAAGGTACAAGATAATAATAATGGTAACAATGCAATATTACATTTACACCCCTCACTCTCCCCACTTCCCCCTCCCCCTCTCCATCTCCTTTCCCTCACCCTCTCCTCCCCCTCTCCTCCCCCTCCCTCTTTCTTCCCCCTCCCCCTCTCCTTCCCCATCACCCTCTCCTCCTCCTGCCTCTCCTTCCCCCTCCCCTCAGTTGACAAAAAGCCCTCAGAGAATTCTACTGATTTGGCAAACTCAGTGACGGTGAGGCTGGCCTCCCAGTGAGGGTAGTTTGCAGTTTCGCACCTTGGGGTTGAGCCTGGTGATGTCATGTCTCTTCTCGGACAGGTTGAAAAGCTGCAGAGAGAACGGGAAGTAAACAGAGAGAAAAATAGAATTCATTCTTTGCACAAAGAAACGCGACTGGCCTGTGCAAGCCTGGAACACATTCCGTCTGACAGGCTGTTACACACAGGACTATGTGAGGAGAATTCTACAGGATACATGAGAGGAGACCTCATAAGATTATGAGAGGTTTCGACAAGGTGAATATGGAAAGACTGTTTCCACTGGCGGGCGAATCAGTGACTCGTGGTCACAGATTTAAAATAGTTTCAAAACGAAGCAGAGGGGAGCTGAGGAGAAATGTTTTCACTCAGTGGGTTGTTCGAATCTGGAATGCATTGCCTGAAAAGGTGGTGGAGGCCGATTCAATAATAGCTTTTAAAAGGGAACAAGATCTTTATTTAGGAAGAGCAGGTCTGTTAGGTTATGGGGAGAGAGCTGGGCAGTGGGATTGAGTTGCTCTGTTCAAACAGCTGGCACAGACTAGATGGGCCGAATGGCCTCCATTTGTGCCGTAAAATTCTATGATTCGATTAGATCATTGCTGATCTATACCTCAACTCTAATTACTATACGCACCATTGCTCTATATCTCTGGATTCCCTGATCCATCAAAAACCTGCCCGCCCCCTCCTCTCAGCTCTGGCCTGTTCTGTGACCCCTCGACCCACCCGCCCCACCATTGGCGGGCGAGCTTTCAGTCACTCTGCCCCCAACCTGGAACTCCATCCCGCAGTCCCTCCGCCTCCGTCAAGTCTTGGCTCAAGACTCTCCTCTTCGATGGACCCATTGGCAACTATCAATCCCCGCTTTCCCCCCCCACCTCCACCCCCCCCCCCCCCCCCCCACCCCCAGTTGTCAGCTCGGATCTGGAGCATTGAATGTCCAGTGCCTTGGGATGTCCTCCTGGCATGAAAGACACTATACAAGTGTAACTTTGTTGTTGTTGTGGTTGTTTAGGATTATTATTCTCATCATTACTGTTATTATTAGCAATCCACAAAACAAAGAGGTTTACCAGGTAGTTGTCTCCGTGTTTAGATTTGAGCATGTGGGAGACCTCTCTCAGGTTACCACGGTAACGTTGTTCCTCCAGAACCGGCGGGAAGAAGACTGAGATAATCCGCTCGGTGATGTAGGTCAGGTCAAAGTCATAGTTCCTCTCCATCACGTGATCTACACTGAAGCTCCTGTACGAGAGATGAGGGATTATTATCAGGTGTGTGTGTGTGTGTCTGTGGTGTGTGTGTGTGGTGTGTGTGTGTGTGTCTGTGGTGTGTGTAAAGTGAGGAAACTTACCCAAGGTTTTGCCCTGACCTGACCTGCCGGGAATCGTA
This sequence comes from Hydrolagus colliei, assembly GCA_035084275.1. Taxonomy (NCBI): domain Eukaryota; kingdom Metazoa; phylum Chordata; class Chondrichthyes; order Chimaeriformes; family Chimaeridae; genus Hydrolagus; species Hydrolagus colliei. The sequence goes on from JAYJKW010000286.1 coordinate 32,969, forward strand.
CCCGGGTCTCTCGCTTGCGAGCCGAGCGCTCTAACCACTGAGCTACAGGACTCCACTGTATTCACGAGACTACATAAAACTGCATAAAAGTTTCATTTTAACTAAGAAAGCATTACCTGGGTAGTGTGCTCCTTTGATGGGAACTTTTCAATGATTTTGTTGAACCCTGTGTTGATAAAAATACAATCCAAATGACATTTACGCAGTGGCTGTCAGGTCGGGAGGACATCGCAAGGCGCTGGACAGTCAGGGCCAAGGACCCGAGCTGGAGGTTGGGATCAGGAGGGGGTGGAGAGCGGGGAGGTTAGGGGGTAGGAGGATGACAAAGGCACGGTTGAAGAGAAGGGTCTTGAAACATGCCTTGAAGGAGGCAAGGGAGGGAGCATGGCAGAGGGAGCTGTGGGATGGAGATCCAATGGCGGTGGCAGAGAGGCTGAAGGCCTGACTTTGGTGGGGCTGGCTGGGTGGGGGGACATGGAGCAGGCTGGAGAGAGGGGACATGTTTAAATACACATTGTTGAACATTCATTTAATCGCTGAAAAGACCATTTCCACCATGGCAGGTCTCGAGAGCTCTCCTGGGATATATTCTCTGTGTTGACCGTACGTTCGTCACAGATTTCGCTGAGAAAGGGGTTAAACAAAAGTCTTAGCGCTCAGATTTGACCTCTTGCAATGACCCTTGGGAGATCTCAGCAGATCCCAGGGTAACAGGAATCCTTCCAACAATTCTTTGTAATGAGGGGAAGTCGTAAAATGGTGAAAGAGACACCCACACACACAGGCAGACTGACAGATACAGTGAGAAAGACACCCACACACACAGGCAGACTGACAGACACAGTGAGAAAGACACCCACACACACAGGCAGACTGACAGACACAGTGGAATACACACACACACATACAGGGACATTGACAGACAGACAGAGAGAGAGACACACACACACACTGACAGGAACAATAACAGGAGAGAGAGTACACAGACACAATCTCCTTCACAGACACAGATACACAAGCAATAAGCAGCAAAATGATGGAGGCCTCCTAACTGTGTTTGAGAGGGAGACTTTGATGTAAAAACTTGGACGGGATGACTACTCTAGCAGGACATACTAGATTCTGAAGGATTGTTGCTTAGGAAACAGAGAGAAACTCCCTCCTCTTTGCAAACAGCAGCGTCATGGGATCTTTAACAACTTCCAGTTGGGAAGAACAGGAGGAGGAAAAGAAAAGCAGGAGGGAGGAAGAAATGGAAATGAAATAAAGCCACTCTTTAATACATAAAAGCAGACTTTCACCATCACCACCACCAACAATAACCCAGATTCCTACAGCGCCCGTCATGTCTTGGACAAGTGTGTGGGTCACGGCCAAACCTTTGACATATGTCAAACTGCAACCTCAACATGATGGAGCGAAGTATAACACAGGAACAGAAGGAGGCCATTCAGGACCTCCAGCCTGTTCCACCATTCTACAAGAGCAAGGCTGATCTGTACCTCAACTCCAATCACCAGCCTTGGCCCCCATATTCCCTTAACACCCCGACCTAACAAACCTCCAGTAACCTCAGTCTTGAAGATGTGAATAGATCCAGCCATAATCCACAGCCTTGGAGGGGTGGGAGAGAGAGAGAGAGTCGTGTGTGACATTTGGGTGAAAAACTGTGTCCTGATTTCGCTCCTTAATGGCCTGGCTCTAATTTTCAGATGAAGTCACCTTCTTGTTCTGGAGTTCCACCTCCCACCATCGCCAGAGGAAACAGTTTCTCTGTGTTCCCCAGCGAATCCCTTTACTGTTTGACAGACTGTACACCAACTCAGCAGAGAAGGGTTAGTTTTGGGAATGATATCTCCTTTACGCCTTTCAGCCAACAGCAACACATAAACACGTAGAGCCTTTCAGAGGGATGTGACACAGACACTTTAGCTTTGGCGCAGAAGCCTGTACTGTAGGCCTTACTCACCAAATGTTCTATGTTCTTGACAGTTGCTATCGCTTTCCTTGGCTGTGGGAAAAGGAGGGGGAGGGAGGGGTGGGTGGGGAGTGGGGGGCGGGGGGATAGGGAGGACAGGAAAGTTATGGAGTGACGCACCACACAAATCGAGCCCTTAACCTGCAGGAATGTGCGAGCTGATTCTGGGCTTTCATCCAGCTCTGCAACATGCAGAGAGCTTGTTTGTTTACCTCAATAAACTCCACACACACACACACACACACTCACAATACAGACACACACACACACTCACAACACACACACTCACAACACACTCGCACACACAACACATACAAATTCCACAGACACACACTCACACATGTACACCACACACAATACGTGACATACTCTAACATACTCTCCCCCACCCCACTCCCACAATCTGATTGTCAAATTATAATTTTCAGTAAGAGACTAGAATCCACTGATTCCTGTAGTGATGCTTTTTACGATTAACTCAATTTAGCCTGGAAGAAGGAGCTTGCATTTCTGTAACATTTCGCCTGCAAAACGTACAGCCACCACACTTCATACTGAAACCCTGTAAAGCGATTTGAGATGCTTTGAGACATCTCAATGACATGACCAGGCTCTGTGTTGAATGCGAGAGGATTGACTATTGTTATCTGATTTTTTTTCTCTCTAAATTGCGCTGAAACCTTTTCCCACCGAAATCCGAAGAGCTTCGAAATCCAAACCCTTTGCAAGACATCCAAATGGAAGCCAGACCTCGCGCCTGTAATTACGCAGCGCAGTGAAGGAGAACAGAGCTTAATTGCAGGCACAAAGCAACACAGAATTAGCTCACAAACACGAACAAGGTGTCTGGCAATTAGGTGCTAAATACACAGGGCTGTTTAACAGCTCGAGTACAGAGAGCTCCTGGCTCCTATTACAAACCACACACTTCATCAAATTTGTTTATTCACATCTTCCGCTCATTTCCCTGCCTCTTTTGTGGATTTATCATGTTGATTTTCGACCTGCCCCACACACCCCACCCCCTCCGCCTCTAGCCCACACTTACCCTCCACCCTCACCACCTTCACCCTTACCCCACCCTCATCCCCACTCCCACCTCCACCCTTACTCCCACCCTCACGTTATTTTGTCTCATGTGCTGTTCTACTTTGTTCCCTTTTTATATTGATAAATATAATAATCTTTGTGTTTAATGCAGCGGCTGAACATGTCTTCGAGGCAACTCAAAGCTTCAGAGAACATCCAGTAAGGTGTAGTGATTGTGTTTCTCCCCCTGCCCCTGGCTCGGTTCTGGGATCCATTACTGTGAAGCGCTCTGAGACGCCGCTGGGCGTGGAGGGCGCTTTATAAACCAAAGTTTTGCGGGACGAAATCCAGCAGCCAATTGCGCAGAGCCATGGCCCACAAACAGTCATGGACTGAGTGACCAAATATATATATTTTTTAGGGGATTATTACCCCCAGGAAGCTGACCACCGGGTTACCACTTATCAGGAGTTTACCGTAACTAGCTCTTTTGACATTGAGAGAACATCTCAAACTAAGGCTTGCGTAAGACGTACTGTATCTACATGTCAGTTAGGCTTGTTTTCACACCAGATCTTTCCATTAGGAAATGGCCTGTCTGGCTGGCTTAGTGGCTTCTATGACTGGCTGACATCCCAATGCACAGCACAACTCCTAGGTCAGTATTAACTCAGTAATAATAATAATAATAACGCTTGTATTTAATATAGGGCCTTATTGCATCCACGTCCCAACTCACCCCCCCCACCCCCAGCATTGACGGGCAAGCCTTCAGCCACTCTGCCCAACCCCTGGAACTCAATCCAATAATCCCTCCACCTCCCCCCTCCCTGGCCACCTCAACACTCTCCTCTTCGATGGTCCCATCGGCAACTACTAATCTCCCCCTTCCCTCTCCCCCCCCCCCCCCCCCCGTCCTCAGTTCGGGTCTGACGCAGTGACTGTCCGGCGCCATGGGATGTCCTCCTGACGTGAAAGACGCTTTACAAGTGTAATTTTGTTATTGTTGTCTTAAAGCGCTTCACTGCAAAGTAAAGTGACTGTATATTTTGTAGCCAAAATGTGGCAGCCAATTGGGCGCAGCAGCGTCCCGCAAATAGTCGGGGATTGAAATGACCGAGTTATTATTTTATTTGGCAGGATTATTACCCCCGGGAAAGTGATCCACCAATTGACTGACAACCTCATTACTGCCAAGTGAACAGACACATGTGGAGTAAAGAAACTTGCAGACCAGCGAGGCTCAGCAGGGACTTATTTTTTTGGTCAGCCAGGTGTCTGACATATGCCCAAACCCATCACCATTGCTCAAGAGGCTCGAAACCCAGCTGAGAATTCCATGCCTCGCACCCACACATGGGAATCCCAGAGACAGATTGTTGGAATGGAATGCGCTCTCTCTCCCTGGAGAGACATCTGGTTTCCCTAATTACAGAGAGTATTAGGCGCAGGTTGGCAAAAGCCAAGATTTGGGGTGGGAGCCCAGAGTGTGTGTTGGGGGGGGGGGGGGAGGCCAGAGTGTGTGTTGGGGGGGAGGGGGAGCCCAGAGTGTGTGTTGGGGGGGGGGGGGGAGCCCAGAGTGTGTGTTGGGGGGGGAGGGGGAGGCCAGAGTGTGTGTTGGGGGGGGA
>JAYJKW010000503.1:0-37508 GCA_035084275.1 Hydrolagus colliei
TACACACACACACCCTCATAACTGGGTGGTCTGGGGGGGGGGGGGAACAACCCTCCCTCTCCACCCCGCTCTCTCTTCCATCTCATCCTCTCTCCCCACCACCGTCTCTCGCTCTCTCGTGTCTCCCTCCCTCCCTCCCTCTCTCTCTCCCCCTCCATGTCTCTCTCCCTCCTTCCCTCTCTCCCTCCATGTCTCTCTCCCTCCATATCTCTCTCCCTCCCTCCCTCTCTCCATGTCTCTCTCCCTCCCTCTCTCCCTCCATATCTCTCTCCCTCCCTCTCTCCTCCCTCTCTCCCTCCATGTCTCTCTCCCTCTATCCCTCCCTCGCTCCCTCTCTCCCTCCATGTCTCTCTCCCTCCCTCCCTCTCTCTCTCCATGTCTCTCTCCCTCCCTCTCTCCCTCCATATCTCTCTCCATGTCTCCCTCCCTCCCTCCATGTCTCTCTCCCTCTCTCCCTCCCTCCCTCTCTCCCTCCATGTCTCTCCCCGTCTCTCTCTCTCTCCCCACTGCTCCCCCGCGCCCTCCATCTCTCCCCCCACTTCTCTTCCTCCCCCCCTCCCCCCACCCCCCATTTCTCTCTCCTTCACTCCCATTTCTCCCTCTCATGTCTCTCCTCCACCCTCTCCTCATATCCCTCCCTCCCTCATCTCCCCCCCCCCCCCCATCCCTCATTTCTTTCCCCCTTCCCTCATGTCCCCCCCCCCCATGTCTCTCTCTCCCCCCCCCCCCCTCAAAATACAACAAAAATTACATTTACAGTGTGTCTTTCGCTCAAATGCAAGGATTCTTCTTCTTATTATGATATCTCCACCCCCCCCCCCCCCAGCCCCCCCCCATGTCTCTCCATCCTCTAATGAAGGCTTGTTGTCCGATTGATGCAGTGAGAACTGCCGTTTGAGGCTTGGCTCATTTTAACAATAATCCTATAATATCCTACGGCAATAATACTCCTTGCATTGGATGATAGCGCCTTCATCGCACAGTCCCCTCGCCTCGCGCCCGCCACCGTCCCCCCCCCTCCGCCCTCCGCCCCTCCCCTGCCTTCCTTTCGGCCGCATGTTTATTCACCCTCTTCCTCCTCCCACCCACCCGCCAACTCAAGTCCAGCGCTTTGGGACGTCCCCCCCCGACAGGAAAGCCACTGTGCAATCTGATGTGTGATCTGTTGTTGTTGTTGTTAATCTAAATCTTGACTCGCTAAACTCCCAGGTTGAAACGATATATATATGTGGGGTTTTTTTACCTTCCCCTTCCCCTCCCCCTCCCCACCGCGCTGTGCTCGCTTCCATTAATCTCTGCCGTTCACCTTGGGTTTAACTCTACCATAACCTCTCAGTGTTGCTCAATCGGGAGGGTTGGGAGAGGAGAGTGTGTTTTGCCTGGCAGATTTAACATGAAAACTATTCCCCTCCTGACGTGAAAGGCGCTATACAAGTGTAATGTTGTTGTTGTTGTTGTTGTCCGGGTGCATTGAAACAAAAGTGACTTGCGCTGTTTCCCCACCTTTTGAATTCCAGGGGCTTTGACTCGTGCGTCTGGAGGTGTTAGATGACACGAGAACATACGAATTAGGAGCAGGAGTAGGCCATTCAGTCCCTCAAGCCTGCCTGCGCCTGCCATTCAATAAAATCATGGCTGATCTTCTAATCTAACTCCACCTGCCCCGCCTTATCCCCATATCCCTTTGTCCATAAGAAATCTCATTAATCTCAGTCTGAAATATGTTCAAGGACTGACTGAGCATCTGCAGCCTTTTGGGTGGGGGGGGGGGGGTAGAGAATTCCATCAATTCACTAACCCTCTGAGTGAAGAAGTTTTTCCTCGAAAAAAATTGCACTTTCATGTCGGGAGGACATCCCAAAGCGCTTACGTGACGCATAGGCTTGATAACAACAAGAATAATAATTCACTTCAAAACTGTTCCTCACTGAATGGAGCAAATGATGGCGATCAGATCTCCAGCGCGGCTTCGAAGCCCAGCCCAACTCCAATAGGAAATTAATGGCAGCATGGGACTCCTAATCATCACTTGGAAAAATGAACCGCCCTCACTTTAGGGACTGGTGTTTGGGAGAGGAGCAGAGCAGTTAAGTGCTATTGATTTGGTATTGTTGTAAAATTGTAGTTTGGAAGCCTCTCTCGGGAATACTGGAGACCAATTACGCGCCAGAGTGTTGTTCTGTGAACCCATCATGGTTTGGCAGCCTCTTGTGGGCTGTCACAGTTAAGCGAGCGCTCTCGAGGAAGGCGCTGTTGTTACAAGTTGTTGTTAACTTGCTGTAATGTTCTTATCTGTTGAGATTAAATCGTACGTCACAGGGCAGCTGGTGCGGTGGTGGGTAAAGGCCGCTGTTCTGTTTGCTTTTAACATCAGGATCGCCTGTGCAAATAATAAGAATAATCCCTTGCATTTGCTATATAGCAAGAGCTCATTTCCACCTCTTCAAGCCATCTCAAAGCACTTCACAGAATGTACTGTGAAGTCAATTTGACTGTATATTTGTGGGCGAAACGCGGCAGCCAAATTGCGTACAGCAGCGTTCCCCCCCCCCCCCCCCAAACAGTTGTACGTAGATTGAAATGACCAATTTTTTGGGGATGGATTATTATTATTATTATTATTATTATTATTATTAGCTGTGTGTGTGTGGAGTAAGGAAACTTGCCCAAGGTTTTGCCCTGACCTGATCTGCCTGTGTTCGAAACACAGGTCTGATGGTTGTAAGGCGAGTGTCTCTAACCCACTGAGCTACAGGAGCTCCACGATATTGCACCTTACTGCATTATTAAATCTTACTGGGCAGAGAAGTGTTTACAGGTGGTGGATGGGGGTGCGGGGGAGATTTGGTCTACACTATACAAAGTGAAGGTGATAGAATAGAAAAGGATGTCAGTTTTCCCCCCAATCTGTCTTGTCACTGACTGCGCTCCCAAAATAAAAGCCTCGTCCAGTGGTTAACGTACCAGAGATAAAATTACCGCTCTTGTCACACATGGAGCCAAATTACTGAAACACAAATGGTTTCATTCAACATCAGATGAAAAGTTTTTTGTTAAAAAAAAACTGCCCTTGGGATGAATGGCTGTCAGGAGGTTTAACTCTCCCCCCCCCCCCCCCCTCCCCAACCCAACAGCTCCTCACACTGTTGTATTCTCTCTCCATTCACATGGGAAACTCCTGTTTTTTTTAAAAAAGTGACAGAAAGAACCAAGGAAATATTTGAATCCTCGCATTTTGATACAGCGCCTTATCATGCCTTCGAAGCTCCTCAAAGCGAATCGACTGTCTTATTATGTGAGCCAAACATGGCAGCCAATTGCATCCAGCAGTGCCCCACAAACAACCGCGGATTCAATCAATTTCAAAATTTTTATTTGAAAGCAGATCAGACGGGTGCCATAAACCTTTGTGAAAATGGTTCTGTAATAATAGTTTTCATTTTAATCTCGCTCCCATCTCTATCTTGCTACTATTTCTTACAGTCAAAATAATAGATGGACTACAGACAGATAATAATAAAGAACTTGAAAATGAATCTAGTGTATTCTGCGAATTCTAATAATAAAGGCCTGAATTCATCCTGCTTACAGTCCTTCCACAATATTATTTTGAAGTAAATAGATACACAATTTTCTACTCAATTTTCGTTAAACAGTGTGGGTGAATTATGTCCTCCACTCTTTTCTTTCTCTTGTTCCTTCTAACTGAGCCCCTCTGTCCAGCTGTTAGTTTGTGTGACTATGAGTCAGAAGGTGATATAGTGATTTAGTTCTTAAATCATCATGTAAATTTGCATTAGGTAGTTTCTCAATGGGGCTGTGGCTTGTTGAATGCACTATTATGTGCAATGGGGAAAGCGCAGGACTGATTGGAGAGCTCTTCACGCAGAGTGAACGTTTGGAATTCTCTACACCTCAAAAGGCTGTAGATGCTCAGTCTTTGAACATATTCAAGACTGAAATTGAGAGATTTCTTGTGGACGGAGGGATTAATGGATACGTGGATAAGCGGGGCAGATGGAGTCAGATTAGTAGAAGATCAGCCATGATTTTATTGAATGGCGGGGCAGGCTCGAGGGACCGAATGGCCTACTTCTGTTCTGTAACATATCCCCCAAATAAAATTGGTCACTCGCTTCATGGTTGCTTGTGGGACATTCCTGCTCCCAAAATTGTCTGCCACGTTTCCCCTACAAAGTACAGCAAATCAGCTTGACGGTAAATACTCTGAAGCGCTTTGAGAGGTCTCAATTATGTGATATCCAATGCAAGAGTTATTATTCATATTCTTTTTCTTATTATAATATGAGTTCAGATCCTGATGTAGGACTTGAACCCACAGCGTTTTGACTCAGAAACTACTGAGCCAGATTGACTCTCAAGCCTTAATGGGCTCTTGAGTTGGGAATTCCTGATCTCGCTGCGGTGTCAGCAGCCATACCTCTAAGACGCCGTCATTCTCTGGTGTATTTTTCCCAGTAATTCTGTCGGTGACTAGGTTTAAATGAAAAGTTTTCTCGTTCTGCATTCACTATAACGCAGTAAATTTCAAACTAGTTAACAGCAGACAGGTTGCCCTGTAGGATTTGTCTTATTTACTTTAATAGCAACCCGCAGAACCTTCTCATGAACAGAGAGGGAATGTGAAGGCGGGTTGCAGTTCTAAATCATCAGAATAATTACCTTTCCACAATTGTTTTCTTGACTCCTTGCTCGACGTTGTGCAGCTGGGGGTGCTGTGTATTTCCTAACAAATATGAATAATAATAATGCTTGCATTATACATAGCGCTTTTCACTCCTTCTAAGCGCTTTAAAGAATATACCGTAAAGTGAATTGACTGTATGTTTGTGGGAGAACGAAACGTGGCGGCCGATTGCACACAGCTAATACACCTTGCATTTGATATAGTGCCTTTATACGTTGCTCTAGGACTACAAATATATATTTTTCTTAAACGGGTATTTTTTCAAGCACGTAGGGGCATCCTCCTGACGTGAGAAGGCGCTATCCAATTTTATTATTGTTGTTGACACTCTTAATGGAGTAAGGGGTGGGGGTGGAGGGGGGGTGGGAATGTTGCTTTATTAGAGGTGCTGTTATCTGATTGAGAAGTTAAACACTATTCGAAAAGAGTTTTGGGTCCTGGCCAACAATTCTTCTCCCCCCCCCCCCCCCCCCCAACTTTGATAAAATTGCTCGTTCAATTAGTGGCCTATTTGTGAGCGATTGGGGCAGAGCAAGAAGGAGATGATCAGAAGTACAGTCAAAGAGGAAGGTCTTCAGTTATAATGTCAAACGAAAACGGGAAGAAGGTATTCTGAACAGAATAGAAAAACGCTCACCTCAATGCTTCCCTGGGAACTAAGCTGATGACGGGGGAACAGAGAGATCTCCCTCAGGGCAGATACTGCCATCGGGCATTGTACTCTGTACGTGAATAATAAAACAATGAGGTGCTTCTCAGAAGGAAAAGGCCGAAAACACAGGCCTATTAATAATCCCTCAAAAAAGGGAGCAATAATAAATTGGTCATTTCAATCCGTTTGCGAATGTTTGTGGGGACGCACAATCGGCTGCCGCGTTTCTCCCACGTGCGCACGGTCGATTCGCTTCACTGTGAAGCAGTTTGAGACGCAGTCTGGAAGACGTGAAGGGCGATATGAAAGGATTATTAATAAGGTTGAAATAAATGTCGGGTGGACGAGCTCAGGGAGGAGCTGCTGCAACAGGGTGCGTGGGTTTCAATAAACCGTCTCTCTTGAAAACCACAACAGAAATCCACATGGTGAAATGCCGCATTTTCTTTCTCTACCGACGTTCAAAGGCAGGAAGGATACCTCTTGCAGAGAGGCTTTTGCAGCATTACGCACTGTAAAGTGAGTTGACTGTATACTTGTGGGCGAATCGCGGCAGCCGATCCCCCACAATCGGTCGTGGATTGAAACGACCCAATTTTATTATTGTGTTTTGTTTTGGACGGATTATGATTATGTGTGTGTGTGTGTGTGTGGAGTAAGGAAACTTGCCTAAGGTTTCGCCCTGACCTGCCTGGATTCGAAACTCGCTTACAAGGCGAGTGGCTCTAACCACTGAGCTACTCCCATAACTGTTGGTCAGGTCACAGGGAGAGAGATGGGTTTCCCCGTCTCGATTGGCGCGGTGGGTCTCGGTTTAACGGTCTCACCTACCAATGGACCTGTCCCCTAGCACTGCGCTGGGTTATCAGGGTGGACATTGAGAACCAGAGGCCTGATGCAGAGCTTGAAACCCCCACCCAACCTTATTGACCGGGAGAGAGGCAAGAGCACAACTGACTGAGCCAGTACTGATAGAGCTATTAACGGCATTCCAGAGACCAAGCTATTTCTGTCTCCTTGCCAACAGGGTTGAGCAGCTGCTGCGCATTATAATGAAGGTAATCTTTGCTGACATGAGGGCCCCAGTCACCGTTATTTCAACGAAACCAGAGGTTTCCTCCCACTTATCCTAGCTTGTAATCCCTCCTCGCCCCCCCTCCCCCCTCGCCCCACCAATGAATCCACCGCCTATCTCATTGTTGTGTTGTATTTTGCCGAGGCTGCAGATTAGCTGTTTGCGTCCATTGTAAAACGTTCATTTTCTAATTAGTCTCTTCTCTGGGAATTTAATTTGAGCAAAAGGTGCCGCGTAATGTAAATTGTGATATTCCCACCTTGCCGTTAGCCAAGCGATCTAGTGACCTCACCGCGGAAATATTAAGCACATAAATAGGAACACGGGTGTTAGCTGATTGGCGGATCGCTTGATCAGGGTGGGGTGGGGGGAATAATCCCTCTAAATAATTATTTTATTTTGGGGAGAGAATTATAATCTGGTCACTGAGTGCTTGTGAGGGCACTGTAGTTTGCAATTGGCTGCCGCGTTTCACCCTCGAAATGCACAGACCATCCTTGCATCTGATATAGCGCTTTTCATGTCTTCCAAACGACTCAAAGCGCTTCACAGAATATACTGCAAAGGGAATTGACTGTATATTTGTGGGCGAAACGCGGCAGCCAATTGCGCAAGGCAACGTCCCCAAAAACGGTCGTGGATTGAAATGACCAATTTATTATTGGTTATTTTTTGGGGAGGGATTATTATTAGGCCTGTGTCTGGAGTTAGGAAACTTGCCCAAGGTTTCGCCCTGACCTGCCTGGATTCGAAACACTGGTCTCACGCTTGTAAGGCGACTGCTCTAACTACTGAGCTGCTGGACTCTTCAATACCCTTTAGATATAGCGTGATAAGGCGCTATATCAAACACCAGGATTATTACTGTTATTTTATTATCTCACAGTTGTCCTTTCAGTAAGCTTACCTAAAGGATTTCTGGGAAAAGAATATCTCTGGTCAGGCATTTAAAGCTTTGTGACTACAGTTTCCTAAGCTTTACACACGCAAAGTTTGGGAGAGAGTTGTGAGCAGCAGCTGGGGAATAGCGACGGCAAGAAGGCTTGAACGTACTGTACAGTTGTTCTGTCTGAAGCTGCGTTTTGTTTTTGAGAGGCAGTCAGCTGGAAGCTGTTCACAGGAATTCCGCACTATACAATATTCCCCGAGTGCTTGCACCAGGATTGTGAAACTCAGTCGCTTGGAGGCTTGAAGTTCACTGCCAACCACGTGATGTGACTCTTGATTTAAATAAGGAGAGGCATGATTTTGTGTCTGAGGAAGTTACAGCCGAGAATGTACAGTGTCGCGACGCAGCAACAACAGCAACAACTTGCGTTTATTTAGCGCCCCTCACGTAGGGTAGCTCTCCAGGGGGTTTGACGGTGTCAGAGCACGACGCTGAGCCTGGAAGAAAGAGGTGGGGTGACCGTAGGCACAAAGAGAGTATTCCACAGTTATAATAATAAATAATAATCCTTGAATTTGAGACGACACTTTTCACGTCTTCTAGACGTCTCAAAGCGCTTCACAGAATGTACTGGAAAGTGAATTGACTGTATGTTTCTGGGCGAAACGTGGCGGCCAATTGCGCACAGCAGCGTCCCCTCCACAAACAGCCGTGGATTGAAATGACCAATTTTATCACTGTTTGTTTTTATGGACGGATTATTATTAGGCGCGCGCGAGTGCGTGTGTGGAGTAAGGAAATTTGCCCAAGGTTTTGCCCTGACCTGCCTGGATTTGAACACAGGTCTCACGCTTGTAAGGCGAGTGGCTCTAACCACTGAGTCACGGGGAGTGGTCGCGGAAACGCGCGTCTCCGAGGGGCAGCTAAATATAAGTTCTCGCAGATAAGTTCTGGCTCTTGAAGGCGAATCTCTTTTCAGGCTCCAGTTAACGCGAATCTATTTTCGCAAGTGAGTAAGATGCAGATATGGCTTTAACACAGCTGTTTATATGGGTGTCGAAGCCTCTTTATATCACAGGCTGGTTCAAATCGGTGTCACTGAGTTCAACTGTGAGTGGGGGTCCCATTCCTCACTCGGGGGGAGGTGGGGGGTGGTGGGGTGGGGGGTGGGGGCTGGGAGAAGTCACCTTGCAGTTGCTAAAGGGCCAGGAGGTAGGGAATTTGTGAGGGAATTGCTTCATTTAAAACCGTGGACTTTACACAACAATAAAATTACAACAACAAAATTGCACTCGTCTAGCGCCTTTCACGTCAGGAAGACGTCCCAGTTGTTAGTGAGCATAAACTCTGGACCTGATGCTTTTGCCCATAAATAGGCATTCAATCCATTTGCATGCTATGTTCCGCGAAGTGCTTTGAGACGCCTTGAAAACTTGAGGCATCGTGCCTGCCTGCGATACTCACTTGGAGGAGTGATGTAATTTAAAGTGTATTTTTCCGTTTCTGTTTGGATTGTCGACTATTTATCATGATAACAATTGTTGCATTTGATATAGCGCCTTATCACGTCTTCGAGACGTCTCAAAGCGCTATGTTATACGCAAGGATTATTATTATTAATTACCGTACGGCCAGACTGTATATTTTATCTGCTGGGTCTCAACCATCCTCAAGCGCTGAAGGGATATAAAGGGATATAAATTGTGAATCTTGTACAGAAAACGTCAAACAAGAGACTTTACATCTGTTTAGGCAGATGAATGTGGAAAAGAGTCCCATTTGGAAAGAGAAGGGAGTTTCTCTTGGTCTCTCCTAGTCAACGATCCCACAGGTGAAGTCGCTGTACATTGCAGCAATTATGGGATCAATCAAGAAATACACTTCTCAGTCCTCGCTTAATGCCGCAGTTGCGTTCGCGAAAAGTACGACTTTTAAGCGAAACGACGTTAAGCGAACCCGCGCAAGAATATCGGACGTTCAGCGTCTGTGTAGGCCTTAGGCGACCCAGAGTCGTTTGTTTCCAGCTGCTGGCGAAAGATGCAAATGTGCCCATTTGCGTAGCAAAATTCCCCCCTTTCGAGGTTAACCTAATTTCTCTCTGCTTCAGGTGGCTGCTGCGGTTCAGATGACAAGCAATATCTCATTGGCGGCTGGGCGTGGGCCTGGTGGTGTGTCTCACAGACGCAGAGGTGAGACACCTTATCGATAACTCTCCGCTTTCTCTCTAAATGTCTTCGCCGGCCAATTTGGCTAATCGAGTAATTGACGTCTTTAAGAAATAGCAGTTCGGTTTATTGCCGTTGGATACAAAATAGCGACTCTCGCAACCCCAGAAATTCATGTGTTTATGACTGTGTGCGTTCGCGCTGGGCTGAGCCAGAGTTTGATGGAACATCGCGTTCGCGTTCTTTGTTTTAGAGCTGCAATTGCAAACAAGTCTTAATCATTTCCCTCCACACTTAAGCTTCGTAAGTGGGCAGACCTGTCTGATCCATCACGCAAAGTGCACACCACCGCACTCGAGTCAGCAGGTAGAGTGCGGTGGTGGGAGGGGATGGGGAGGGGGGTGATTGAGAGACAAGTTTAATCTGTGTACCGATTCTGCAAAGCAATAAAATTTGAATCATACGGACTTTCTTTCCAATGACCTTTTTCGTCCGCGAGTGCAGATCATGTGAGCACGCTGTGCGACGATGGTTGGATCCTCCGGGAAACCATTCGATTTCTAATCTACTTATTTCCGCTACTTTGCGTGAATGTTGGATTATACAAATGCCCAGAAATTGCATTGTCTGTATATTAATGCGGTTGGTTTTTTTTAAAGTATGTGTTAAGCTTGGAAATGTCCATTGGTCCTCCTATGAGATTAGGTTATAATAACTGCTCACATGTTTTTTTGTGAGGTCTACAAAATGCCTGGCCTTAAACATTTCTCGGATTTGTGCTGTTAAATATTTGAGTTTGTTACCTTTGGGTGACAGAAAATGCACACATAATAATCCTTTCATTTGATATAATGTATTCTAGACGTCTCAGAACGCTTCACAGAATATACCGCAAAGTGAATTGACCGTATAGTTGTGGGCGAAACACACAGTGGTGTCCCACAAACAGGCGTGGATTGAGTGACCAAATTGTCATTTGATTTATTTAAATGTAAACCATGTAACCATACGGACTATTCATATGGTTGATAGCAAGGGATGGGACCAGTGGAATCCAATGAATGTTTAACTCGTTTCCATGTGATTTAGCAATGGGCTGTTTTTATCAGTTATTCTGTCAGCTGGTCAGAAAAGCAGTGGCAAAGTAAATAGTCCTGACAATGATCACCAGCATTTTTAATGACAAAATTGTTCTGCATTCTTACGATTATTGTTGGGGTGGTGGGGGGGGGGAGGGAAAAATACTTTATCCCGTTAAAGCCGGGACCAAAACAAAATTTCCTCGGAGCTGGGCTCAGCTCTTTGTGGGAAACTTACCAGTGGTTTTGGCTGACTGAACTCTGATCGGACGTGAGACACCGAAATGTTTACTCATGTGGCTTGAAAATCATTCTCTGGACGCCTCTGATGCTGAGCTGTATAAAATGAAAGTTTCCTTTCTCTTTCCACATCTGCCGCCCCCACCCCTCCCCCCTCTCTAACCACCACCCCTACCACCACTAAGTCTTTGCCAGGAATTGACTAAGTTTGATTCTTTCCCAACCCTTCTGGAGAGCATCCAAGGATCTGTAGGTCACTCATTGCTCCTTGTTGTTGTACAAGGCAACACAGTCAAGCAGCCCGTAAGATTTCTGTGTTAAGCTGAACAGCATTTTCGAGTTTCGGCTACATTGGGTGTGAGCAATAAACTGTTGGAGTTTGGGGATAGGGGAGGTAAATGAGACTGAAAGGAATGCTCTTAAAAGGGGAAGCACAGATTTAATGGTTCAGATGGCCTTCTTCGGTGCTGTAAATTTCTATGGTTCTACAGAATTATTTCTCGCACCCCTAACTTGAGTCAACTGGATGCCCTTATCTAAATTTATTTTCATTTATGAGACTATAGGGCAGTGGGGGAATCTTTGGTCGTATTGATTTTGCCCCATTGAAAACAAGAGACTTCTTGGACTCCCCTCCTCTCCCTCCTTGATCCCAACAAGCTTCCAACTTTTAAGTTTGCGTAAATCCTCAGTTTAGTCAGCGTCTCAAAACTTCTCAATCCTGTCTGCGTGGGGGTCAGTTCGTGTGAAGCGTGAAGATAATGGTCAACGATAATCAAGGTGTAATTCCCGAGCCCCAATTGACAAAGGCTGACATGATTTGGAGAAATATATTGGCTCGGCCGAGAAATTGGAACCTTAAAACGTACCCAAATTTCGGAGCTACTGAAGTCAAACGTCTTGCTTTTGCCACTTTTAACACTGTACTTTTGTTCCTGTCCAATTTAATCATCTCAAAGCCACGGGAGGTTTGGGTGGGCGGGTGGAACAACTTGAGAATTTCTGTAGGCACCAAAAGCTAAATTGCGGTTGTGTCACTTGCTGTATTTAGCTACCTGGTGAAAAAATATATAATTTGACGAGTGCTCGAGATATCACCATCCCATTTGCAAAATGAATGGAGAACCTTGTCTGTTTGATTGTGTCGAGCTTGGCTTCTCGCTGTGTGGCCAGCGAAGTCCGCACTTCATTTCCTTTGCACACTGTTTCAAAGATCGGTTTTATGTTAGGCTTATTCAGTGCCTTGCAGATGTTGAGTTGCTCAGCACCTTGATGGCGCTGTTCGTTTCAAACCATCTGTTTGAGAACATTTGTTTTAAGAGGGAAAAAAACCGCTGGTAACTGTATTCGAACTGAGAGGAGAGCTTTTTTGTGATCCTGGATGTAATCATACAATTAATGTAAACCCTTTGAGGAGTGCAGAACTTAACATGTGTAATGTTCATCTTTGCTTTTCCTTTTCTGCCCCCAATTAATCCTTTTTTTTCTCCTACCACCCCAAAAAAATCTGTTTTTGTTCCTGTTCAGCAAGATGCTACTTTTGTTAGGTGGTTTTCCAAATAAAATTGTTTAATATATGTACGATAATTCCCCCAAATCTTGAAAAAGTAATTCCTTTCAAGTGGAGTGACTTGTATCTGTACGCAACCACGGGAGTTTACACACAGCAAGTTTCCCACACACGGCAGTGAGATGAACGACCAATATATCTGGAAGATATACGCGGAGAAATATCCTCCTCTTTTCCAATAGCATTGTGGCGTCTTTACCGTGGGAATTGCGCTGGGCTGTCAGCCTGGATTAAGTATGTGCTCATCCCATTTCCAAGTCTAGAGCACACGACCTTCTAACCCAGAGATGAGGGTGTTGCTTACCAGTTGAGTTAGTCTCAACACCATCAACAACAACAAAATGACACTTGTATAGCCCCTTTCACGTCAGGAGGACATCCCAAGGCGATGGACAGTCATTTTTCAGACCCCAGCTGGGGACAGGGAGGTGGGGGGGGGGAGATTTGGAGTGACCAATGGGACCGTCGAAGAGGAGAGGGTGGGGCGGAGGGACTGCGGGATGGAGTTCCATAAGTGGGGGGGCAGAGTGGCTAAAGGCTCGCCCGCCAATGGTGGGGCGGGTGGATCGGGGGACATGGAGCAAGCCAGAGCCTGCTGAGCGGAGGGGAATGGGGGCAGGTTGGTAGGTCAAATAGGTTTATCTTTTTGAGACTCCCTTGAGCTTGCTACTGGATTGGCACGCTTGGCAAAAGAATGTCTGGTCAAGTCCAACAGTCACATCTCACTGCTCTCAACACGTTGGGTCAGTGTTTGGTGAAAACAGATGATGCCTTTATTTCAGTCGATTGTGAATGGCTTGGCAGCACTGCTGGAAATTGCCAGCTCCCCTTCAATCACTCAAACCAATTAAGAGTTCAAAGTGATTCAGCCAAGTCCGTCAGACCAGAACGGTCTCTTGAGGTGCGAAGGTTTTTCAATGCGTCGAGATACTGGATTATTTTCGAACACATTGCTTTCCTTTAGACCCTCCGGATATATCCTTCAATCTGTGAAATTGCGAAAATTCAATGACAAATTTTTGCATAGAATTATTTAATTAAAAACAAACTCAGAAAGCAGTTTGAATTTATGGATTTCTGTGGATTTCCAGTTATGTTGGCCTCAAAAATTTGCAGGTTCATTTGACTGTCATATTTCGTTGTTAATTTTGTGCTAGTAGTTATGCAAAGATTTACAGCTCTATTTCGAGGTGCAAATTGAACCTGAATTTACGCAGAATCGCAGTTGCGATTCCCACAAATATTGCGCCTGCTGGATTTAAAGGGCTGGCGTTATAAAATGAATCATTTGAAATGTTCATCCTGGAAAAAACTAACAAGCAGCAAAACCAGCAAAAATTTACATAGTGCTCTTCAAAAAAAAATTCTCTGCCCCCCCCACACCCCCCCAAAAAAGGCTGTAGATGCTCAGGGCTTGGGACATATTCAGAGTGAAAATTGACAGATTTCTTATGGATAAAGGGATCAAAAGATATTGGGATAAGGCGGGCCAGTAGAATCAAATTAGAAGATCAGCCGTGATTTTATTGAATGTCGGGGCAGGCTCAAGGGGCCGAATGGCATACTCCTGCTCCTAATTCTCATGTACGTTCACGTAAGGTAGTGGCTCGGAGGACTGGCCATAAGACAGTGGGAGGGGGGAGGTTGAAGAAGAATGTCTTCAGGCATGATTTAAAAATGGCGAATTTTAGGGAACGCTGGAGTTGAGGCCAACATGTTTCTCTCAGTGCAATAATGTACTGATGTTTGTAACACTATAGGTTCTATTTACGTTGTGTCACTTAGGCCCTTAGCCACGAAAACGTTGGCTCCAGTCCCCGAGGATTTTGCTTGTTTGGATTTTACTAAGCCCTGAGGTCTGAGGAATACAATAATAATAATCTGGTTCTCAGTTCGAGTTCACTGCACAGTTGTTTGTGGGGCAACGGTACCAATTACTGACTCATTAGGATAAACCACTGAACATACCTGGCCATGAATCAATCCCATGATATTTCTTCACAAGTGCACCCACACAGTTAATCCGTTGCGCAATTTCTTACACCATTGAAGGATCGTATTCAAACAATGGGTGTTTTAGCTGCTGCCAGAATATTTCTTGTTGTAGACGAGTGGGGTGGGGCGGGGGGAAGGAAGGAGAAAGAGTAGTTGGATTGCGTTATTCTGGTATGGTTGTGTCGACTGTTAGAAGCAATTGGAGACGTGTGTTCATATCGTTTCAGTGGGCACTGATCACATTTCACCAAAAACATGGTTTTATTTTTCTTGGCAGAAAATCTGATCTGTGGATAATCTACGCACGTTTAGTCCTTCAGTTCTTTTATTGGTGAATGAAATACTTCCATAGTCCTCAAAAGAGTATTGTAATAATAATAATAATTATCACTTACAGTAGAACGACAACAACTGAATTACATTTATAGAGCGCCTTTCACGTCGGGAGGACGTTCCAAGGTGCTGAACCGTCAGTTCGGGACGTGAGCAAGGTGGGTGGTGCGGGGAGTGGGCAGTGTACGAGGGAGAGGAGGGAGAGAGTTAGGAGGAGAGGGAAAGAGTTGGGAGGGCATAGCAGAAGGCACGGTCGAAGAGGAGGGTCTTGAGGCCGGTCTTGAATGAGGCAAGGGAGGAAGCAAGGCAAAGGGACTGTGGGATGGAGTTCCAGAGTGTGGGGGCAGAGAGACTGAAAGCCTGTCCACCGATGGTAGAGTGGGTCAGGCGGGGGACATGGAGCAGACCGGAGCCCACTGAACGGAGGGGGCGGGGAGGTTCATAGGTCAGAGAGATAGGAGAGGGAATGGCCGTGAATGGCCTTGAAAGTGAGGACGAGGATGTCTTATCAGTAATGCTCTTATCTACAGCCATGAAGTTTTAACTGACGCCAGCTGTAGGCTATTTTGGTGGCGTATTAACAGGCTTTCTACGTGCTTTGGCTCCATTTGCATTGCGTTCATATAATGCAAAGATTTGGTTCCTGCATCTTTGAAACTGCAGTGAAAACTCTTGTTTTATAAACAGTATATATAAAAAAATACAATCCCCAGAAGGGCAAGCCTCTCACAATCATTTAAGTGTGCGCTCACCTGTTCAAGCCACCGAGTGTTTCCTTGCAGGTTCCAGATCTCCTTTTATGCGCACATTCAAAGACCCTGACTCGCATTCCCCCCCCTCCCCACCCCCCAAACAAAATTGGTCACACAATCCATGGCTGTTTGTGGGACTCATTGATGGGGCTCAAATCGGTTGCCACGTTTGCCTGCACAAAATACACAGTCACTCCACTTTCTAGTAAATCTTGTGAAGCACTTTGAGACGTGGTGACGATTGTCGTTTGCTGTGCTTGATGGACGGAGCTTTATCTTTGTAGATTACATGGTGCCATAGTACCTTAAACCGTGGTCCCAAAGTTGGTGGCTGAAAGCACTGTTTGTGTGGCTTGCGGGAGCTGCTCAGTCATCAGCCTGGTTGTGAGTGTTAAGTGATGTGGTCAAAGTGAAAAATCCCATGTTCGCCAGACGGCAGAGGGTGATGTAAGATGTGAAGCTCCCTGAATGCTATTGACACGTATGGAACACCGTCACTTTTATGACGTGGCTCACTTGTAATACGCTTGTAATAAATCCCAGGTCTCCCAATCCCGTGGTTTGCATTTCCTTTCTCCTTCCTCGCAAGCGATAACCAAACTCGTAGCGGGCATCGCGTCCCCACAATGGGAGCGGTCGGTCGTGAGATGGTTTCTTTCGTCTATTCCATTGTTTACGCTCCCTCTTAAGACATCTCCTGATATCGGCAGTCAGGACCTCTCTACAGAGGATATGACCATTCATTCTCTGGACGCTGGCAGCTGAAAACAAAATAAAATGATAGCACTGGAGCGGGCTGGCTTACAGATAACCTTTCCCCCTTGCTTCTTCCTCTCAGTTTCAACACGACCCTTCGCTGTTAGGCTGCATTTGTCGATGCGTTTAACTCATTCATCAGCTCTGTGGGTCTCCTCTGCTGCCCTCCCACTGGCATTGTTGATGACCCGTTTTGCTAAGGGACAGTTACGTACGGCTCGGCGGGAGAGGAGAAATGGCATTACAAGTGGGTACCTTGCTATCCCCATGCTGGAGGAAGGACTTGAAACGATTCAACTTGGTACTGCCATGATTGCTCCCTTCCTGTTACTGTATATCCTGTGCCGATGACCGACCGGGATGTGGCAGCCAGGCCTGGAGTTTGAAACCGTTCCGACCAGATACAAACGCGACCTCCTCTCTCCCGAGGCTGCAAGGCTCCGATTCACAAAGCGGTTTGAGCAGTCTCTGGGCTCGCTTCCCGTCTCCCCCGACCTTCAGCGCAGATTGGCTTTGAAGAACTATTGTACATGTGTTGCGTTCGAGACACTTTTTTCTTCCCCCACACAATGCCGGACGCTAACCTAAGCTAACGTGAAGTTTCGTGAAGCTGTCGGAACAGCTTCGGCTCATTATGGTTCATTCAGAGTTTATGGAGTATCTCTATAATCTACTGTCTTGTCTCCCATCACCTCTCTGACCTCCCCTCTCCCCACAACAGCACCCGTTGTCTTCGGTCTACCGGGTCTGGCCTCCTCCTCGTCCCCCGAATCCTTCGTTCCACAGTCGGCAGCCGTGCCTTCAGCTACCACGCCTCGAGGCTCTGGAACTCCCTTCCTCACTCCCTTCGCCTCGCCCCATCCTTTCCTACTTTCAGGTCGCGCCTGAAGATTTTTTGTTTGACCGCTCTTTTGGTCACCTTTCTCCCCCTCTGTCCTGGCTCGGCCCCGGAATCCGCTTTGTGAAGAGCTCTGAGACGTGGATTGATTCCACGTTGTTGTTTTTCTGTAAAGCTTGGGAATGGTTTCTAATAATTGGACATTCGTGCAGTTAACTTTAATACCACACAGATTGAGTTTAAAGATTTTGACAACCTCAGGGTTTCGGTGAATGTACAACTCTCGATCTTCAAATTGGTTTGCTTCGCTCTCACCTGACCTGATCAATCACCTTAGCCACTTAACCTCCCACATCCTTGTTATTCTGTATTAAGTATATGCAGGGCACTCACACGGAGCT
Organism: Hydrolagus colliei; assembly: GCA_035084275.1. Taxonomy (NCBI): domain Eukaryota; kingdom Metazoa; phylum Chordata; class Chondrichthyes; order Chimaeriformes; family Chimaeridae; genus Hydrolagus; species Hydrolagus colliei. Next base: position 17,454 of record JAYJKW010000503.1, read on the forward strand.
TTGTTTTCCGACAGGAACGCCCTGCAGTGCATATTAATTGTTATGCAGCTCTGATGCCTGTTGTACTCTTGAAACTACCTTTCACGCCCACATGATTGTTCATCCAACCTCCTCTTCGCCTGTTTCAGTCCTGACTTAGTGGCGACTGTTACTCGTAGCTGCGGAGGAGTGTGGGGTGATGGGGGGGGGTGAGGGCAGAGCGGGGGTAAAGGGGAAATGTTTAAATGTTTCATCATCGCTTTGGACTTCTTACGTAGCCATTTCTCTCCACAATAATCCCCCCACCGAAAACACACTAATAAAAATTGGTCATTTTGAATCTACGACTGTTTGTGGGCGAAATGCGACAGTTAATTGCGTACAGCGGCGTCCGTCACAAACAGTCGTGGATCGAAAATGAACAATTTTTATTAGTGTGTTTTTTTGGGGACGGATTATTATTAAGCGTGTTGAGTTAGGAAACTGGCCCAATTTTTCGCCCTGACCTGCCTAGAATGGTATACATGTCTCATGCTTGTAAGGCGAGGGAGTGCTCTAACCACTGAGCTATAGGAGCTTTGTGGTACGAGTTTCTGTTGCCATTGGAAACCGTTAGGAATTCCGTTCCCTCTACAATTATTTTCGTCTTGAATCAATGGTTTGTGTGGGGGTGGAGGTGTGGGAAGAAAAAGCGATGTGTTTTCACACAAGTCTTGTTTGTTCAATTCCCCTTACCTGAGCCAGGGGAACGAACGATGCTTTTTTCCTGGAGGTGGGAAAATCAATGTGTTTGATCTGTATTCAAGACTGTTGCAATGTCTTGCAAAATATGTCTGTGAGCTCAATGGTTCAACCTGTTACTGGTTTCCTCATGCCAGCTAACCTGTTTGTCGGCTTGGGGGAAGATGAGAAATCCTTCCTGCAAGAACATTGCAACAGCTGGCAAGCCCCCTCCTCCCCCCTCCCCACCCCCGCAGGCTGATCTGATTCCAGGAAGGAGACAGAAGCACTCGCAATTCACAACAAATTCGCTTTACTTTGCCAGGAAATATGCATTATCGCTCACTTCAATCTCGTAATGTACAATTGGCAAAATAGCATCGCTTCCTCTCCCGGTAACCCAATAAAGAAAACCAGGAGGGCGGTGGTCAGCGGACCTAATTGAATGTTTGAATGTTGTTCACTGGCTGCCGTCTCCCATTTGCCTAGGAGTCGAAATTCTCCATCTTGATCAGAGAAGCCTCCCCTCTCTCCTCCCCACCCCCCACCATTTCCTCTTCTGCCCCTCTCCAAAGATATTATATTCCGGTAGAATTCCATCTCATCTGTTCTTGAAACAAACAATAGTTTCTGCTCCTGTCGTCTCCCGAGAGAGCCTGTTCCTTAGGTTTTACTACTCGCTCACTGAAGACGTGTCTCCACAGATTTATTCTTCCTCCCCCACCCCCCCCTTCCCTCCCCCCCACTTGAATTCATCAATCTGGTGAAGAAGTTCTTCTGAACACTGGCTCCAGTGTTCGTGGCTAATGTTGTCTTAATTCAGTGGCATTTACTGAACGCTTCTTCTCTATGGGGGCGTTCCAAAACTTTCCAGTTGTTAATTAATGGCTAAATTCACCCTGAATAATGACATGCAAGCTTTTGTGCGCTTTTCAAAAGCTCTGTACAGTTCTGCCAGAAAGCGAAAGGAAAAAAAGCTGAAATCGTTGCGTGCAGGGTTTAGTTATGCATTGATTACTTTGAGGGTCTGGGAATTGTTCTTAGGTTAAAGGGTCACTGCAAACTGCCCCTCGTCTGCTAGTGTGTGCAGCAAGGGTTATTTATTGTGCCTGTGAGCCAAAATAAGATCCGTGCGTTGGCTGACACACAGTTGCATAGAAGCTGATCGTGCAGCCAGATTCCAGAGGATTTCTGGAAGGGGGGAGAGCTTTCGCGGGAGCGGGGATGATTTTGCGCTGCGCGTGACAAAGTGTGTTTTTCCGCAATCGATCGGTTTTAAAAGGCGGTGAAAGCCTCGCACAGCTTCACGTCGAATGTTGTTGTCACTGTGCCAAGCGTGTGGCACGCTGCGAGTCCCAGGCAGCCAGTCCTCTTCGTCCAGCGTGTATTCAGGGACACGGCAGATACATCAGAAACTGGAGCCAGCCGTATCATGTTCCTGTCCGTGACACCAACCAAACTACATCTAGAGCCTGGTCAGGTGCTTAACCCTTTCTGAGTCCTGAGCCTCTTTCCTGCTTGCCATGTGAGTTTTCTTTTAACGAGGGCGAAATCTCTTCTCCGTCGAGTTGGTAATAAGGCACGCACTAACCCACCCCCCACAGCAGGCATCTCTCGTCCCACTGGAACTGGAATTGGGGGAACTGTGCTCAGAAGCTTTTGCAAATTGTGTGGATGTATTGATATGTGATGTTTAGAGAAGTAGAACGATTCTTCTCTTTCCAACGCAGGAAAAGAAACCACACGCTCCCCCACCCCAAAAAAAACACAAACGCAGTTCTTCTCTTAAGGGTTAAGACGCCTGGAAGCAGAGCAAGACGCTCCACTGGAAAAAAAAAATATTTGACTTGCTTTTAAAATGCCTTGATAATCTGGGAGTTGAATATCTCGTACTGTGTTCTGATAATTGCTCTGAATATGTACTGTCCCACCTCCTTCCCCCCCCACTCCTCCTGCTGCATAGACTACCTCTGGAGATCATGACTGTCGTCTGTCAGTGTGAGGATATAGAAACCATTGAGGGTGTCCCCGTGTATGTGACAGGGGTCGCACAGGTAACTGGCTCTTAACCTTGTTCTGTGTCTTTTTTTGTCTTTCTTTCCTTCCTTCCCATTACCCCTCCCAAGCAGCGTCTGAATGTTGGGCCTCCATCACAACACGACCTTCCCAACCTCACTGCCCCCAACGGCACAACCTTATAGCCCTTGTAGGTATTGTACAGAGTTAGAGAGAGGAAGAGAGAAAGGAAGCAGAGACGGAAATATGTTAAAGGGCAATGGAGGTGGGAGGGATGAGAGAGAGAGAGAGAGCGGAGGAGATTGATTAAAAATATATCAAAGGAATCCGCTGAAATAATGCACTTAATGAATAATCCCATGTAATGTCTTTCCAAATTGCCGGGGATCAAGAATTCAGAGAGACCTAAATCCAAGTGTATAATCACTATTTTTTGTGTAGATATATATATATGTTATATATATATATATATTTTAAAAGTACTCATTAATACGATGGCAAAACGTAACTTTCAACAACAAAAAAATTCTGGATGTACCCCCATCTGGTTGTGAGAAAGTCCAAAGAAATTGCTGTAACAACTTTAACTAGTTCTTGTAGCAACCTCAAGAGCTCTCTTTAACTATTAAGACAGATAGATAAACCATCTAGTAAAGGGTACCCTTTAAAACCCAGCAACGAGTCTGTTCTGCACTTAAAGTAATATCCATGCGAGCTTGACTTGGCTATACTGTATATATATATATATATACAGTATATATTAAGGAGCACTGTACAGTACCTCTGACTGGGGTGCAGTGAGGGTCAAAAGGTTGAGAGGCAAAGGAAACGAATCGAAAGCAACTTGAAACGCAAGGGCCTGACTTGAGGCCTGTCATCTGACCTGGAATTCGCGAGTGTTTTACATTTTCCACAGGATATCCCTTGAGATTATGACCCTTCAGCCGAAGTGTGAGGATGTAGAGACCGCGGAGGGGGTAGCTCTAACTGTCACAGGGGTCGCTCAGGTAAATACCCCCGCCAAACCAGAAATCTGACTTTTTAAAAAAAAATTATTTTATTTTATTAAAAAAAAGCAAAACTCTTTGCAGCCTGATTCTGTCAAAAACAAAAAGCATTAAAAAAACTTACTAACGCTTCTGCTTGTTCCTAGTTCGGGCTAAAGTTAACAAAACAGTAGAAGGTATATATATTCAAAAAATATATATATATAACAAAAAAAGAGACTTGTGTATTTTTATGGTTTTTGATCCGACGTTCAAGGGTGGAAAATGGGTCGGGGGGGGGGAAAAGTTGGCGGGATGTGATTTGGTCACAAAAGCCTCGGGTCTTCAGTTGTCCGTGTTTAAAGGGCACACTCAATACTTCTTGTCGCTTGTTTCTCCCACTGAAGGATCTCGAGCTACAAAAGCACTTATAGCTCTCCTGACTGGCAGCAAACAGCTGAGGCATAAAGTTACAATTTCATCCATGCAGGTTACTGTAGACTTCAAACAGCTACTTACTTTAATATCCCTCCCTCCCTCCCTCCCTCCCTCCCTCACCAACCAACCAACCAACCACCCCCACCACCCCCCCCCCAAAAAAAGTAATGGGATTTTCCACCGCTGAATGTTAGTGGTGAGTTTGCTTTCCACCCTCGGGAACGTTCAACGACGGTCGTTGAACGGTATGGAAATTCTGCCGGCTTTGATAAATGCTCATTTGGTCTCTGCCACAAACCTGTTTTAAATGTCACCACGGCGTTTAACCCCTAAAGCGGACAAACGCAAAACATCGCCTGTTCGAGGACTGGTCTGCTTAATAAAATAACACTAAAATCCATTTTCCCGGAGGTTAATGTTCAAAGACTGGGATGCACCCGACTCACCACTAAATACTGATGTCTTCAGGATGCAGTTGCTCGTGTGCATCAGACCTGAAAATGCTGCGACGCTTAAATTTACAACTGTCTCGTATTGAGTATTCCCGCGTACCTGAACTGGGGATGTCACGATGTTAGTTGCCGCATTGCCCGAGTCTGCATTGACATTTTGATCATCGGTTAATGCAGCACAACCCTGTCCCGTCATTTTCTTTTGTGAATTCACTGGATCGGGAGCCAGTTGATTGTATAAATGTGGGTGAGAGAGACGGGTGGACCTAGATTGTGTGTGTGTTTTTTCTCACTGTCGGGAAACCACACAGCCAGATACTTGAGGCATATCTGAATAATCTGAAACTCCTGGTAGAGCAATATAACAAAATCAAATAATCCTTGCATTTGATGTAGCGCTTTTCACATCTTCTAGATGTCTCAAAGCGTTTAAATTATTGGAGCGAGAGAGAGAGAGAGAAGGAGGTGGAGGAAGGAGGGAGGGAGCAGATCTAACCATGGAAGAACTGGTAGTGAATTCGGATTTAAGAGAGAATGATGGAAAATTAATGCCCAGATATTTTAGTCGGGTTCCTGAGTCAGGTGGATACTCGAGGGGCACTACTGTTCTCAGACAAGGCAGCCCTGGTTGATTGGCAGGACTGAGACCAACCACTAGAGCAAGAATCGTACTCCACCCCATCACTCATCTCCAGTTAACACTGCAAGCCAAAGCCCTAACAGCCAGAGCTCTTGCATCAGATGATTAAATTCCAGCAGTTATCCCAATAGACACTCTTGAAGTCTCTTAAGCATTCTCCCTTGCCAACTTGTGCCCTATTACTCTACTCCAGAATTGGGTAGACAGGAATCCATCCCTCGAGCGAGAAGAGTGCACATTCCCGAGTTCGAACACACAGGAATTTCCATGTGTAGGGAGGATGCACGGAAGTTTGGCTTGGGTTATTACACTTCAGCGTGCTGATGGGTTTCCGCATGTGTCAGACATCTGGCTGACCCAACAAAGAATGACGGTTGTTATGTAGCAAGAGCCGAGAACTATTCCAGCGATTTGGACGGAAAGGTCTGTGCTGTTACGGTATAAGCTTGCTAACTAAATTTAGGAAATAGATTTTATTTCATCCAACCACCACCCCTCCACCGTGTGTTTAAAACTCCCCCATCGTGACATCCCTACTGTACTCTCTTTATTGTATTGGAGCAGATCGTAACTCTGCTATGTATTGTTGTATCTTTTTAATAAGAAGGTATTTATTCAATAATTTTTTTCCCGCCTGGTCTCCCCCCGGACCATAATACCCGCAAGCGGGCAGGTGTACGTGCTGTTTGTGTGCCATGGTCAACAGGCCAAGAGACATTTGAGATCAGCCCAGAGATACCTTAGGCTTCCCCCCTTACCAGCAGGGGCACTCATAATAATAATCCTTGCATTTGGTTCTCATGTCTTCAAGACGTCTCAAAGCGCTTCACAGAATATACTGTAAAGTGAATTGACTGTATACTTGTGGACGAAACGCGGCAGCCAGTTGCGCACAGCAGCGTCCCCCACAAACAGTCGTGGATTAAAATGACCAATTTAATGATTTTTTAGGGTAGAGGGATTATTATTTGGCGTGTGTGTGTGTGTGTGTGTGTGTGTGTGTGTGTGGAGAGTAAGGAAACTTGCCCAAGGTTTCGCCCTGACCTGCCTGGATACAAAACACAGGTCTCACGCTTATAAGGCAAGCGCTCTAACCACTCTGAATCTTGATCCGCTTATTGAAACCTGACTGAGATCAGAAACTCGGCCGAACTGACAATCTAGCTTGTGTCCAAACACACACTGTGCCATGCCGTATCTTATCAGCTTTCCAATCGAGTCCTTAGTGATGCATACCTTGCGTTTAAAAAGTTTCTAATGTTCAAAGCTTAAATCTGGTGGCAGAGAGTCAACTTGCGATTCCTAGCTCCACCTCGATTTTTGGTGAAGGCCGTGTGGCCGTCAGAAGCCTGTGCTGACATGTTTGCCTTGGAAGACTTTGCAGTGGCTGTTATTTTTTTTAACAGTTGTTCTGTGACCTCTTCCTTCATCCTCCCTGCGCTAAAATTCCCAATTTTGCTAACCGCACTCACTCGTGGCATGACGAAGCCTCGGCTACACCTTCACCCCCACCGCATGCGCCAAAGCTTCACCAGAGAGGAAGGCCAGCTTTATTGTCCCCGGTTTTACCACCATTCAAAAAACCCAACGAGACCGAGGCGTAGTTCCCAAGTCCCGCTGTCTCTGGGGGAGCAAAACCTTAAGTGGGTAGACGTGGTAAAGATCCTCCAAATTCTGATTTGTGGCCAGCGTTATTTACGAAGGTCTCTAGTCCTGAGTAGGGCTTTAAAGCTGAACCCGTTTGATCACCTTTGTGACGTGATTGAAGTTGACGCATGCCGAGCCGTGCTACACGTGTGCTTGAAACACGAGCTGAAAAGAGTTAATCTATCTCATCGGAACTACATGTCGATGAAAGTTTTTGCCTACCCCCCAAATTTTATACTTGGCTTAGAAGTGAGACACATCCCGAGACCTGTGCAGAAATCGACCCTTTGACAATTTAATAATTCCCCCAAATAACTATTTAAAAAAAACAAAGTTAATAAATCTTTATCTATATTATTTATTCTAGGGCTGTCAGAAAGCGTATCAAAGCTCACTGCTCTTGGTTAGTGATTTTGAAAGAGGAGGCACAGTTCTTTTGCATTTCCAGTTTCATGTTAAAACCATTAATTAATGTGCAAATACTAGCTGGGAATTTAAGATTTAGTGTCTAATTAATGGGATGATCTGTAGAATGCGCTTCATAAAGTTTACACGTTTAAACGTTTAAACCGGATGGAGGCTTTGTAATAATTGTTTGTGTGAAAGCCTGAAAAAGCTTTACAGTCACACCTGATTAAAGTGCACGTTATCGGCAAAGAAAGCATCTAATCTGATCACCAGCGATGTCCCATAAACAATCAGTTGAGGAATCAATTTAAATTAAATTGGAAAGGGTATAATAATAATAATAATAACCCTTGCGTTTGAAATCGCACCTTTTCACATCATTGAGACGTCTCAAAGCGCTTCACGGAATATACTGTCAAGTGAATTGACTAAAATTCTTACACTTGTACGTCTCCCTAAATTTTTAGTTTTTAGGATATAGCTTTTTTTTGTTACCAAAGGTGTTTCTCTAACCTGTACCTGAATTGCATTGCAGTAATTTCACTGGTATTTGAAAAGCAAGAACAGGGGTGGGGTGGGGGTGGGGCAGTTTTCTATGGAGAGACTCCGTAAAGGGTCTCCCATATGAAACTTCCGACCCATGTCCATTTTCTGTGATGGATGTTGCCACGTTCAACGCAACTGACGCCTAAATATATATCTATTTTAACTTGATCGTTTAAATAGAACTGGAAAAGTCTGAAATCTCGGTGAGTGCAGTTCAGAGATCTCTGGCTGATTATTAGTGCCGTTGATTGCGGCAGAGCCTCGATTTTTCCAACTTTCCCGTTCAACCATAAAAGGGACTGAATTAACGCAGCGACTCCCAGTGCAGAGGTGCGTTGGAGGTGTCAGAATTAAATTAACCTACTACAGCCACCAACTTAGGTTGGTGCTGCTCGCCATCTAGAAATCTTCCTACCCCATCTCTCTTCCCCACCCGCCACGCCCACTCCACCCATATACACATCTCTTAAACTTTTGGTTTGAATCTGAACTGGTCTGTTTCCAACAGAGTTGACCTAAAGAGCAGTATTTTTTTCTCTCTCTCTACGGTTAGGAATTACTTCCTGCCATAAGCAAATGGGAAGCAAATTCACATGTGGACGTACAATATCGGTCCCCTCTGCCACGAGCTCACTCGAACCACAGCCCAAAACCTTAGCTTCGTGTCTGTCGCTTCCAGACTCAACTTTTGTAGCTCCCGTCTTCCATAATCGACAGAACTCCGCAGCCCATACCCTAGAACATGACAACATAAGAATTAGAAAGAAAGAATTAATAGCAGGCCGTTCGGCCCCTCGAGCCTACCCCGCCATTCAATAAAATCTGATTTTCTAATCTAACTCCACCTGCCCTGACCGCCTTATTCCCATATCCCTTAAACCCTTTGTCCATAAGAAATCTATCAATCTGAATATGTTGAAGGACTGAGCATCTACAGCCTTTTGGGAGTAGAGAATTCCATCAGTTCAGTAACCCTCTGAGCGAAGAAGCTTTTCCTCAACTCAGTACGAAAAGGCTGATGCCTTAATCTTAAAACTATGACCCCCCCACCCAGTTATAGTTTCTACAACCGGGGGAAACAGTCTCCCACTGTGTACTCAGTCAGTCCTCTCCCATTGCTCGGCTCGGTGAAGAAACCGTACAGTGCCAGCTAGTGGAAGCTTCCAACGCGCCTGTAGGACTGCAACTAGAAATTTGGAGCGGTTGAGTGAGGGAAGGAAGGAAGGGGGGAACAACTGTAAGGTTGAATGAACATTGCAGTCGAGATCCTGTCGTCGATGCCTGTCCACACCGTTCTCTGCCAGTGTTATTGCTGTTTTTGGCTTTGACGTACTCGACCGAGAAGTGAAAGTACCCCCTAAACAGTTGCTGTTGTCTTCTGATCCTCTCTCACACCGCTATCGTGCACCCATCAGCAAATGGCGAATGTTTTGCATTACACTCCACCCCCCCCCCCCCACCCACCCACCCCCCACCCCTCCCTCCATCCATCATTGGCTGAGTTTTTCCACTCACTAGCTAGGTGTCCACGTAACTCTCAGTTTAGGGGAGGGTGGGTGGGGTTGGGCGGGGGATTGGAGTGTTGACACAAATGCATGCGGAGAGGGAACCCCTGGCCTCAGAAGTCGAGGCTGCGTTCTGTTTTGCCTCTATCCTACAACAACTTAATCTGCTGGAAACCTGCGAGTCTCTCACCATTCGATCGGAGGCTTTAAAACAAACAAGCAAACAAACAAACAAACCGAAAAAAACGAATGAATGAATTGCGCTCGGATCCTGTGAATCTAAAACGAAGCCAGGTTAAGGAGTTCTAGGATGACATACTGTTTTGTTGCTTTAAGTGTTTTGCTATGCTTTTTTTTTCCTGTTTTAAACGAAACAAACGCGTGCTTTGCTTTATTTATGGTGATCGTCTGCTTCCACGGGGGCAGCGCGGCGATTAATATCCGCTTCTTTTCATCTCACAAAACGCATAACTAGACTCAGTTTAGCAAGCTTTCTAACACCCGCCCCCCCTTCCTTTATTAACAAAGTGCCACATGAATGTCCGAGCTGCTTTTTAAAAAAACAAAAGTCCCTCGGGCGGCTTAATACCTGGCCCGCCGTTCGTAACGAAAGTGTTCTCTTCGCTGTTTTACTTTCTCGCCTGTGTTTCGCCCGCGCACTTTTTTAAGTTGTGCTTTGCCGTGCGCAGATTAAAGTGATGACCGACAAGGAGCTGCTCGCTGTGGCGTGCGAGCAGTTTCTGGGGAAGAGCGTCATCGAAACCAAAAGTGTGGTGCTGCAGACACTGGAGGGGCACCTCCGAGCTATCCTAGGTAACTGTGTCCTCTTCCTCTCCACCCCCCCCCCTCCCCCCCCACCCCGATACTTGAAAATTTTTGAAGTGAAACCGTCCGTTAACTTGCCCACGAGCCTTTTCACTCTGTGCTCTCAAATGCTTAAAATTCACGACTTCAATAAAGGTAACTCCCTCACTGTAAACACCCTCTCGCTGGGTCAAATAAAACTCGCCTCAGGACAATACACGGATCATCTGGTAAAAAGAAAATTTCGACAAGGCAAATACTGAAGGCAATCAACCCTTTATAATAATAATAATCTTTGCATTTGATACATATATAGGGCCTGACATCATTGAGGCGTCTCAAAGCGCTTGGCAGAATATGCTGCCAAGCGAACGGGCTGTATACCGTGTGGGTAACATTACGTCCTTAACATAAATTTAAGAAATAGATTCTTGACCCCGAAAATAATGGCAAAAGTGCGACAAAATGGAAGGAATTTCATTCAACATCAACAAGATTTACATCCATATAGTGCCTTTCATGTCGGGGGGAGAGTGGGGTGGGGACGGGGGACGACGACGACAGTTTAGTAGTTTAGTTTGCAGCTCAAACTTAACAACAATGCGTAGAGGAAATCTGGAACTCTCTTCCACCACCCCACACCGCCCCCCCCCCCCCCTCCCACACCCCCACACACCCCTCACAAGGCTGTGGTTGTTAGATCCATTCAAATTGAGGTTGATAGTTAGCGTACGACGTTCAGACTCGATGCCCAAGTTGACACTGGCTTTTTATTCCCATCTCAGGAACGCTGACCGTTGAAGCTATTTATCAGGACCGGGATCAGTTTGCTCAGCTGGTGCGTGAGGTGGCTTCACCCGACGTGGGTCGAATGGGCATCGAGATCCTCAGCTTCACCATCAAGGTAATAATAATAATAATAATATTAATCCTTGCATTTGATGTAGCGGCTTTTCACATCTTATCGACACGTCTCAAACCGCTTCACGGGATGCACTGTGAAGTGAATCGACTGTATATATTTGTGGGCGAAACGAGGCAGCCAATTGCGCACAGCAGCGTCCCCCCACGAACAGTCGCGGATTGAAGATGACCAATTTTATTATTGTGTAGGTAAACCTGCGATTGTGTGGGGGGTTCGTGCTTCGCCCCTGTCCAGCACTCTGGGACGCTGGGCTGCGTGTGTGGGTGGGGGTGGGGGGGGTGCGCGCTGTGGGAAATCAATCCCAAACGACTTGTTGTCTTAGTTTTTTTTTCCTCTTCTTTAAAAAAAAGGATAATTGGGTCAGCCCAGCTTGGGTTCCGATTAGTAATGGTTTCCTCGGTCAGGTTCCAGTGACTGATCAGCGCAAATCTCACACTTCATACACTAACCACCGAGCAAAGATATCTGGGTCATTTCCTCCCCTCCCCCCCCCCTCCCCTCACTGTAGAGTGAGGCATGTATGACAGAGGAGATGTCTTGCTGTAAACTGAAGGCCTCTGGTAATGTACAGTTTGTGGATCAGTTGACAGCCATGTTGCGTTTGGGTAGAGTCTGGTAGGGGGCTTCCCAAAGTACTGGACAGTCAGGGATTTGGATTCAAGCCTGGAGGTTGGGATCAGGAGGGCTGGAGGGAGAGAGAAGCGGGGTGAGGTAGGGTGGTTTCCGAAGGCGTAGTAGAGGAAGAGGGTCCCATCTGCCGTGAAGGAGAACTGAGCTGAAGGACTGGGGTGGTTGTGTTGTGATTTTAAACGGCGTCGTGTCGATGCTGCTGCAAATCTCTCCTTGAATTGTGTGGCTATGCTTTTGAGTGAGGTCTGTCTCAAACATTTTTTTCCGTGGCTGTGCCCAGCGGAAGGGGGAGTAGTTGAGTGCACAAATAAGCGAATGTAGATTTACGTCAAGAATAATCCTTGCGTTTGATACAGAGCCTTACCACGCCTTCATAGCGCTTCACGGGGTATACCGTTGAGCAGATTGACTGCACTGTATACTTTGTGGGGCGAAACGCGGCAGCCAATTGCGCGCAGCAGCGTCCCCCACAATGCAGGGTTGTGTCCCATCTCAAGACTGACCCCCCAAAAAAATCCGAAACACCATTTTTTTTTGTTTGTTAGAATTCATTGCAACTTTTATGATATTCCAAAAAAAAAAAATAGCATTCACAGAAAACACACATACGAGGATACTGTCTTCAAAGTTCATCCCACTTCAAATCACAGAGCGTGGTGTGTGTTAGTGGCCCTCTGCCCGGAATAATACTCCTTGAACATTTTTTTAAAAACGGAAACAGGGTCACTAGGTGTCAGAGTCATGTTATATCCTGGTGTGTGTAGCCTGATCCCCGTCACTGCAATCAGAGAAGGCTGAACTATTAAAGGGCCTTTTATATATTCCTGTAAAGAGATCCCTTGAGCTTCAAACCTCCTTTCCCCTCCCGTTCTTATATGAGGGGACGGGGGGGGGGGGGAATACTCAAAACCTATTGTTCGCCTTATTCTTCCTTCCAAAATGTATCATCTCAAACCTGTTTGCGTTAAATTTCCCTGACCCGCCCACCCCCTCTTCCCTGGCCTCCTTCAAGTCCCGCTTCAAGACCCTCCTCTTCGACGGTCCCATCGGCCACTCTAATTCCCCTCCTTTCCCTCCCTCCACCCTCCCTGTCCCCGACACCCAGCTTGGGTCTGAAACAGTGACTGTCCAGCGCCTTGTGACGTCCTCCTGACGAGAAAGGCTCTATCTATACGAGTGTCATTTTGTTGTTGCTGTTGTAAAGCAGTGGTGGGGTGTGTGTTCCTTCTCTTACCGGTTGCCCTTTGTGTCGCAGGATGTGTTCGATAAGGTGGAATACCTGAGTTCGCTGGGCAAGTCTCAGACGGCGGTGGTGCAGAGAGACGCGGAGATCGGTGTGGCGGAGGCTGAGAGGGATGCGGGAATTCGGGTAACCTCTCTCTTTTTTCAAAAAAAAACACAAGGCCGAATCACTCCAGAGCCTTGTCGCTAGACAGGGGAAGTGCAATCTGAAATTCCAATTCAAGATCCTGTTCCTCGCTTTCAAAGCCTCGCCCCCACCCTACATCCGTTCACCTTCTCACCCCTTACCAACCTGCCTGCCCTCACCCTCCCTCCACTCAGCAGGCTCCGGCCTGCTCCACGTCCCCCGACCCACCCACCCCACCATTGGCCCCCAACCTCTGGAACTCCATCCCATAGTCCCTCCGCTTCGCCCTCCTCCCTGGCTGTACAAGTGTAATTTTGTGGATGTTGTGAAACTTTCACACTGTGTTTGGAGTGAGGTTCAGTGGCAGACCAGATGCAAGAGAATGACTGATTTGCAGAGTGCATGTTGGCCATAATATATTTAAGACCCTATTTAAGCTAAACTCTGATTATTTCTCTTCCCTCCCCCCACCCCCCACCCGCGCCGCCCTCCACCCCTCCCCGTACAGGAATCTGAATGCAAGAAAGAAGCCATGGATATTAAATACAGCGCTGACACCATAATAGCGGACTCAAAGAGAGCGTTTGAGATGCAGAAAGCGTCTTTCAACCAAGAAGTAAACACCAAGGTAGGTGTTCTGCTCTCACCAGCACTCGCCATAAACCTCTCCATAACTTATGGATACTATGTAAAATATTATACTGAGACTGACCGACCGACCGACCCACCGACCGACCGACCGACTGACCGACCGACTTACTTTATTAATTATTATTATTCTATCTCCTCTGTGGCTGTGTTAGAAAGCAGAGGCTCAGTTGGCGTACGAGCTGCAGGGAGCCAAGGAGCAGCAGAAGATCCGTCAGGAGGAGGTGGAGATCGAGTGGTCCAGCGTAAGAAGCAGATTGACATCGAGGCCAAGGAGAATCATTCGCACTGACAAGGAGCTGATAGCGACGGGTGAAGAGGCCAGCGGAGCTGAAGCTTTCAGGATGGAGCAGATTGCAGAAGGACAAAAGTACGCATGGCTTTTTTATAAGAATAAAAATACTGTAAAACAAGTTGACTGTATTTTTGGGGCCAATTGTGCACAGCGTTCCCCCCACCCCCCACCCCCAAACGGTCGTGGATTGAAATGACCAATTTTATTGTTTTTTGCCTTTCTCCGTGGATGCTGTTTGACCTGCTGAGTTTCCCAGCAACTTCTGTTCTTGTTTCAGATTCCCAGCATCTGTAGTGTCTGCGTTTGAATATTATTATTGTGGTGTGTTTTTTTTCGAGGGATTATTTTATTGGGCGCGGGGGTGGAGTAAGGGAAACTTGCCCAAGGTTTCGCTCCTGAGCTGCCTGGATTCGAACACAGAGTCTCACACGCTTGTAAGGAGAGAGTACTCTAACCACTGAGCTACAGGAGCTTCACAAAGTCCACGGGAGTGACTGCCCAGCGCCACCTAGCGGTCAACGGGTCCCAATGACGAGGTCGGGGGCTTAGGGATCACTGTGGGGACGGAGCATTCACTCTACCAAGTCAGCAGATGTTCGAAGAGTGAATAAATATTAAAGCGCGTGGTTTGGATTTGACTGCACTGCGATGTCTTGACGTCAGGGCGCAGCGAGGCAGGTTTCGGTCGCCAGTCTGAGCTCCTGTAGCTCAGTCTCTCACCTTACAAGCGTGAGAGAGACCTGTGTTCGAATCCAGGCAGGTCAGGTCAGGGCAAACCTTGGGCAAGTTTCCTTACTCCGCGCGCACACACACACACGCGCACAGCAGCTTCACACGCACATGCGCGCCTGATAATGATGCCTTAAAAAAAAGACGATAATAAAAATTGGTCATTTCAGCCCACGACTGTTTGTGGGGGACGCTGTTGTGCGCAATTGGCTGCCGCGTTTCGCCCACAAATTATACAGTCAATTTCACTTTACAGTATACTCTGTGAAGCGCTTTGAGACGTCGATACGATGTTAAAAGCCGCTATATCAAATGCAAGGATTATTATTAGTAGTAGTAGCAGTACTAATAATAATAATCCTTGCGTTTGATATAGGGGCTGACTACTTCAACCTGTGTTGTGGCTGGTTTGTGGACCATCGATAGCCCTGAGTTTGGGTGTGTTCTTTCCCCTGGTCCCCCACTGATGTTGCCGTTTGGGTTTGCAGAGTGAAGCAGAGTGCTGATCGCCCAGGCCGAGGCCGAGTATGATCCGCAAGATTGGTGGGGCCGAAGCCGCGTGCATCGAAGCCATCGGCAAAGCCGAGGCCGAGAAAATGAGACTCAAGGCAACGGCGTACGAGCAGTACGGCCAGGCAGCCAAGATAGCCCTCGTTTTGGACGCTCTTCCAAAGGGTAACCTGGAGAGGTGTGGGTGGGGGCTTATATATATGAACCTCCCCATCCCCTCCGCTCTGGCCTCCTCCATGTCGCCCGCTCGAACCGCCCGACCATCAGCCTCTCTCTCTGCCCCCCCCCCCCCCCACTCTAGAACTCCATCCCGCAATCCCTTCACCTCGCTCTCCCTCCCTTTCCTCCTGCAAGGGCCGGTCTCAAGACCTCCTCTTCAACTGTGCTTTCTGCTACCCTCCTAACTCTCCCCCCCCTTTCCTATTCTCCGCCCCTACCCCAACCCTTCCCCTCCCCTCCCATCCCCTGCTCAGGTCCCGACCTAACTGCTCAGTGCCTTGGGCGAGGTGCCGGAAGCTGCCGTTTGTGTATGTGTGTGTGTGGGCGTGTGTATATGTGTATGGGCATGGGGTGTGTGTGGACGTGTGTGTATGTGTGTGTGTGTGTGGAAGTGTCTTGTGTGTGCGCGTGGGCATGTGTATGTGGGCGGGCGTGTGTGTGGCCGTGCGTTTGCGTGCCTGCACGGGTGTGTGAAGTGACCGGTGTGTGTTGTCCTCTCACAGATTGCCGCTTGAGATCGCCGCTCCTCTGGCGAAGACCGGACGAAATCGTGATCCTCGGGGGAGGACAGCCACCGCGTGACCCTCGGAGGTCACTCGTTTGCTAGCGGAGATGCCGGTCTCCGGTCCACGCTCTCACCGGTGTCGACCTGACAAAGGTCAGTTTGGGATTCTACGCATCACGTTGGGCGGCCGCAATAATTCCACACCCACCAGCTCCTGTCATAATAATAATAATAATAATACTAATAATAATCCTTGCATTTGACATAGCGGCTTTTCACGTCTTCCAGACCGCGCGCGTCTCAAAGTGCTTAGCTGAATATGCCGTAAAGCCAGTTGACTGCATAGTTTGTGGGAGAGCGAAATGCGGCAGGACAATTGCGCAAGGCAGCGTCTCTCCCCCCCCCCCCCCCCACCTCATCCCACACATACAAGCAGTCGCGGATTCAAAATGACCAATTTTATTATTGTGGTGTGATTTTTTTACACCGCGCCCCACTCAGCCGCGGCCTGCCAGCGTCGATGAGGCCAATACGGATCCCTGTTCCTTGCGAGGTGATCACACTGTTACAGCTGCTAACCTCTACCCTCCCATCATCTCTTAGAGAGCAGCACAGCACTGGCTCTGTAAATGGGACATGTTTCACACGTTACTCCAGTAGCTCGTGTGGTCGGAGCACTCGCCTTGCGCGTGTGGGATCCGTGTTCGAGTCCAGGCAGATAGGGGGCAAACGTTTCCTTACTCCACACACGCGCACACACACAAACACATACATACACACACACACGCGCCTAATAATAGACCCGTCAAAAAAGAATCACAATAAATCGGTCATTTCAACCTGCGGCTATTTGTGGGGGATTCTGCCCCTGTGTCGCCCACAAATATACAGTCCATTCACTTTACAGTATATTCTGTGAAGTGCTTTGAGACGTCGATGAGATTATTATTATTATTACTTTACTGCTTTCAGCAGCTCTTGAGTTCTAAAACAGCCAGTTATACACTGAGCTGGGGGCAGGTGACCGTAAGGAGTCGGAAGAGGGTGGTCTTCGGACGGGCAGAAGGAAGGGTGGGGAGGGAGGGAGGAAGGGAGGGAGGGAGGGAGGGAGGGAGGGAGGGAGGGAGGGAGGGAGGAGGGAGGGAGGGAGGGGAGGGAGGGAGGGAGGGAGGGAGGGAGGGGAGGGAGGGAGGGAGGGAGGGAGGGAGGGAATTAACGAGCATTAATCACATCCGTTCACTTTTGATTTGATCTTTTTCAGATTCCTTTGATCCAAAACTAGCCAACTCTCAAGCCTGATTGCCACACAGCCCTCCCCTCCCCCCCCCCCCCCCCAAACAGATTCAGGATGTTACACCATGGAAAGCACTATTACACAGACATCAGCCTCGGAACACTTGTATACGGAACTTTTTCTACAGACAACACGTGTGGGATTTTTAATTTTAATTTTTTTTTTAATTGGGGGATTTTTTTAAACAAAAAACTCTGGTGCCTTAATTTAATCTGGATCAGAATTCAGCACATCACAAGCATTCTTTTCATTTCTTGTTTTCATGTATTATTTGGGGGGGGGGGTAGGGGGAGGTGGGCAGAGCGGGCGAGGTGGGTGAGTGGGTGGAAGGTGGGTTGAGCGGTTGGGGGGTGGTTGGGGATTCAAAGAAAAAAAGAGAGACGCGTATTCCGAGCGGCCAGTGACAACCGAGCGTCGGGCTCCAGTGTGTGTTCACGGTGGCCGTGAAAGTCTGTCTCTCCCTGATAGCAGGTGATGGAAGGTGTTTTTTGCTTTGCTGCACTGACTGTGTCACACACATTGCGCTCTTATTATCTCTGGAGGGGTCAGTCAGTAGCAACGACACAGTTAAGAATGAGATGTACCCGCTCAGGACTGGTTGTTGTTTTTTTTCCCCCGTTTTCTGTTGAGTTTTGCCCCGCACCCACCCACCCACCTACCACCCCGCAAGTTCAAATTAGTAGGGAATCTCCACACCCCAGTCACCCTCACCCCCACACCCCTCGCCCTCACTCACCCTCACCCTCACCACCACAACCTCTCCCAGGGGGAGTCGAATCACCCGTGTCCTCGCCACGCGGACACAGGGGGAGGAGTTTGGGATTGTCTTGAGGAAATCCTTTTACTTTTTAAAGTTGAACAAGTTTTTTAATGGAAAAAAAAAAAGACGCAAAGCCATAGGTAACACAACAGCCAGGGAGGGAGATGATGGTCTGTACGTGGAGCGATGATGTGAGATGGTTCCGTGGGATTCACTCACTCGACTCCGCTACAAGCGATAGGAGAAGAGCGATCTGTGGTGATTGCCAGATAGGGTTTTGCTTGTATAGAGGATATACCTTCAGCTCAAATGATTTAAGTGAGCCCTTTCCCCCTCCCCCCCCCCCCCAATCAAGGGGTGTGTGCTAATAATAGGTTTGCCCTGTACAGTACTGTACCCGGTTTTGTTATCGTTTATAGTTTAATGAAACGTGGGTCTCCCCCCCCCCCCCCTCTCCCCCCCCCCCCCTCTCCCTCCCCCCCCATCTCCCTCCCCCCCCCCTCCCTCCCCCCCCTCTCCCTCCCCCCCCCCACCCCCTCTCCCCACCCCACTCCTCACCTTTTTGAAATTGTTTCTCAAATTCCAGAATCGACTTTCGAACCAAAAAATCCACAAACGTCGTATTCTTGTGTTTTTTTTAATTTGAAAAAAAGAAAAACAATGGCATCCGATAAAGAAATGACGTAACATACAATCAATTACTTTAATTGAAGATTGTGCCAAGCCCCTCTCTCCCCCCCCCTCCCCCACCATAATCTCTTATTTCTTGCTTGTTACAGGCTGCTAAACTCGTGGCTTGCCGCAACATCTAATTCTCTCTCTGTCTCTCTTGAGAAATGTCCTCTATACACAGGGAGGCCCCCGGCTGTAATTCCTACCGCTCTTTCGTGAGTGAAAACCCGCGCAGAGTGACCAATTGAGTCTTTTTCCCCTCACGCGACTCGACAGACAGGAATTGCACCTCCCTCAAGGTAGACCGGTCGCTCCCGATGGTTCCATTTTACTGTGAATCGCAGTTTCGGTTCCCCGTGACGTGATCATTCTCACTCGCATGAATCGGCACGCACGCAACAATCCAATTTGCGGTGATAAAAGTATTTTTATCTTATCTTGCTGCCCTGCCCCAAACACATGCACACACACACACACACACACAAAAACCCAAAGTTGGTGTGAATGTGTTTCACAACCTCTGCATTTCTTCTCTCTGCCTCAAGGGGCACGGACCACTTGTTTTATTCTCTGATGAATACTCCACACGCCTAATAATAATCCATTCTCCCTTCCCAAACCCCCCCCTCGATAATAAAAATTGGTCATTTTCGATCCACGGTTGTTTGGGGGGGTGGAACGCTGCTGTGCGCTATCGGCTGCTGCGTTTCACCCCACAAATATATACGGTCACTTCACTTTACAGTCTATTCTGTGAAGTGCATTGAAACGTTGATAAAATGTGAAAGCGCTATATCAATGCAAGGATTATTATTATTATTATTACACCACTGACGTTACCACACTTTAGCACCTATCCCTAGAAGGTTAGTTTTAGTGGGGTGCGGTGGGGGGAGGATTCATGTTATTAATTTTCTAGCTGTGGAAAGTTGTTCCCTGTCCCCCCCACCCTCCCCGAACCCCTCCCACCTCACAAAAAAAAAGGTGATTTTGATTAAAATTTGAAGCGTATAAACTTGCAGCAGATTCACTAAGTGAGTTATCGAGCCACGGGGAGCGAAACTGGACCAAATGAACTGAGATTAAATGAACTGCCTTGATTTCAGCAGTCTGAACGTGGTGCAAAACTGATGTGAGACGTGAAGGAGATATGCCAAGTCTCCTCGCGCGCACACACCCCACCAACACACACCCACCCACACACACCCACCCACACACACCCCACACACACATCCCCCACAACAAAATTGCATACCACACACCTCAAGGCAGGGGGTGCACTATAGAGAGTCTAGGTTTTACCTGGATAGAAGGCGTGATTCAATGTTGCTTCAACCCCCCCCCCCCCCCCCCCACAA